>LPNX011195336.1:0-45722 GCA_001517045.1 Pseudotsuga menziesii | reverse complement strand
TTATTGAAATTCTATTGGTTCTTGAATTCCAACTCACAAAAACTTATTTTGGCACGTTTTGTTATAAGGCCCATTTTAGACCCCAAATTTCCTCTAATGCTTGGCTCTTAATTGAATCACCATATATGCCTTCCATTCAAAGAAGTTGAAAGGTGTTAGCATTATGTGGGTAGCCTCCATTACTTCCTATGCTGATGGTGGTGAAATTTATAACTGGTTTACACTCAACAATTCGATTTTATCTGGAATTCACTAACAAAGCAACTCAAATCCACTAAGAATTTGGTTTGCAACTCGAAAATATCCAACCATCTCTGATACCATGTAAGAAATTTGAAGCATCAAGTGAGTAATTCAAACCATAGGAGAATCTAGGAGCGTTAGTGAGGTTCACAAATCAAATTTGGGTGCAAGATTTAGCAAAAACCATCAAATTACAGATAAATTACACACAATGATAGCTGGAAACAAGATAATTTTGGACTGTCTAACATGAAATTGTTATTAACAAGTTTATAAATACATCATAATAATTTCTAATGGATTTGGAAGCCAATTGTGAGCAAATAAGCCAAAATTGCCAAAATGGCATCAAACCCCCCTAGGTGGGCCAATCATGTCCCCAAATCTCTCCAAATGGCAACGAATTTCTGAAGTGGCATGGATGATGTGTTGTGGGTCAATTTTTACACCTTGGAGAACATGGGTGTGGAAAATTGGGTGGTTTAGAGTCTCAATGCAACATTAATTGCACCAAGTCAAGCCAACTTTGGGCAAAATCCCACTCTAGTGCTCCAAGTCAACTTGCATGTCCACATTCAATGAACAGGAGTGCACCAGCAATGATGGATGTGCATATTTGGCTGGTTGACTAATCTGGAGTACCCATGTGGGTCATGGAACCTCAAATTGACATGGCATATGTCCACCTAAGCACCCCTAGTCCACCTCATAGTGTATTAAATCTTAAAAAGCAATAAAATTGAATAATTAGTGTAACTAAGGTACTAATTATGGATTATTGTTCTAACATGAGTATTGGCCATATCATCATCGTAATCTAAGTTAGTTACGTTCATCATGTCATCGTCGATATAATCTTCATGGGCATTGTCTCCTACATCATCTGATTCAACTAATTCTTGGACATCTTCTACTAGATCATCCTAATCATCTAACTCATCATGTTGATCATGCTCTTCATCATCGTATTTTTCTTCCAAAGTACCCTCTTCATTACCTTTGTCTAGGTTATACTTTACCATCATTTCCCTTGGATTTGTGTCTCACAACAAATGACCAGCCCACTTTACCTGGAACCTTTGAGTAAAAGACCTGTTCACATTGGCTTGGAAGAACATAGGGCTCCGTTACTAGTTCAAATAACCTTGTATTTACCATGGTAAATCCATTATCATGTTCAATAATAGTTCTATTGGGATCACGTCGATTCAATCGTATCCTGCACCATTTGACAATGAACATAACTACCTTGAAGGATTTAAAGTCACACTGTAGAATATCTTCCAAATACCCATAGTATCAATTTTCTGAGAGTTCTGGATGTCTATCACTTCTAGATGAAACATTGTTCACCTCAAAGACTGTAGATATCCCATAATCTGATGTTTTCTTTGTTTCATCCAAGTTTTTGATGCGATATCTACAACCATTGCAGACCATAGCCTTATGGTGTTTTACCTACAACAAGGAATACACAAAAGGATTACATAACAATTAAATATTTATGAATAATTGCATATTTATGCAGCCATACATGGAAAAGAACAACATGTACATCAAAATGTAATTTGCAAAATAACAGATTTGGAGTGATTGATTAATATGCTTTCCTACTTATCTTTTAAATCATATGCTAAATTGATTTCCCTTTCTATAAGATCTGTATCTCCATTGCGATGTGTTGCTTTTACCAATGAAGCCACACCTTCCCATGATATTCCATGACTCGATTATTCGCATCGATCAATGCATACCTTCATCTAGTCAAGATTGTTTGTGATGTATAAATGAATTGCATCCCACTCTTGACCAATTGCATGATGACAATAACCATTAAAATTCAAGACATATGTAAATTTTGATGCAATAAATTGCATATGCAATTAGAATATGTATAATATAATTAACATCCACTAGCTAATAATTACCTTTCACCTTCCTCGATCTACCTTTCTCCTTCAGGTACTCCCCTTAAAAATAGTTATTGGAGTCCGGATCACAAATATTACGTAAATTGAGCTTTGACACTAACTTAGGAAGATATTCACTAACATACAACATGTTTCAGTATACCATATATCCTTCCATCATAGAACCCTCAGCACATGCTCATTATCTCACCAAACCCTTCATAAATTTCAAGTGCCTCTCAACCATCCACATGGACCTTGAGTGCACAGGTCCATACAATTCAATCTCCTCAACTTGGTGTATGAGGTAGTGTTCCTGTGCATTGAAAAATGCCAAAGGTAGATGCTTCTGCATTTCACACATGAGACAAGGAATTTATCTCCTCCAATACTTTATATCTTCTTTATGGATTTCTTTAGATGTCAACCATCTACAAGTGATTCAAACCAATAATGATGATTAGCAAAAAAAGCATTAAAATACATAACATGAATTAGTGCACACACAACTAATCGATAGTTACCTCATGTATTTCCCAAGATTATATATAACTTGCTTGACATTGTTGTCGAAGTTGTTCGGGAGAGAGAGAGGTAGAACATACTGTATCAGTATACAAACCACGTCATTTTTTAAACTAAGAGTATATAAACAAGAAAAATAATTTATGCAATAAACTGGAAAAAAAATTATATGGACATAACAATAATAATTAGCTTGATGAAGATGTGCCTATCATGCATTTTGACCCCCGCAAAATCACCTTTTTTTTATGATATTCTTCAAGTTCGCACAAAATCCAGTGGGAAATTTAATTTTTCACATTACTTCTTTAACAAAATTACTTTGCTACTCCGTAAACATCCATGGAATTGAGTTTATATTAATTTGGTCTCCATTGCTATGAAATTGAATGATGTCTTTCATTGCATGGTTTCCTTCTTGAATGTCTTTACAAACTTTCACAATTTTATCTTTCTCGCTCCTTAGCTCTAGTAGTCGCTATAATGTTTTAGTCACATTCTTTCCAATATGCATTGTATCAAACAAATGAGCAATTTGTAGGTGCTCATAGAAGGGAAACCTGCTGAATTGTATAGGATAACTTTTCATTCCTTATGGAAGCCCATTAATTCCTTTATGATCACGAAGGACATCATGAATATTAGTTTATAAATAATTTACAGAAATCAATTATGGCCGCTACAGTAAACAACTCACAATAAAAATTAAAATACAAAAAAAATCATATACAATGATCCATACATACCAGCTTGACGATTTATATTGTATTGCATCTTCCAAAGGTGAGGTGTGATTCTCCATGGTTTTAATGCAGTCTCTTGCTTCCCATTGAAAATATTTTTTTCAGTTGTTCTATACCTATGATTCTTAGAGAGAAAATGCCTATACTCATCAAACACCTCCTTTCTAAAGCTTTTTGAGTGATGAGATTTGATCTTAGGACCAATAGTTAGACCCTCTACTGGCGGAGATAATTCCACAAAACCATGCCTTCCAAGGCATAGACGACCAGTACCCTCTCTAGAAAAATCCGTCAAAATATCTAGAATATGAAAAGGTGACAGAGAAGATAATAACAAATCGATCAGAGAAAAACCATCCTTGTCAGAGTCAGGTGAAGGTAAAACCACTAGGAAACTCTCAACCCACGACTATTTTGAGACCTCCACCTCATTCGTGAAACACACACCTGTCCCTTGCAAAAAAATGCCCTCCTCCAGGTGGTCACTGGAATAATCCAACACCTCATCTTCCCCCATTGCACAGTAAAAAGGTTAAAACAGTAAGAAAAAAAACTAGCAGGAAACTAGTCCACACTTGCAGTAAAAAAATGGGGGGTAAAAATTGCATACACCACAAAAAAAAACCCTGCCTTGCATCCAATGAAAACCACCAATCAGCTCAAGGATAAAACCATACCCTCCAAGTCGTACTCGATCTAATTTTCCCCACCACATGTGTTCCATCATGCTGCCCACCTCACCCTCTGACAAGTCTGAACCCCATGACCTGTAGGCCAGGCCTGCGCCCCGTCAAACCCTAACCTACGAACCCTACCATCCTGTCTTCCGCAGAGCATATCAAATTGATCAAACTTAAGTCCATAACTTAATGTCAGTTATATTAAGGTATTCCACTTTTAACTTTTAATGTAGGTTCACTTTTATCTTTTAATGTAGGTTCACAAGTAATGCATGGCATTAAATTAAAGAGTTAAAATCTAAATTGTGAATATCTTCTTAATTATTAAGAATGTAATCCTTATGAATTCTCTTATATGAGTTTGTGTGTTTGTTAATTATTCATTCTGGGTTAGTTTTTCTCGTT
Source organism: Pseudotsuga menziesii (assembly GCA_001517045.1). Taxonomy (NCBI): domain Eukaryota; kingdom Viridiplantae; phylum Streptophyta; class Pinopsida; order Pinales; family Pinaceae; genus Pseudotsuga; species Pseudotsuga menziesii. The sequence goes on along the minus strand of LPNX011195336.1, from coordinate 41,216 downwards.
AGATCACTGGAAATCACTCAAATATTAGGTTGGGGTATGCCCCACTTAGTAAAGCATGGGCTTAAATGATTTATATGTGTGAATGTTCATGGAAACCATTTTAAGGAAATTTTGAAGGTTTTGTTTTTCTATGCAAGTGTGGGTGTGGAATCCATACTACCATATATCCATGAGTTAAGTAAGTATTCCTATAGTGGAGAAATTAATAAGGGTTTACTATGTCTACTTGGCATCAAGTAGAATAAAGATTCATACCATGAATTTGTTTGAGATCTAAATGTTGTTAATATTATAAAAAAAATTATGCCAAAAAAAAAGGATCACTGAAAGAATGACAAGCACAGTAGCAAAAAGGGAGAAAAAAAATATTTTTCCTAGGAAACCATCGTGGGGGATAAAACCCAACAAAAATTCCTCAATATAAACTTCAACCAAGTATAGTGTAAGACCCCAAAAATAACACTGGTTGCTTCCTCTCTCTCATATGAACTGCTCCTCTCTCTAGAGAAATTGCTTGAGTGTTGAGTGTGTCCGAATGAGTGAGGTTCCTCACCTATTTATATATATCAATTTAGAACCCTAATAACCCAACACGGGTGACTTCACCTCTCCACCAAGGGAAAATTTCCTTAAGAGACTCAAAATAATATTTTAATAATACTTTTGTGGGTACTACTGAACCGATTTACAAAAGGGGTTTTACCTTAAGAATTTTACATGACCAATTACATCAATGACATCCACAATCAGAGGAACAACATCTCCAAAAGGAGGAATATCAATAAAAGTACACAATAGAATATATTTCGTAGCTACATTTCTTTAACACTCCCTCATAACAAGGAAGGTATTCTATAACAATAGAAGCAAAAAAAACAACTATACAAGTGATTGGTGAGTCTATATGTAATAGGAAGTTTTCAAAAACTACATCAACATCAGCATCATCTGTGGAAAATCATCATAACGAAGCATCATCATTGGGAAACATCATCACGAACATCATCATCATCATCGTGGAACATCATCATGAACATCATGATCATGATCATCATGGAACATCATCGCGAGCATCATCTTCATCATCATGGAAAATCATCACAAACATCATCACCATCATCATCATCATCATCATCATCAGTATACAGGTACCGTATCATCATCTACAGTCTCATCAGTATGTGAATACTAAAACATCACCTGCAACATCATCAGTATATATACTGGAACATCATGTCCACAAATGAATGTTGGACCATAATCATCCAAAACTGAATGTTGGACAATCCTCAACATAAGAATTATAGGACATCATCATCCGCAAATGAATGCAACACCCTCATCGTCCACAATAAATATTGGAACATCCTTAGCATAAGAATGCTAGGACTTCATCATCCGCAAATGAATACAGAACCCTCATTGTTCGCAAATGAATGCAGGACCATCCTTAGCATAAGAATGATAGGACATCATCATCTACAAATGAATGCAAGACCCTCATTGTCCTCAAATGAATGCAGGAACATCCTTAGCATAAGAATGCTAAGACATCATCATCCACAAATGAATGCAGGACCCTCATCATCTGCAACTGAATGCAACACCATCCTTATCATTATAATGCTAGGACCTCATTGTATGTAAATGAATGAAATACTCTCATCATTCACAAATGAATGTAAGACCATCTATATCATAATAATTCTATGACATCATCATTTGAAAATGAGTGCAAGACCCTCATCATCCACAAATGAATGCAGGACCATCCTTAGCATAAGAATTCTAGGAAATCATCGTCTGCAAATGAATGCAGGACCCTCATCATCCACAAATGAATGGAGGAACATCCTTAGCATAATATCATTGTCCACAAAAGAATGCAGGACCACTCTCAATATGAAAATGATGGATCATCATCATTCACAAATGAATTCTAGAACACAGTGAAATTTTGTAGGAGATCTACGGTAAGAACTCCGATAAACCCAACGAGATTTATATGCACTGACATACCAATCCTATTCTAAAATTTCATATCACTCTACAGGAAACCACACCATCAACAACAACATCATCATCACTCCCTGTTTCAAGTGAGGTCCTTTCAGACTACACCAATCTTGTCTCGAAAGTATTCAAACTTTATATGAGATAGAGTCTTAGTAAACACATCAAAAAATTGTTCCTATATAGGAACATACTAGAGCTTCACTACTCTCTGCACCATATCCAAAATGTAGTGGCAATTGATTTCTATATTGTTTGACTTGTTATGAAACATCAGGTTCTTGTTTAGTTGACACACCTCTGTTTATCACGACAAATATCAGTCACATCCATCTTGGCATCAAACAATCTTGCCAATAACTTATGAATCCATATTGCTTCACTACAAGAAGAACATGCTACAATGTATTCAGCCTTGATTGTACTAAGAGAAACATTGGTTTGCTTATACTAAGCCACGAGATCACACATGATCCCAAACTGAAACATCCTCAAGTTCTATTTCTATCTTCACTTCCTTCCCAATATGAATCAATATATCCATACAATGTGAACTCATTGTCAGTTGCATGTCTAAGGCCACATTCCAATGTACCTTTAGGTACCTCGTCTCATGTTTTGTTGCAACTAAGTGAACATGTCGGGGCTCCACCATATACTGACTCAAGGTGTTTACAAAAAAACATATATATTGTCTTGTATTTTTCAAATACATCAGTAGGACAATAATATTCCTATATAGTGTGACTTATACTTTCTATGAAGAGTCATAATTTAGGAGCTTCAAGTTTGTCACCAGTGGAGTGTTCATTTCCTTGCAATCCAACATCCCAAATCACTTTAGGATTTCAAGTGCATATTTTCCTTGATTTAGGAAAATATCATATGGGAGTTTCCATATTTCGAGACCTAGGAATTAATACATCAAACCAAGGTATTTCATCTTGAATTTTGTCACAAGATTATTCTTACATTCGATGATGAACTTCTCTTCTCCTCTAAAAAATAGATCATCCACATACAATAATAATATCATAATCCCATCATATACAACCTTGTAGTAAAGGTTGGAATCTTCTTTACTTTTGGTACATCCCAATATCATTAGGAATATATCAATTCTTCCATACCATGCTATGGGTGCTTGCTTCAACCCATATAATGCTTTCTTAAATCTGCATACATGTGTCTTCTTATCGTGGGTTTCAAAATTTGGTGGATGTTCAGTGTACACTTCTTCTATCATGCAATTTAGGAAAGTTGTCTTTACGTCCATTTGGTGTAAATTCCATTTAATCTTGGATGCCAAGGAAAGGATAGTTCTGATTGAAGTGTATATTGATATTGGGGAAAAGTATCTTCATAAAAATCCCTCCCTTTTGACATAATCCCCGTGCAACAAATATTTCCTTTAATTTTTCAATATTTTCATCTACTGAATGCTTTGTCTTGAAAATCCACTTTGAAGAGATCACTGATTTATCCTTTGGTCCTCGAACCACATCCCAAACATTGTTCTTTATGATAGAATAGTATTCTTAGATCATGGCATCCATACATTCCTTCTTCTTTGATGATTCTTCAAAATAGGTAGGTTCTTCATCAACAAGATTTCACATCAAGGCCACATAGTTGGAGTATATTCTTGGTCTCTTTCTTTATTCTAGTGCACCATATATTTATGCTTCTCTAATTATGTCATGAGCCCAAGCTAATCTTCTCTTTGTTGAAATCATGTTATGGGGTGTCTCCATAGGTATTTGGGGTTCTATCATGTCATGATCTTTTGGTATGTGTTCTTCTTCAACATGATCTTTGACTGGTAGTCTTCTGGTTTTTGCAATTCTAAGATCCTCCTTCTCTTCTTCATGATCCTCACATGCATAGTTCTTTATTTATTTGTTGAAGGTCACATCCTCATCAAATATCACATCTCTACTGATATTTATTTTACGGAAACTTAGGATGTAGCCTTATGTAAGCTTTTCATTGCTCACTATAACCAACAATTTATATCCTTCTTTCCTGAAGGATCTAATTTTGATATTTTCTCCTTGGGAACATGTATGCATACATGGAAACCAAATATATTCAGGTGGATGAATTCAGGATTCTCACTAGTAAATAGATATTCTAGAGTCATGTTCCCAAGGGAACTGTTAGCACCCTGTAATTTTCCTATGATTGTGGTAGGAAGTCACAGGGGTAACCATTTCAACCAACCTTTAGACTGTATCCTAGCCAATATAGTCAGAGAGGGGTCTCTCTTGTCATGGTAGCATTCACATATACATATGTCTTTAAACAAGCATGCAGAAGGCTAGATCTTTGTTGGTAACAGAACGACATGTAGATAAAAATATTGAAAGACAGACAAATATAAACCATTGGGAGATGGAGTCACAACCTTAAACATTTAAGGACATTACATTATATAATGAAATGGATTTCTCTTCTGTATTATGAGGAAAAGTAAGCGCGACATTCAGTCAAATTAGATATAGGTGATGATATGCAGAAATAAGAAAATAACCCAGTGAGAAATAGAGGAATCTATCAAGGATGAATCTCTAAGAACACCTTTAGTAGAAAATAACAAGGGGAAACAACTGAAATAGAGCACCTATCGATGGATGAATTAAGTCAAAGCTATTACAATAACATTACAAATATGATTTATGATGTAGGAGTGCTTAACTGAGAGTGAATTCCTTTATAATAATCTAGAAATGTATTGGCAAAAAACAACATATATGAAAATGGCATAACATAGAACACAGACTAAACACATACACCGTGATGAATCTCATAACCTTCGAGAAGCATTTTCATTAATACTCCCAAAAATGTTTACAGAGCTACAATATCGACGCTGAGGCCTAAAAAATTAAATTCAATCCAACCTCTATCCTCACCTGGGGAGGTTCTACTTATAATGTAAATTACCCCTAGGATAAGTCGTGAAACAGGGTATCAAATTAGATTACAAAATAGATATTAAATCGGGTGGCAGATTTGCCATGATTTACTACCAAAATAGGAAATATGGTATGATGGGCATGCTGGGTCAAAATCACACTGCGGTGTCCAAATGTAGGCTCACCTACCTTCGACAACAACGTCTTCATATTAACGGTTTTATTCTCCTTGCGCGTTCCCTCTCTTTGTAGTATTGGACGAGTCGGGTTCCATAGCCTCTTTTGCTCCTAACTTTTATGTTCATTTTGTATTCGACGATGTGTTCTTCCTGTGTTCACGGCCAATGCAAATATTGGTGTCCATTTTGTGTTTGGCCTTCCCCTACTTGACAATTCTGGATTTTGGAAATATTTCACTTGTGGTGGCATAGGAGGACCACCCTGTTTTTTATGGTGACAAGTCCTTGATGGGCTTGCCATTCTTGTGCTTCTCTCCTCCCGGGAGTAGAATCCTCCTACGGGTCATAACAACGCGACACCCTTTGGATTTATCATCACCCTAGATAAAGTTGACAAGTGAAATTCAAAAATATGATGATGAAGGCCCTCGATTGTCCCTTCTCTCATACGAGCATTTGCTTCGACCAACCACCTCTAACAATGGATTCTACACATTGTGATTATGGAAACAACGACTGCGTTTGGAGGCTTTAGTAGGATACCCATATGGCTGGAGACCCTAAGCGCTGCTTCTACGGGAGTGTTGAAATTTATTTGGATATCATTGTCCTCACCAGCCTTAGAAGGTCATTCTAATGCAATGAACATCCTTGCCTCAACTTTACTGGCACCGGGAAATGTTTCTAATGCAATGAACATCTCTACCTTGATGGATGGAACTATTGCAACGTGAAGGTATGGGAATGATTGAAGTTATTCATAGTGCCTTACGGTCTGTAGGATGTACTGAATAATAGGCACCTTGAGCAGACCAAACATTGTAGGTCCCGTAACAGGGCCCTCAGGCTTCCTATCAGAACGACGATTCATAAACCTTGTTCTCCACCGACGTTTTTCTCAATTCATCTCTCTGGTAAAGAGAGGATGGTGGTGCTATATCAAGCTGGATGAAGGAGCTGAGTAAGGGTCCTTCAACTCTTTTCACGCAATGTCATCAAGTGACATGATGGTAACACGAATGCTCACATGGGCCTTTGATCATATTTCTTACATGGAGGTTCCAACTACGTTGCCTCTCCTGCTCTGACCCAATGTTATCATTTACGGAAGTTACCTTCATCCTCACTCGTAATCATCCTTAGGTGATCTCATTGTGGTTGGACTTAACACTAATCACTCTCTTAGCCCCCTTATTATGATGATACCAGAACACCCGGGTTTCAGTGCCTTACTTCGTTATCGTATGACTTGTAAGTCCATGCCTACCTTTTTTCACCTCATCATTATGGCGCTTGTCCTTCTTGCGCATGGCAAGAACAACTCTCATATCTTCAGCACGCAACCTATTCCTTCAACATTACCAATTTCAACCTTCATTTCGTAGCCCCTTCCATTCTTATTTCCCGCACCTTCTCGGGTTGATGAAACAAACCTCGACCGTAGATCTCCTCTAAACTTGATCTTGGCTATTCAATTTTGTGGCCCTTCCAACCCACTTCATGTTGATATTAGTTTTGTCACCATTTTTGGCTGGTAAATTACACTTTTTGACATCCATTTTGTCATCTTTTTGAAAAATTCTTGTCATACAGTTTATCATTCAGCCTCAGGTATGAATATATTTGGATTTATGGAAATTATGGTTTATTATTATTATTTCACGATTTTATTGATAAAATTTGATATTATTTAGGAGAACGTTTGATATATGTATGAATTTGATTGCAGGTTATGATATTTTGGATGATCCAACAGCTGGACACACATCACGCTAGATATGCGCAGAGCACATTCAACTTTCCATCCAGCACACTGATCAAATCACACAATGTTCGTTGGAAGATTCCCAAGTGTTAAAGGATAGAATGGTCTACAATTGTTATGTGTCCACACATCTGGATGCTAGAATGACCCTCATTCTAGAAATATTGCCATATTACCTCCTCTCTTCGACACCATGACACCAGTCCACATCAAAGGGAATCCTCACACAACAACAACACACAAGGGAGAATTTTCGCATGAGGAAGAAGGAGGATGGCTATGCATTGGATTATGGCCATTTGTTTGTAATAATGGTTGATTGTTTTAGGAGCGGTCGACCACTGAAAGGGTCGACTCGCTCATCCCTGTAAACACTATATATATTTTCCTCCAAATGAGAGTGTAGTTGGCTAGTTTTTACATTCTTTCAGTCAATTTCAAAGAGAGACTCTGTAATACCGTTTTGCATTTTTAATAGAAGTTATATTCTTGTTGTGTTTATGATCGTGTTCATGTAAGCGTTTAGGAAGCATCACCCTGATTGCTAAGAGGGCCCCTCATCAACCAGTGGTTTTTATTCTTGTGTGTATTTTCGTTACCTCTTTCCTTGCAATTAGTATAGTTTCATTTCCAATTTGTTTATGCAATTAAATTACTGTAATTGTTCATTTCATTGTTTCCTGTAGCGTGTGTTTTATTATAATGTTGTGTCGATAATATAGTTCTTATTTCATAGATTAAAAGTGATTGGTTGCGCACCTAGTTTGCTTTCAATTTCCTTTCCAGTTTTTTCAGCTTACTGTTTAGTCTTATGTTGACAAGTACATAGGGTAGATTGCTTTGATATATTAGTATCAAGTTACAGTAGGTTCAGCTCTATTCATTTTTTGTTTTGTAATAAATTCATTTGGTTATATTTCAGTCTGTTTAACAATGCAATAGATAATAATTTCCTTCTAATTATGAATTAGCTTAAGTTATTTTGTTGTTGAATTTGATCACTAAGTAGGTTTGCTTCCTGTCCTTTATGCATTTTTTTTTCATGTGCACAAGATTAGCTGATAATTAGATCATTTAGGCTATTTTACACTGTTTTCTCTATACAGACTGTCATTCAGACAGCCTGCTCATCCTGTCATTCAAACCTATATTCCAGCCTGTTATCCAACCCGTCGTTCAGCCTTTAGTGTTCTTAATTTTTTTTAATCCTGTTTAAAGCTCTGTTTCTTTAGCTTTTGGAATATGTTTTGACACTGGTATTTAGATAATGGTTATGTTTATCATTAGGACTATAGGTTAGATTGTTTAAAGTATTTGTTAATCTTTATTCCTATCTTTTACCTCCTTTCGCTTTGAATATGTTTTGAGTTATGCTTTGTGATTCTGTTTCTTTTGGTTTCTGATTTCCTTCTTCAATACTTTTGTAATGTGTGGTAATTGTATCTTTAGTTTGGATTTATTTATCCTTGTGTATGTTGATTTTAGGGTTATACATGTTAAAACTCTAGAGAAGTATACTAGCACATTGTAAATTGATCATATCAGTAGGACTTGTTCCTTTCACCATGTGGTTACCGAAGAGATTTGTAGAATAGGATTTTAAAGTTTTCTTTATTAAGTTTTATACTTGCTTCTTATTAAGTTTTTTTTATTAATTTTTCTACTTGTTTTCCTAATTAAGTCTTCTTTATTAAGTTTTTTACTTGCTTCCTATTAAGGTTATCTTTATTAAGTTTTCTACTTGCTTCTTTCATTAAGGTATTTTACTTGTTTATAAGCCAGATTTCTCTTACATTTGTTTCATGTAAGAATTGTTTACTTATGAAAGTAATATTTAAAAAGAATCTTCTCTCTTAATAGATTAGTTGTTCATAATATCTTTTTAGTTAAGAGTTAGTTTCTTATGGAATAGATCATCATGTTTACTATCACCTGTAATTGGACACTCCTTAGTTTGCACATATTTGTAGAAGTTAAGTTAGATTTGATTGCATTCAGTTTGTTTACTTATTTTGAAAGCCATTTTGACAGTACTCCTCCTCAAGTTCCAATCACAGTGAATGCATATCCACAGAACAATCAAGGAGAGTGGAATTAGATAGTTCAGTTTGAACCCTTATGTATATTTGTTAATTGCATGTATAGTTGGTTTCTAATATAATCCTTCTGTGTATATAGTTAGTTTTTGAAATTGTTAAGAAGTAGAATAGTTAATTAATAGTATTTATTATAAAGACTAGAATAGTATTGTTTATATCTTTATCTTTCAGTAATTGTCCATAGAGTAGAGTAGTATAGCTTGATACTACTCTAATCTAATACTCTGTTTTAATTTAATGACCTTCATAGTTGAATTTATAGGAGTTTGACGTGGTTTTTCATTTTGAAAGATCTTTCGATCTTTTCTGTGTTAAAATATTTCCACGACACCCTAGGAACCCCTCTACATTCACATATACTTTGTGTCAACTCTAAGTTTACCAACCTCGGTCGATAATTAAAATATTAGGTGAATTAATTAAGAGATTATAATACCCAACATTTTTGGCGTCATTGCCGGGGAGTTGTTCAGTAAGGTAGAGTAAGTAGAATTCCCTTATGAAGTTTAGTAATAGGCTGGTGGCGGGGGAGCGGTAAGATGAGAGGTAAGAACCGATGCATCTGTTATAACAGGAGCCCCAAAATCTAGTAGTAGTAGTATTAGTAGCATAGGTTCCCATTTAGTTTAGTTTTTCATGAACAGACCTAGAAATTCTAAGGGTAGATACGTTAGAGCTAATTCTCAAAACCTTATTAAAATCCGTAGTAACCTTTATGGGGGACGCAATACCCCAACCACTAACTCAAAAGAAAGGTATCGGAGAACCCACATAGGAAGTAGTTCTAGTTGGAAACCTAAAGACTTTATAGGAGAAACAATAGATGGGGAAGAAATCCTAGCGGGAAGTCCTAAGGATCCCATTGCTGAAGAAATTCAAGAGGGTCAACCTTTGGAAACCCTCAACCCTCCACTAGTGCAGAAACCTAACAATACAACTTTGTCATTAGTAGGGGATCCTAACTTCGTTGAGTCCATTGATCCTTCCTAGGTACAAGCCCTCTTTGGCTTGGGTACTCGTTGGATGCAGAATCAAATTCCACATCCAACGAGCTCTCTCGATCGAAATTTGAGTAAAAACACAGGGAGATATGTCGAAAATACGAACAAAAAAAGTAGTTTTTTTTAATGACAAATATGTCAATTCAACCATTATGGTTGACTTATTTTATTGAAATTCTATTAGTTCTTGAATTCCAACTCACAAAAAAATATTTTGGCACGTTTTCTTATAAGGCCCATTTTAGACCCCAAATTTCCTCTAATGAGAAAACCAAACTAAGACTACCTTTGGGTTCCCTATTTTAGACACTACACAAGATATAAATATGAAGAACATCCCTCCTTACTCCTTACCTACTTTCTATGGGAAAAGTAATGAATATTTAGACACATTTTTGTTTGAGTTTGACATCCTCTGTAGAAGTTATAACTATCTGAAAGATGCCAATAAATTAAAACTTTGTCCGACTACACTGAAAGATTCAGCCTTAAGATGGTTCATGGGATTAGGAGAATCTAGTATCGGGACTTAGGAAGATATGAAAACTACATTCTTACAAAAATACCAAGAGTATTGCAAACCAAGATACTCTCGAAACGATATCTTTAAGATACAACAACTCGAAGAAGAGAGCTTGGAATACTATTTCAAAAGATTTATCTGTACATTACATAAATATAAACATAACGACCTTTTAGAAGATGCAGTATGAACACTCTTCCTTAAAGGGATCTTAGAAGACCTGGTAGAAAACCTCAATCTCATGGCATCTGACGATATCTCTCATAAACCTTTTGCACAAATTGGGGAGATATGTAGAATTACTCTAGGAGTAGGGGGAAAGTCAGGAGAAATCTTCGAGAGCCTTATAATAGAAATCTAAAATGAAATACTCCCAGTTCAGGAGGAGTCACAAGGATGGAATTAGAAAACCTATTGGGAAATTTCAAAACTGATATTTTAGGAGCAATGGGTTCCAAATTAGATGCATTACAAGCTAAGAAAAGGCAAGAAGAGGAACAAGCAACGATGAGTATTTTCTGTCCAAGATGAAAAACTAAACATCCCCAACAGGAATTCCCATTAAATAACATCTTCGTATGTCACATCTGTATGTAGGATCATCCAATAGATGATTTCCCATTTTTACCAGGGTTACAATCCATATATAAGAGTGGGGATGTTGGTGAAACATCTAGGAGGCCTCCTTGGAAACCAAGGGACCCGCCACCTTATTATGAACCTTACCAACCACCTCAACATTGGAACACTACAAGTTGGTAGCAGTGGCAACCCCAGTATCATCCTCCTCCTCATTTTACTCAACAACAGTATTGGCCACAGGGGTGGAGGGGACAATCCTACCCCCAACCACCACCCATCTCTACACTTAATCACTCGTATCCTCAGTACTCAGCCAATACCCAACAATTTTCACCAGGGTTCATGCCTCCAGTTCCCCTTATTACGCAACAACCTCATCACTTCCAAAATACAAACCCTCCACAACCTACATTGTTACCTACACAACCAATACCTAATCCAAATGATAAGCCAACTCAACTTGCTCTTAATATCATTGAGTTGCAAACTCTTCCATCCTACGTTATTTCAACTGTACCTATACATGAGATATAATTACGATCTAGAAGAGTTGTAAATGATAGACCCAAGTCATCAATCATCATTCATGAAGAGAATGCCAAAGAAGATTCAAATGAATTCGTGTGTAACAGCCCTCCAAGGGGTCCGATAAATACAACTCAAGGTCAGGCATATTTTTTCGTAAACTGATAAAATAAACAAATTTTAAACATATATTCCAATATCCCATAAAACACTAATTTTAAATTTCATCATTGCACATGCATAAAAACCATAAGCTCTGTCTTCATGGTACAACTAGTTTAAATAATTATAATTCATGAAACAAAATAATTTTAACAATAGTAGAATACCTGTTGATATCGCTGGTCATTGTCGTTTGAGGACGAGGCCGAAGGTTGTTCTTTCTTTGCTCTGCTCTTGTTGTTGTCATCACTGGGTTTCCAATCACACCGGATCCACCGGTTTCCTCCCTACCATACCCTGACGGGTACTCTCCTTCCCCTGAGACCCCCGAGCTCGATGGGGCTAACAACACCTTGCTAGAAATGGAAGTACAATGCTAGACTTCTGCTGGGAGGCACTCAACCTCACTCACATTGTACTGAACCACACTCTTCCATAGTCACCTCAAAGCCACCCCAAAGCGTTTGGGCTCCAAACTATGGCAGGACCAAAGAAGAAAAAAATCAAGATCCCTCCATTCTTCCATTTCATTAGCTTTTATTAACCATTTCGTTAATTCCCATGCCTCCCATGCATCTCTTTCAGTTAACTCTTTAGTTACTTTAATTAGTTAATTAATTAATTTTTATTTACCAACCCACTTATTGGTTATCTTTAGTGGCATCATTCCTTTCTGATTAGTTAGGTTTTCACTTTATTTCAAGTTCCTTAATTTACTCCTTCTAACTGATTTCTTAATTCAGCTTGATTTAAATTTATTTACCCTTCTTTATTTATCATTTTTAATTTAATTAATTATTATTATTATTATTATTATTATTAAGTTCTTTATGATCAATTTATTATTTCCCGTTGTTAAAATATATGTTGTTTACTGTCACATTCTCGTTGCAACCATAATTATCAAGGTGTTATGCATCCCACATGCCCTTCCAATAATTCCCACAGCCGGGGAGTTGGTTATGATGACTGAGCCAATGTTACCTCAATTTTCCTACCCTCGGAAGAGCCAGGTGGTTCCCCGGGAATAAGGTCAAATCCTTATTGCGCGCTCCCCAGTAATAATCTTCATGAGTGATCGACTCACGACCTACCCTCATGGCACACGCATCTGATGAACTAGAGTTTTCCTCGCTCTATTCAACTTTCATCGTGTCATGTAATTTTCTAGCCTTACAGGTATAATATTTTTATCCCCGTCACCTAATGTGGATCAATTGGAGATCACAATCCCATCACCTGCACATAAAACAACCCGTGCATCAAATGTCATAATTAAGATTTCAACTATAATAAACCATCAATTGACCTCAACTTTCGAGGTTTCCTGACTCATTTAGAGTCCATGCATGCTAATGCATCAAACATATCATAAATCAACCATGCTATATACAAGACCAGTATCACCTGCCATAGTCGTTGACTCCCTTAGAGTCTGTGCATATTGGTTCTCTTTTTCTGTTCATGTACAAACAATAAGGTTCCAACACCTTTTCTTTAATTCAATAGAAATTTTACATAATGTAAATTTCTATAATATTTTGAGTAATTTCCAATCTGATATAGATTCTCAACACCTCCTAATCACTCATGAGGGTTTGTGGTACATCCAAACTACAACATATATCACATGAATAATCAATCAACATTTTGCACATCCAAAGGTAGGTAAGAATTCAACTCTATTTGGCTATCCTCTCTTCCTAGGTGAGAAGGTATACAATCCTCAATAGATTGGTAGTTCACAATCAATGCATAAGTTTCTCATCACTTTCAAGGCTTCTCCCAAACCCATAGATATTAATAAAATTGGCTCTCAATTTAGATATGATTCCAACATGTCAAAACTTAACAACTTAGTCTAACCAATTAATTTTAATTTCCTAGTCATCTCTGATAAAAATTTACAAACACTCAAAGAAACTTCAGACTAGGTAATTCAAGAAGTTGTGTTGGGAAATTTGCAAGCACAAGAATAGGATGAGGGGGAAAACCAACGGTAAGTTACAGAACAGTGAATTCATTTCCCCTAACACATTTAGATCGGGGACCATTCAGGTTTCAGAGTCCATTATGCAGAAACCTACTCCCACGCTTCTGGGTCACCCAACTATGAAACTAGGGAAATTTATTCACTCCCGCCGACCAGAGGCTTGGGGAAAAGAACAAAGGTTTTATTAGGCATTCAAATATCTGAAAATATGGGTTGGGACAGTTCATAACATCAAGTGCAGGTAAAGGAGCTCATCCTATCCATACCTCATTTCATCATTCTCATTATCATATGACCTTTTCGACATATACTCCAAGTCACATCCTATGTGAGTCTCGTCGCTAAAGTTAGTCGTTTATTAATCTAATTTTTATGGTGTCATGTAGTCACATCATTGCATTCACTTCATCGCGTTGATAGTTTACATCCTATGTTTTACAGAATCATCTTTGTTTGACCCTCTCGGCAGGTTTGTCGAGTTTCATTTACCTCCTACCATATCATGGTTAAATTTGAGTTCGTAGTCTCTAATTTTCATAAATGGTGTTTCCATTATGTAAAATCAATGTCCCTAAGTTTAACTCATCACATTGGTGACATTGTTATCTCATTTTTCAAATTTCGAGTTCATTTCACCTTTATCGGTTGGTTGTCAAAGTCTTAGCGAAATAAGCCTTTCATGTCTTATTAGTTAAAAATTGCGAGAATAATAAATGTGTCCATTGTTAACTCATTTTCTACATCCTTCTATAAGTTATACCTTGAGAAGTTTGTATTTTTTTTATTTTTTGTTTTTGTGCTTCTATGCCACAATGTCTCAAGACTACTTATAGTTAAATATCATGATGCAATGTGCCCTAGATCCCTATAACCAATCCTTATAATTTTAATACAATATATCATATTCACAAATACTTTATATCCCAAGTAATCACTTTTACTCAATTAGTGTTGACTATATCTCAATAGCTTGTTGTTCCTACGTCCAAGCAACATAATTTGTGATCCCTTATCACAACAATATTGATTTGTAAAACAAGTGATTATACACAATGACCATGACTGAAATGAACTCTTAATAACTCGACTGAAATGAACTCTTAATAACCCCTTAACTAATATCGTAGTCAACCCAATAACCCTCAATGTAGTCCTACATAATTTGAAAAATTGTAATAATAACAATTATGAATACTAATTGCATTAAATCTAATCCATAAATTTGTACTTATATAAATGACTACTAGAATCCATAATTATCATCATACACACTAATTATTTTCAAAACATATATATATATATAACTCCCTTCTTTTTTTTTAAATAAAGATATATAATAACATCTATGTCAATTTATTTTCTAAATAACATCTATTTTCTCATTACTAAACCTTAATCATGCTACATTATATCCTAACAATTAAATAATTTTAAAACCCTTATGAATGTTATATCACAACCATATTTTAAATAACATGCAATATTACCTTATAACACCATTTAATAACTATAAATACTATCCATTCTCTTCACACAGATTAATGAAAACGATATTTCTTAACATAATTAGTAAGAAGACTTGATTTAGATTAAATGAAAACCATATTTCTTAACATAAAAGGTAGGAAAAACTTGATTTATAAAAACTAAATTGTATTTTATAATCTTAATAACTAAACAATTTGGATCAAATAATTTATATAATAGCACTTTAGCAAATATCTAATCCCTTAATATAATAGCATATCGTATTTATAAGACCCTAGACTAAACTATAAAGAAGAAGATAATATGCAATTATTGTCCTCTTGAACTATAAAGCATCCTTATGTAGCTTTATAAATATAATAACAATATTCGTTAGGGTCCATCACTACCAAAACATTTATTTAAATTCTTTATCCTACTATATTGTAAACTACATGTATGAAATGCACATGTAATTACATGGCAACCTCGATTTGTAGTAAAAAGTATATTTATTTATCAATTCTGTAAAATAGAGTGTGAGCGAAGGCTGTTATCACGATCATGGTGATAAGCTACAAACAAATACATGGTAGCGTCACATCATTATATCAATTTATAATTATAACAGAGTCAAATAGTTCAATTGCCCAACAAAAGATAAACGCATATCTAGTATCATGACACATGGTGACATGCTGTCCCTAGTCGTTCATAACCTAGAAACAAAATCCTCCCATACCAGAACCCTAACGCTTTGACAGGTACAACAACAATACAATTTTTATGGTTCAACAATGAATATAATAAATGAAATCAGTGATAGCAAACCGTGACTGTGATTATAGAACGGGGACAACATGCAAGAGTGACAGAGCATAACCAGGCAGGCACACTTGAGTTATCTTAACTATCATACCATACCCGACAACCTGCTGCATAATCTAACACTCTGTAGTAATTAAACTGATAGTTTGTTTATTCACTGATTCAGAAATTTCAAAAGTATTAATGATTCAAACGTGGCCCATTAGATAAACTGGATGTTGAGCGTGAAGGTAGGTAGGGTATACGTTTCGAATAGATTTCCGGCCTATTTTCTCATTCATGACTGTTTTTTGGTATCTCCTGCGGATTGCCGTCGCATTTAATGCTTTACAGCATGTAAAGTATTTGTAGCCTCTAAAGGAGGTCTAATCAAGGTGTTGTTTAAACAAGCAGTGTAGAGATACCGGGATTGCATTAAAGGTTTTAAATCTGCAACAACACACTATCCATGCATATAAATCCCAGTTTAAACAAATTCTAATTTAGAATAGTCCAATTTCTCGCCGTCCAGACATCAATTTCTTTTTAACTGACCCTACACCAGGTGAAACGTTTATCTCAGTCTTTGCATTCGACTCATCATTTAGCCGCATGCTAATTTATGCCCTTACTTCTTCGGCTTCCATGATACCATCACAAAAGAATTGTAAAATCCAAAATCCTCCGGCGACCAACCTTTCCTTTTGGCCATAGATTTTACTAAAACTTTGCGTTGTTGGGTATTCTACCAAATAAACTGTCCAAATTATCGTATATCGAAATCCAGTCCTGGTGCCTCAAACATCTAGCCGCCGCATCTGCCGTAGCCGAACCCTCTTCTTTGGAAAGAGAATAAAGTGCAGAAGCTTAACATGCACGACATCCAGTAAAGAGAATAAAGTGCAGAAGCTTAACATGCACGACATCCAGTAAAGAATTATGAGACTTGCAGTTCAATGCCCCAACGGAAACATCAAGCCCGAACTGACTCAAAAACAACAATTCACCTTATAAACATTATGAGAAAGTTAAGAAGTGGATTATATTCAACTTGATAGCAACAACCATTATAAGAGATTGTTATTGACAAGTTATCCCCTGGATCTAATTATGAATACAACTTATAATTAGGGAATCCCTCTCTGCTGAGAGTCAAGTAAAAAGAGTATGGTGCTATTATGAAATATTATTTCAGTAGATTCTCTTCACCAGAGTCTTAAAGAACACTAATGAGTTCAAGTTTAACAGCTAAAGCTAAAACTTACAGTCGGGCTGGTAAAACCAGCGTCCATATGAAAGATAAACATACAGTTGCGCTGCGAATACCACAAAAAACACTCAAGATCATGCTAAATAAAATAAAAGTAAAAACAATCCACAGACCACATCCAAGATCATGCTAAATAAAATAAAAATAAAAACAATCCACAGACCACATTCAATAGAAGGCTGGGAAAACAATCCACAGTGCGCACTCATGAAGATCATCCACCGACCTCAATCTATATCAAACCTACCTTCAAAAATTTTGTCTTAAATTTAATTCTCCGACTATTGGATAAGGAAATCGTCAGAACTTTGTATTTTTTTTTTCGACCTAAAAACTCTTAGCTCCATTCTGGGTATCGCTATGGGATTGATTTATTTCAGAGCATATAACTCAGTTGCTTATAAATCTTGAATCGGCATTGTAGCCTTGTAGTACCAAGATCTTAATCAATAGAAGCCGTAGTTCTATTATTCTTGATTGCATGGACATTTATTTTTGGAAATACCAGTTTAGATTTTTATTGACCTGACTTTGTCCGCAGATAACCAAGCCATCTGCGTTGGGATCAACTGACAGCTGATTGTACGTTTAGATACCACATTCCCATGGCTATCAAGGGTTTCAATTAAGTCATATCTACATATTTTTTTCTCTGTCAATATAAAATAAATTAAATGTAAGAATGTATACTCGTGCAGAAGGCTCAATGTTTTCCTTCCTTAGTCAAACTAAATCAATTAGATGCGAGAAAAACAGCCTCATGCCCACGATCCTTGTTTTTCTTCAAGGATTAAATTCAAAACGTTTTAATTAATGACTCTATCTGAATGTTTACCATGGGATAATGCCCAGCTTCAATTGCAGAAATTAAGCAATGATTATTAGTCAACAATTTGCATGGGTTGGTCTAGGTCAACATTTTCTTTTACTATGTTTGGGATCCACTCCATGGAGACGCCTATCCTAGAGATCAAACATTTTTACACGGTTCAAGGCATGGGATCCATGCCCATCCTTTTGCTTGAAGAGATCGACATTTAATTTACAGATTCAACGTTTTGGCATAAGAAAGTATCAGCTCAACGTTTTGCAATGAAAGTCTCAACTCAATGTTTTCCCAATTAAATCTTAACCCAAAGTTTTCCATTGAAATCTCAGCTAAACGTTTTGGGCATGGGATGATCTCCCAAGGTTGTGATGTTTAAATAAATAAATAAAACTCAGTTATATGTTTCATTCTTATTATGCATGCAATTATATGTTTCATTCTTATTAGGGATGCAATATTAAGTAAATACAGTCCACCCTTTGTTATCTTAAAAAAATGGAAACTTTAAACTCTTACCTTAATCATTGATCTTGATACAAATCGCCTATCAGGACATCTCTACTTTGCTCAAATGCATGGGCATGAGTTAACAACCCTCCCCCACTGATTGGGTCGCCCTCTCTTATGGGTATCGCCCAAATAATACATGAAATACCATCATCATGGCTCAACGCCATCTTTCTCGAAGCTAAGCTATGCTACCTCCTCTTTGTTTTTGTTTTTTTGGTATTGGTACATCCTTGCATGTCGAGCATGGGCATTAGACAAATATCTCTACAATTTCCAATTTAAAACTATAATCGGCCTTCAAACACTACTTATCTTTGGCAATCACAGCTTCATGGTGAAGTACCTGTATCACCAGTATTGCGGTGACCTTGTAGCAGTCAAACGCTAGGTCATGTGACTTAATGCATGTTCCAAAATAAGTGAAACTATATCATAGATGAGATCTGCAGTTTGATAAGTCGACATGTAGATAGACTGCCACTTTACTCATGCTAAGTCTCATTATACCTTTTCATCATAACCCTAAGTAATCATTATGTCAAGTTAACTCGGTGATTACAAATCTTTATATGTTAGGCTGTTAGGTCTGAGCATTACCTCGCTCTGATACCATATGTAACAACCCTCCAAGGGGTCCGATAAATACAACTCAAGGTTAGGCATAATTTTTCGTAAACTGATAAAATAAACAAAGTTTAAACATATATTCCAATATTTCATAAAACACTAATTTTAAATAATATCATTGCACATACATAAAAACCATAAGATCTGTCTTCATGGTACAACAAATTTAAATAATTATAATTCATGAAACAAAATAATTTTAACAATAGTAGAATACCTGTTGATATCGCTAGTCGTTGTGGTTTGAGGACGAGGTCGAAGGTTGTTCTGTCTTTGCTACGCTCCTATTGTTGTCATCGTTGGATTGCCACTAGTTTCCTCCCTGCCATACCCTTACGAGTACTCTCCTTCCCCCGGGACCCCCGAGCTCGACGGGGCTGACAACACCTTACTAGCAATGGAAGTACAATGCCAGACTGCTGCTGGGAGGCTCCCAACCTCACTCATGTTGTACTGAACCACACTCTTCCACAGTCGCCTCAGAGCCACCACAAAGGGTTCGGGCTCCAAACTATGGCAGGACTGAAGAAGAAAAAAAATCAAGATCCCTCTGTTCTTCCATTTCATTAGCTTTTATTAAACATTTCATTAATTCCCATGCCACCAATGCATCTCTTTCAGTTAACTCTTTAGTTACTTTAATTAATTTATTTTTATTTACCAACCCACTTGTTGGTTATCTTTAGTTGTCTCATTCATTTTTGATTAGTTAGGGCTTCACTTTATTTCAAGTTTCTTAATTTACTCTTTTTAACTAATTTCTTAATTCAGCTTGATTTCACTTTATTTATCCTCCTTTATTTATCATTTTTAATTTAATTAATTAATTTTTTATTATTATTATTATTATTATTATTATTATTATTATTAAGTTCTTTATGATCAATTTATTATTTCCCTTAATTAAAATATATGTTGTTTAGTAACGCGTTCTCGTCGTGACCAGAATTATCAAGGTGTTATGCGTCCCGCATGTCCTTTCGATAATTCCCATAGGTGGGGAGTTGGTTATGACAACTGAGCCAATGTTACCTCAGTTCGCCTACCCTGGAAGAGCCAGGTGGTTCTTGGGGAATAAGGTCGAATCCTTATTGCGTGTCCCTCAGTAATAATCTTCGTGAGTGACCGACTCATGGCCTACCCTCATGGCACACGCATCGGATGAAATAGAGTTTTCCTCACTCTATTCAAAGTTCATTGCGTTGTCCAATTTTCTAGCCTTACAGGTATAACATTTTCAGCCCTGTCACATGATGTGGATCAATTGGCAATCACAATCCCATCACCTGCAGATAAAACAACCTGTGCATCAAATCTCATAAACAATATTTCAACTATAACAAACCATCAATCAACCTTAACTTTCAAGGTTTCTCGACTCATCTAGAGTCCATGCATGTTAGTGCATCAGACATATCATAAATCAACCATGCTATATATAAGACCGATATCACCTGCCATAGCCGTTGACTCCCTTAGAGTGTTTGCATATTGGTGCTCTTTTTCTATTCATGTACCTGCCTTTCTTGTCACACTCAACAGACCATCAGAGTACATGCTACACAGTAATTTTGTCAATCACTCAACAATATATAATTTATCTCTTGCTTGATAACTTCATATAAATTTCACATTCATTCATAATTAAAATCATCATATAATCCATAAGTCAGACAATTTCGTTTAGTTCATATCTCTTCAGTAGCTAATCATTTTACCCAAGTCCGGGTCATCCAAAACCTGATGCCCTCAATAACAAGTCCAAATAAAGTTTTAAATACAAAATTAATAAACAATGAGGTCATTGTTCATTGAACTCCGCCAAGGTCTAGTTAGAAATAATCTCCAAATTTAAGGTTAAAACATGATGTTACATTGTGAATGATGCTATTCGGTAGGATGTGGATATTCCAAAGATCCCAGTGCATACCCATCCTCAGCAAAAACCCATTCAGGAACAAAGGATTCCTCCATTTCTAGAACAACTAGCAATAGAAAAACCCGTAGTTCATCCCGAGTATGACATTATGAATGAACCAAATAATATGTGTCAAAATTCCTCTATTACAGTCTATTAAGGATATACCAATTTATAGCAAGGTAATAAAGGAACTATGCATTAAGCGCCTAGGAAAGAAGCAAAATGACCCCCTCACAATTCATGTAATAGGAGAGATGTCTGAGTGTATGACAGACCAATCTCGGATTGCAAAATATACAAATCTAGGGAGCCCAGTTGTAACTGTTATTGTAAATAATATTTCCATAGAAAATACACTTATCGATTTAGGATCTACTATTAATATGATGACCACCGCAATTTTAGAAGTTTTACAGTTGGGACAGTTTCTCCGACCTACCCCTTCAATCCTAGAACTAGCAGACCATACCACGGTAAGATCTGTTGGAGTCCTAGACGATATTATTGTATCATTTGCTTCATGGGAATAACTTGTCGACTTTATGGTTGTGAAATCAAAGGATCCTTCTAAAGGAAATCCTATTATCTTAGGGAGACCATGGTTGGCCACTGCTAACGCCTTTATAGGATGTAGGGATGGGGAAATGACCATTTCGAATGGGTTGTCTACAAAGAGACTTATTTTATATCCCCCAGCACAGCCTATAACTGAAACTTTGTGGTGGTTAGATTTCCCCTTTGGGGATGGAAATGTTGAAGATCTCTTCTCTCCTAGTGACTATTCCTGGGCACATCAAGAGAAAACTACTGAGAATGTATTAAACCAGTTTGTCTCTTCCACAACTTGTATAGATTTTTCGCAGTCTTTTTCTCAAATCGATCAGATCTTTGGAGATGAGTTTCAAGAAAATATGGCTCTCTCGACATTCGTAGAAACACCGTGTGTCTTTTCAATTGAAGAGCACATAGGGTATTATACTGTACCTTGTGAAGTTAACCCTGGAAAGTTTTTACACATAAATGCAGGGTTAACTGAGATCCAACAAGGACAATTGCTTAAGGTCCTTAAAATTCAATCTGGAGCATTTGCATGGGAATACACTGACATGAAAGGTATACACCCTAACACCTGTATTCACCATATCTACATGGATCCAACCATTCCACCTGTGATACAACCTTAGAGGAGGATGAATCATGCTCTAAAAGATATAGTAAAAGAGGAGTTAC
Source organism: Pseudotsuga menziesii (assembly GCA_001517045.1). Classification (NCBI taxonomy): domain Eukaryota; kingdom Viridiplantae; phylum Streptophyta; class Pinopsida; order Pinales; family Pinaceae; genus Pseudotsuga; species Pseudotsuga menziesii. The sequence goes on along the minus strand of LPNX011195336.1, from coordinate 18,795 downwards.
AAAAAATTCTCAATGTTGGTTTCATCTATCCTATCTCCGATAGTAAATTGGTGTCTCCTCTAGAGGTAGTCCTAAAGAAAGTCACAGGGAAGTGGCGTATTTGTGTTGATTTCAGAGAGCTAAATAAGGCCACTCTTAAAGACTATTTTCCTTTGCCCTTTATTGATCAAGTGTTATATACCCTCTCAGGAAAACAATACTTTTCCTTTCTTGATGGGTATAGTGGATATAATCAGATTTTAATAGCACTCAAGGATTAAGATAATACCACTTTTACATGCCCTTGGGGAACATATGCCTATAGTGTTTTTCCATTTGGCTTATGTAATGCACCTGCCACTTTTCAGCGTGTAGTTTTAGGAATTTTTGTTAATCTTATACATAACTGTGTGGAGGTGTACATGGATGATTTTACAACTTATGGTAATACCTTTCAAGAGGCCCTTGATAACCTTGAGAAGGTCCCGATTCAATGTCAAGAAACAAACCTACCCTTAGTCATGAGAAATGTAAAATGTTATTAACATAAGGTATAGTCTTGGGGCATCATGTTTCTTCCCAAGGAATCAAGGTGGATCCTGCGAAAATAGAAGTAATTGTTGGCATTCCTTCTCCAAAAACTCAAAAAGAGGTAAGAAGCTTTCTTGGCCATGCAGGCTATTATCGCCGCTTTATTGATAATTTTACTAAAATAGCTGCACTAATGTTTAAGCTACTTACAAAGTATGTATAATTCCAATGGACTGAATCTTGTCAAAGTTCTTTCGAAGTCTTAAAAAGCTAAATTATCAGTGGTGCCAATATTGAGGGGTCCCGACTGGTCCCTTCCTTTCCATATATCCACTGATGCTTATGATATGGACATAGGAGGAGTCCCTGGCCAAAAAGAAGGACAATCACCTTATTCCATTTATTTTATTAGAAAGAATTTGACCCCTACCGAGCTGAATTATACTGTTAATGAAAAATAATTTTTGGTAGTAGTCTATTTTATTAATAAATTTTGCCATTACATTACAGGATACAAAGTTTTTGTGCATACGGATCACTATTCCATCAGATTTTTAATGAATAAACCAATTACCAATGGTAGGGTGACTCGGTGCCTTCTTTTATTACAAGAATTTAACATTACCATCATTGACCGACTTGGTAAAGAAAATTTAGTAGCATATTTTCTTTCCTGTATTCAGCATAATGACGGTACTAAACCCATTGACGACACTTTTCTTGATGAACATCTATTTGTTGTATCTATTCAAACCCCTTGGTTTGCAGACATTGCCAGTTATTTAGCAACTAGGAAATTACCAAATCACTTGTCCCCACCCGAGAAGCATCACATTATAGTTCAGAGCTCTAACTATTCCTAGGTTGATAATGATCTCTTTCATACTAGCCCATATATTATTATTAGACGATGTGTACGGGAGGATGAAATGATAGATATCCTCCATGCATGCCATGATGGACCATGTGGAGGACATTTTTATGATAAGAGGATGGCATACAAAGTTCTGCACTCTGGTTATTACTGGCCAAGCATTTTCAAGGATGCTGCAAAATATGTTAAAGGATGTGATAGTTGCCAAAGAATGGGTAGACCTACGTCTTCTAATTAGATGCCCTTACAACCTCAGGTCATGATAGAGACTTTTGAGAAATGGGCTCTAGATTTTGTAGGACCAATTTCTCCCATGTCTCATAAAAAGAAGTATATCCTATTTTGCACAGACTATGTTACCAAGTGGGTAGAAGCTAAAGCTTTGTTTAGGGCCACAGAGAAATCGGTAGTAGAATTCATATATGAAAAGATATTCACTCGATTTGGTGGGCCTAGAGAAATTTTCACAGATCAAGGCTCTCAATTCACTTCTAAGTTAATGAAATAATTCACCACGAAGTATGGCATCCGACATTACAAATACTCACCTCATCATCCCCAGGCTAATGGCCAAGTAGAATCAACCAATAAAGTATTAGAGGCCATCTTAATCAAAACCATTCACTTACATCATAAGGATTGGGCAGATAGACTCCTAGAGGCCTTGTGGGCCTATAGGATAACATGGAGAAACAGTACCAAGCATATCCCCTATGAGTTAGTGTATGGAAAACAAGTCCTTTTACCTATCGAATTTCAAGTTAAGACCTTTCGTATGGCAGCACAATTAGGCATGAATTCAAACGAAGCACAAAAATGACGAGTGTTACAGATTAATGAGTTAGATGAAATTATACAGGATGCACTCCAAAGAACAATGTTAATACATAATCAAAAAAATAAATGGCATGACAAATTTATTAAGAAAAAACAATTTAATACTGCAGATTGGGCATTGATATTTGACTCAAGGTACAAGAATTTTAAAGGAAAATTAACTACTCGTTGGATGGGTCCATATGAAGTAGTTACAACTTTCGATAATGGGTCAGTAGAAATTCAGACAATTAATGGTTCACAAATTTCCTTTGTAGTAAATGGACATAGACTTAGACTTTACAATCAACCAATATCTAAACATGATTTCGTACAAAATGTCTTGCAGCAAAAGGAGGTGGAATTGGTTGAAGAGAAAATTATTCCTCCTCGTCCTGATCCTTAAAGTTATTTTGGGTTGTCATTACTTGTATATATGTAAATATGTTTGTGTTCGCCTGAATAAGTAAGAGTCATTTCTAACAAATTAATTACATTTTCATTCCCACGATCATTCGTTGCAGTTTTGTCAAATTAAAGCAAAAAGACTCTTTTTCCTTTTTTTCATTCTTATGTATTTTATAGATGCTTTGCTTTGAATAAATACATATCATCTAACAAGTGGTGTTGCATTTTGATTATAAATACTTTATCTCTATAAGCAGCTCATGGATTATTATCTGAAAAGGGAAGTGCTTTAAAAGACTCATAATATATCTTAACTCTTTCTTTTTTGTTACTATCAAAATTGAAGTTTATAGTGCAATTAAAGAATTCTTTGTATATCATCCTTAACCATTTATTCTATGATTTGTTATGATTTTATATATGGTATTTTGATTCAGACATGTACATTTCTGATTTAGTAGAATAGTTTCTTGAAAGACCTACTCTAATTATCATGTTCTTCAGATTCTCATCTTACACCTATGGACTACTAATTCATCCTATACTTGTCATCAAAACTTGTCTCTTAAGTATTTTTATGGTAACTCGAAAGTAAGTGAAATTTCTGCTTATGGGGAACATTACTAACCTTTTATGAAGAAGATAGACTAATAGGTCAAAGAATAGCTTTAAGTTATTCTCTTTTGACATGATCCATAATTAAGGCCATTATAAAAATTACTTATGAGCTTTGTTATAATTTTGAATTATGTGTTTAGTAGGCTTATAATGCTATAGTACCAACCGACTTCCATATACTCAAAATCATTATACGAAGAAAACCCGTCAGGGTACTTAATAGGCTTGCTAGAATTGGTTCAATGCTAAGTAACATCTAAAAACAAGGAAGCTCAGTAAATGCAAGTAAACCCGTCGGGGTACTGAACATGTCTGTTGGTAGCGGGGCTATGCTTGCATGGTACCAAGATAAACCAACCGGGGTACTGAAAAGGCCTACTGGAAGCGGGCCAATATCGGGTAAAAGAGATCTGGTTAATGCACCACTATGCACATAGTTCAGAAAAATGATAATTTGTTTGTAAAGAAACCAAAATATATATAAATACATATGTAGGCCAATTGTTTATGATGTCATTAGAGAATGACTGTAAGTTGGACTTGGATCCAGCCATCTAATTCAACCAATACCTATGATATGACTATCCTAGAAATGGGACCCATAGCTATGGAATCTCACAAACTCTAGGATAAACTCAAAAATATTCTTGAGATTACAAGAAATCCTTACAATGAGGCATGGATGACTAGTTTTTCCTATGGATTTTTTTTTCAATTATACTGCCATTATTCACCTGCTCTTTCTAAGCACTGTTGTTTCTGATAAATGTACATATCTGAATCATTTCCATTTAACTAATTAGTTTTTTTTTTCTTACAAAAATGATAACAGCATGATAGAACTCTGTATTAAACTATTTTGAAATTACTTAGTTTTCTTGCATGGCTTGAGGACACGCCATATCTTTGGTTTGGGGGAGGAAGATTATGCTGTGAAGATTATACTGTCTTTATTTTTCTAACTATTTATATAAATATTCATATATCTCTGACAAATGACAATTTTTTTCAGGATAATTAGCAGTAATCTGATCCAGTAAAGCATGTTTTTACAGAAAAAAACCTATATGAAGGATCATATGCAGGACCATATGAAGGGTCAAATGCTGGTCTAAATGAAATGCCAAATGATGATCTAAATAAAAACTGTGATATTATAGCACTAATGGTTAAGTGTGTTATGGTATTAGATTAATTTTGTTTTTGGGCAAAAAGTTAAATTAGTTGAGCTATACCTATGATTATCAGGTCACATCTACATGCTTATAAGAGCATTATGACTAATTTTGACCTATGATTTTGTACGATTTTTTACATAATATGGTCTAGCTTAAACCCCCCCTACGGATGTGATATGACATTAGGAACTTTTCAGTCATCATTATATTGTCATCACACTTACCCTCTTATCCTCTTCCATGTATAAACCATCAAGTGATCGATCCTCGTGTTAACTTAAGTTATTATGGGTGTGAATATGGTTTATGAAATCGCATTGATTAATGCGTTCAACCTGTCCAAACTTTTACTTTGGACATGGTTGAACTGATCGAAACCTTATGAGCTCATTAACGCATGCTTCCTTTGACGACACACAACTCAAGATTTGTCATAATGGCACGATCGCCTAAACGTTCCGAGTCTTGGTGTGATCGTTTAATTGATTGAATGAAGCACGTTTTAAACCACCCTCTTGTGATTTTATTTCTATTATGTTTCCCTCACCTACTATCATCCTTGCAGGGCCATTTTAGTCACTATGTCCATGTACTCTCTGCGAGCTTTGCATCCCTGCCTCTATCTAAACAATGTCAAATCTCCTTGAACCTAAGAGCTATCAATATTTATTTCGGATACCAGAATTTCGAGAGTGTCAAGAGATCTTTTTCCGGGTTGGGTGGAACCCATTTCTTCACCTCCTGCAAGGATGTGATGAAGAAATTTTACTGCTTTTTGTGATGGGTGTTGATGGGAGGATGGCCATGGTTGGTCATCTCACCTTCTCAGTAACTAAGGAGTCTATCGCCCTTGCAACTAAGCTACCAAGAGAGGGCACTTGATGGCATAAGCACTGGTTTCTTCCATGGGTGTCCCACAACTTTGGTCTTAAACAATAATATCGGCATGTTACAGGAATAAAGGGATTCCATCACGACTGGATTAACCCATAATACATCAACCCTTTGACTGCCATCATCCACCTTATCACTTGTGAAGGTAAGTTCAATGTATTCAAATCCTTCCATCTTCGTTTGCTAGCACATTTTGTTGATCAGAATTTTCTCAAGTTTTCTTTTTATTTTCTTAGAATCCTGGAGAAAATGTCAAGCCAAGTTAGGAAAAATACCATTAACCCTAAGGAAAGTTTGTATCACCATAGTCTAATTAAGCTCTTGATATTAGATCAACTTAAAGAGCAGAATCAGACTTGGGATACTTTTGTTTTTAAAGTTCTTAACCCCCATCTCAACATTCAAAAATGCCCTCGGCATCTCCATAATCATCAATCCAGTCAAACCCCATCCTTAGAGAAGAAAAGCCACAACATTGTCCATCTCGACGAAGAAACATCAGAGGCGAGTCCATCTTCCCATTCTACCCTTATTAACCCTGTATCTGCTAAGTTTGTACCCTTACCACGACCTCGCACCAGAGACCAAAAGGAAAAGTTTATCTAGTCCATGGTTCAGCCTAGAGTCTAGACCACGGTTCAGCCCGATATTCAGTCCGATCATCCAGACAGTATGACCGAAGTAGATAAACCTGACCTAGACTTACCTCTATATACATTGGCTAGTGTCTCAACTATATTACTTAAAGATGTTTCTCGTAAGAAGGTCCCTGCACCTTCCCAGGACATGAGTCCTAAAAAACAAGTTCCTTTCGTGGACCTTGAGATATCATCCGATGAACTAAATATGCCTCCAGAAACCAAGCAACCCGTGGAACCATCCACTCCTCACTAGCTGACAGTAGATCAATTAGCTCAGGAGTTGGCGCGATCAACAAGGAGAAATGAAGAATACGCCAAGTTGATTGCAGAACTATGACAAGAGAATAAGGATTTGCGTCTACAAGTTAAAGCTGTCGAAGACCTCAATAAGGCTATCAATTCATCAAGAGAGGCGTACGCAGCTCAACCTTCTTCCTAACTCCTCTTTGTTTTGCTCAGTGGGACCTGGAATTTCTCTGGCTTGGGGGAGTGTTAATCTTAGTTTTTTCACCACTTTTGGCTGGTGAATTACACTTTTTGACATCCATTTTGTTATCTTTTTAACAAATTTATGTCATACAGCTTATCATTCAGCCTCATGTATGAATATATTTGGATTTATGCAAATTCTGGTTTATTATTATTATTTCACGATTTTATTGATTAAATTTGATATTATTTAGGAGCACATTTGATATATGTATGAATTTGATTTCAGGTTATGATATTTTGGATGGGCCAATAGCTAGACACGCATCACGCTAGATATACGCAGATCGCATCCAACTTGCCATCCTGCTCGCATATCAAACCGCGCAATGTTCATTGGAAGATTCCCAATTGTTAAAGGATAGAACGGTCTGCAACTATTATGTGTCCACATGTATGGATGCTAGAATGACCCTCATTCTAGAAATATTGCCATCTTACCTCCTTTGTTCGACACCATGACACCAGTCCATGTCTAGAGGAATCCTCATGCTACAACACACGCAAGGGAGAACCGCCACACGAGGAAGAATGAGGATGACTGTGCGTTGGCTTATGGCCATTTGTTTGTAATAATGGTTGACTATTTTAGGAGTGGTCGACCACTGAAAGGGTCAACCCACTCATCCCTGTAAACACTATATATATTCGCCTTCAAATGAGAGTGTAGTTAGTTAGCTTTTACATTCTATCAGTCAATTTCAAAGAGAGACTCTGTAATACTATTCCGCATTTTTAATAGAAGTTATATTCTTTTTGTGTTTATGATCGTGTTCATGTAAGTGTTTAGGAAGCGTCACCCTGATTACTGAGAGGGCCCCTCATCAACAAGTGGTTTTTATTCTTGTGTGTATTTTCGTTACCTCTTTCCTTGCAATTAGTATAGTTTCATTTCCAGTTTGTTTATGAAATTGAATTACTGTAATTGTTCATTTCATTGTTTCCTGTAGCGGGTTGTTTTATTATAATTCTATGTCGATAATCTAATTCTTATTTCATATATTAAAAGTGATCGGTTGCGCACCTATTTTTCTTTCAATTTCCTTTCTTGTCTTTTCAGCTTACTGTTTAGTCTTATGTTGACAAGTACATAGGGTAGATTACTTCGATATCTTAGGATCAAGTTACAGTAGGTTCAGTTCTATTCATTTTTGTTTTGTCATAAATTCATTTGGTTATATTTCAGTCTATTTAACAATGCAATAGATAATAATTTCCTTATAATTATGAATTAGCTTAAGTTATTTTGTTGTTGAATTCGATCACTAAGTAGGTTTGCTTCCTATCCTTTATGCATTTTGTTTTCATGTGCACAAGATCAACTGATAATTAGATCATTTAGGCTATTCTATATTATTTTCTCTATACAGACTGTCATTTAGACAGCCTGCTCATCTTGTCATTCAGACCTATATTCCAGTATGTTATCCATCCCGTCGTTCAACCTTTAGTGTTCTTAATTCGTTTTAAGCCTGTTTAAAGCTCTGTTTCTTTAGCTTTTGGAATATGTTTTGACTGTGGTAGTTAGATAATGGTTGTGTTTATCATTAGGAATATAGGTTAGATTGTTTAGAGTATTTATTAATCTTTATTCCTATCTTTCTCCTCCTTTCACCTTGAATATGTTTTGAGTTATGCTTTGTGATTCTGTTTCTTTTGGTTTTTGGTTTCCTTTTGGAATACTGTTGTAATGTGTGGTAATTATATATTTAGTTTGGATTGATTTATCCTTGTGTATGTTGAGTTTAGGGTTAGACATGTTAAAACTATATAGAAGTATACTAGCACCTTGTAAATTGATCATAGCAGTAGGACTTGTTCTTTTCACTGTGTGGTTACCGAAGAGATTTGTAGAATATGATTTTAAAGTTTTCTTTATTTTTTCTACTTGCTTCTTATTACGTTTTCTTTATTAAGTTTTCTACTTGTTTTCCTAATTAAGTCTTATTTATTAAGTTTTCTACTTGCTTCCTATTAAAGTTATGTTTATTAAGTTTTCTACTTGCTTCTTTCATTAAGGTCTTTTACTTGTTTATAAGCCATATTTCCCTTACATTTGTTTCATATAAGAATTGGTTATTTATGGAAGTAATCTTTAAAAATAATCTTGTCTCTTAATAGATCAGTTGTTCATAATATATTTTTAGTTAAGAGTTAGTTGCTTATGGAATAGATCATCATGTTTACTATCACCTGTAATTAGGCATTCCTTAGTTTCCACATATTTGTAGAAGTTAAGTTAGATTTGATTCCATTCAGTTTCTTTACTTTTTTGGAAAGCCATTTTGACACTACTCCTCCTCAAGTTCCAATCACAATGAATGCATATCCACAGAACAATCAAGGAGAGTGGAATTAGATAGTTTAGTTTGAACCCTTATGTACGTTTGTGAATTGCATGTATAGTTGGTTTCTAATAGAATCCTTCCTTGTATAGTTAGTTTCTGAAATTGTTAAGAAATAGAATAGTTAATTAATAGGTTTTATTATAAAGAGTAGAATAGTATTGTTTATATATTTATATTTTAGTAACTTTCCATAGAGTAGATTAGTATAGCTTGATACTACTCTAATATAATACTTTGTTTTGGTTTAATGACCTTCATAGTTGAATTTATAGGAGTTTGAGTCAGTTTTTCATTTTGAAATAACTTTCGATCTTTTCTTTGTTAAAATATTTCCACGACACCCTAGGAACCCCTCTACCTTTGCATATACCTTTTGTCAACTCTAAGTTCACCAACCTCGGTCGATAATTAAAATATTAGGTGAATTAATTAATACATTATAACACCCAACACTTTGTGATCCTTCCGCTGGTTATCGTTCATGCAAGTTCCTATCACGAAGTAGATTGGGGTTGTTTATCGATCAACTCACTGAATTTCTACCATTGAGGGCATGGGGTGTTATGTGATTTCACATCATCCCCTTCCCTTATTTGTTGCGCACCTTCCCACTGCAAAAACAACCAAGGATAATGATCAGACCCTTGTTAGATCATCACATTTCAAAAGTGTGGGGCCTTCCTCTGCTTCGCAGCCACCCTCATTCTATTTTTCATGCAAGTCGGGGTGGAGAAAGGATTATTTTTCATAGATATTTCTCATCGAGTATCTCTACCATTTAATATGTGTGGGTTCTTCCGAATGTCACAACCTCGACGCATTCCTATCTGTCTGGTTCCTTTGCTACGCAAACCCTTCATTTCCATCGATATGCGCTGCTAGCACTATCCGATGACTGATCTTGCTTGTCATTTACCCCTGCATTGCCTATGTCACATTTATGTCCCATGGGATTGAACCATTTCCTTGCTCGAGCTTGGGATAATCCTCCTCGATGACCTCGAAATCATCGACACAAAGAGTTTTTTCCCATACCCCCTCTGTAAGGAAACTACTACAGGCACAAATATAAAATTTAGCACAAGTGCTAACAATGGCTCCAACTCGGGGATGCTATCCTCCCTATGAGGTAGAAAAGAACCAGCATAGACCATGTTCATGATCCATTTGGTCGTCTTGCGATTATTTCCTAAAGAACCTCCCAAGGTGCTCTGAAAAAAAATGAACATATAATAAAAATAAAACAAAACAATTGCCCAAAGAGAAATGCTCGCCATACCGAGCTTTATTTTTTCCTACATATCCTACCTACTGAGCAGTGCTTCCCAATCAAGTAACTTCCAACTTCCAGTGAAGATAGTCAAGAAGGTGATTACATATGCAAATTCTTTCCTCCTACCTGATAAAAAATGGTACTGAATGACTAAATGGCGTGGGGTCGTGGTACAGGACTTGTTTTCTATTGCACAACCATAACTAGTCATTCACGTTGTGTGGTTTCCCCACATATCTAGCCACTGGGTCATGGCCTCCCTTTGAACATTCTGTTATGCCACTTCCATGACAAGGCTACTTCATGTATTCTGCCACCGGATCATAATACCCATCACTGTCTTCAACTTCTCCTGGCATCTGCCTGCCCCAATATTGCTCCTTTAATTGTAGCTCCCCCTGCATGTTGTCGATTTTTTCTTCTAGATGACCATGCAAGGGTGTTCCTGACAGCTTGACACTAATGTGTCGGTCTTGTCCCTCCAAACGCCAACATTCAAGCCCTTCTCTTCCTATTTCATTACACAGGGAATACCTTCAATGAATTATGGTGAGATGATCCCTTCTTGATATAGATATTCCATACTAGAAGAGCTGGAAGAGATATCCCATTTAGGGTCCTCATCCTCCAGGTATCCATCCTCATATTTATCATATAGTCGGGGATTGAAAACTTCCTCAAAACACCCGTCGACTGGGCTTGTAACAGGGGGGATAATTTCTTCAGCAAATAAATTGTAATACCCATCCTGTGTGGCCTTGGGCTGCTCTTCTGTGCACTCAAGAAAGGGAAATATAGGACATGCAATAGATTCTGGTCGTTCACCCCCTTCACCCTCCATCCTCCAAAATGTTGTGACATCATTCATCACCTCTATTTTTTGTGCCTGGTTAGAGACCTTTATCCTCTGTTTCAGGAAATAAAATGAAACAAAGCATAATGATAGGAAACTACCTTCCTCCTGCTGAATGTATTCTTCATGGGAAGTAGGATTGGGAAGCAGAGGAGGATTAAGTTGCTCATGCCCTTCCTCTTCCACTATTAGAGGAGGCCCCATATGTCCTTGCAAATCTTCGGGTGCTGATTGTTCAACACACATAGGTCCTCTAAATCCCTAACATCCTATGGTAGAGGGAGTATGGTCTATCATGAATCTCTCCATCCACCTCTCAATGGCCTCCATCCTCTCCTTTATACTAGCCTCTGGAGTGTTTGAAGGGGGAAGGTGGGTGAGGTATTCGTTCTTTTTTCTTTCTTCCTCTCCTCTCCCCTTTTCCCTAACAGCGGTTAGGTTGATTTCCACCTCTATGTATCTTTCATCATAATGACCAAGGAGGCAGATTTCCTTTCACTTAACCATAGGGTGAATTCGACGTTGAAGGATTCAACATACTAGAGTTGGGAAGCACCAAGAGGAGGTTTGAACTCAGAAGGAATAGTGTTATATATTTTCATGAATCTATCAGAGAATTCATGGACAGACTCATTGTTGAGTGTTTTATTGTCTTAATTAATTTACCAATTATTTAATTATCAACTGAGGTTTGTAATCTTAGATTTGACACAAAATAGATGCGAAGGTAGAAGGGTACCTAAGGTGTCGCGGAAATATTTTATCAAATAAAAGATCGAAAGATATTTCAAAATGAAAAATTGAGTCAAACTCTAGAAATTCAACTACTAAGGTAATTAGAATGGGACAAGACTACTAGATTAGAGCAGTATTGATCCATACTACTCTAATCTATAAACAATATATATATATATATATACAATATTTTCGTAAGAAATTAAACTACCCTCTAGTGAAACCTATTAATTAATTATTTTACTTTTTAATCTGTGAATTAGAAAGGATGAAACACATTCAGAAATCTTACAATATGAACACAAGAGATTATATTATTTGGGACAATATTACAATTGTAACGTCCCCAACCCTCCGACTGGCGAAGAGGATGCTACCGACATACTATCTACCCGGGAAACTAGCCCCATAAATGTAAAATAAAATACATTGAACTCAAGATACACATATGCATAAAGAATTATCATTTAGTGGAAGAAAATTACATTTAATTAAGCATTCAACACATTTTAACATGTTCATCATAATTCCTATAAACAATACAGTTGCATGGGTAAATTCACAAGAATACTTATCTTCGAATGAAGCTTCTCGCAACCAGCTATGTCACTGCAACGTTCCACCCAACCATAGGCCAGTGTGCTCCTTAATCTCTCAGCAACATCGTCACCCCCGAACTGGGTATGATTCCCCAAGGAAAATGAAACTAGCAGGCCCACACATAGTCAAATATATGTCAAAACTTAGTCAAGCCAAAGTTATGTTTGGGTTTATCAGACTGCCAAGGGGATGGAAAAGCTTGTTGCTAAACTAGTGAAATCAACCATAGAGCTATGGACACCTACAGAAGATCTGAATTAGATTTCCCAACACATACACATCCAACACAAGGAATCATCCCCTTCTCTGTTGTACAGATCCTCAGGCTATGCATTCCCTTCCAGTTCTATTCAGGATGTGCAGTAAGGAATAATCGGCCCTCAAGATATCTCAGTGAGGTTCCTCATGCACTAGACTTGTTAGGCAAATTACCTCTTCCACTCCTAACTGATTTAGACCAAATCAAAGAGTATAACAAATTAGAGCAAGGAAAGAGTGCACATACAGCAAAATACCAATTACTGGTCCTTGGAAGAACGTTGAGAAATCCAAAAATGGATTTGCAGATGGAGAAAACACTAGGTAGAGAAATATGATTTCAACAATTGTTTAATGACTTCCTAGGTCCAAAATCAACCTATGCAACAACACAAATCGTGTTTTTTTTTTTTGAAGGTGACTATGGCAATACGAGAGCCAAAACGACTGCCATAAACCCCAAAATCGTGAATCTAGATTCTTGGCCACTTAGCAAGGTGAAAATGATTCCCATCCATTGAAGAATCCATGAAAATGTAAGAAAAACGTAAATCTTCCTTTCCCACTTACTGAACAATACCAAAACAAATTTCTGGGCATGCAAACATGAGGGAAATGAGCAAAAACATGAATTATTACACAGGAAACTTCTACTGCATGAAGGAAGCCAACGTGAAGGAGAATGGGTGAGGAAAATGGAAGTAATGGGTGAGTAATGGCTTGGGAATGCATTCCCAAGCATTTACTTTCCCCACAAGTTAGAAAAACATTTTCCAAAATCTAATGACCTCTTCAATTCTAATTTCTTACTACCATACTCTTCCACATTCCCATGTATTAACTAACTCAACCATATTTTGGAAGCAAGGATAATTTTAGGGGCGAAATTTAGCCCATGGGCTATTTTTAAGGGTTTTTCTCCCAAAAAAGATTCACCATTTTGCATTTTTTGAAGCCATATTTCGCCCAATTTTGATGGGGTAAAATTTTTTCACCCTAAAAATCGCCAAATTATTATATAAACGATATAAAATCCTTGGAAATTAAAATATTTTTTGAAAAATATCACCAAACATTGTATAGTTAGCATTTTAAGAATTGGTAAGATTTGCCAACATTTATACACTTTTAAACCAGTATGGTTCCTTAAAATCATCCCTGTTTGGAAGAATTAAATAGTTGGGCACAAAAGACAAAATCGGTAGTTGAGAGTTTGATGGGTTCTCCCTTTGACATTTGGCTTTTCCCCATTGGCCCCAGAGGTTAAATATTTCCCCCTCCTTATCCTTAGGAAATCATTCCCTTTTCATTATGGTTGCATTGACATAGATGGTTGTGGGTATTTTAATTAAAATGCATATTTATATGATGCCAAAATTATAATGTGTCGGATAGCACGATATACCATCGACAACGATTTTAATCGCCGGAACATAAAAACGATAATCCATGGTGGGTATTTTTGTCGTATCTCCACACCACAATTAATTACAATATATCCATCATATACATTTAATGAAAATGGGGTCAAAACCGGGGTGTTACATTTACCTCCCCCTTAAATAGCATTGTTCTCAGTGCTTTACAAAATTGAACAAAATGCTACAATGGTACCGCCTTAGTGTTCCACAGAATTGAAAAAAAATGGATGTGCCAATCGCATGGCATCCTCCAGCTCCCACATAGCCTCTTCAAGACCGTAGTGCTCCCATTGCATCTTTACTTGCCCTATGGCTTGATTCTAGAGCATTGTGACCTTCTTGTTGAGGATGTGCATTGGATCAATTTGGAACTCTCCCTCAGGTTCCTCCTAAATCACATCCCAATTTATCACATGGTTAGGATCGTGTACATATTTCTTAAGCAAAGAAACATGAAAACCATTATGAGCTCTAGTGCTAGAAGGCAATGCAATTCTATATACAACTGGCCCTATTTTTTCAAGCACTTCAAATGGCCCACAATATCTTGGTGATAGCTTGGCACAACTTCCAAGCTTCAAGGAACTCTTATTTTCCCTCACTCTGAGGAAAACATCATCCCCAACATTGAACTCTTTGTTCACCCTATGCTTATCTGCGCAGCTTTTTTGTCTGTCCTGGGATGCTTTCAGAGTCTTCCTAATCTTTACAACCTCTTGCTCCATCTCCCTAAGAAATTATGGACCAAGCACAACTCTGTTCACTGGATTATCCCAAGTCACTGGTGTCCTACACCTTCTTCCATACAAAGCTTCATATGGACTCATCCCCAAGGATGCTTGTTGTCCATTGTTATAAGAAAACTCTACCAAGTGTAATTAATCTTCCCACTTGGTTGGTTTGTCCATCACATACATGAGAATCATGTCTTCAAGGACTTGGTTAACTCTCTCTGTCTGCCCATCAGTCTGAGGATGGTATGCGGTGCTGAAGTTTAGCTTTGTACCCAAATCTGCAAACAACCCCTTCCAAAAATTGGAAGTGAACTTGACATCTCTGTTGGAGACTATTGACTTAGGCAATCCATGCAATTTAAAAATCTCCTTCATGAATATCTTTGCAATATCATCAGTCTTATGCATAGACTTAACCAGTATAAAATGCGTCGCCCTTGTCAACTTGTCCACCACAACCATGATGGAATCATGTTGTCTCCAAGTCATTGGAAATCCTGTAATAAAATCCATGGAAATAACTTCCCATTTCCATTCTGGAACTGGCAAAGGCTGCAACAAACCTGCTGGGTGTTGATACTCAACCTTTACCTGCTAACATTTCATGCACCTTGAAATATATTCAACCATGTCCTTTTTCATTCCTGGCCAAAAGTACCATTTTCTGGCTATAGCAATTGTCTTCTGATATCCTGGGTGACCAGAATATGGAGCTTGATGGATTTCATCCATAACATCTCTCCTCAAATCTGCTACATTTGGAATATAAAGTTTTCCTTTATAAGTAACAAGTCCATCTTCATCCAATTTATATCCCTCATACATCTTCTCAAGACTTTGTTGCTGCAATTTGTGTTTTATCTGCACATATATTTCATCTTCTGCAGTATGACTAGCAATCTGTTGTCTCAAATCTGATTGGAAAATACTGAGATATGCCACATGCATTTCCTACACCTTCCTGCTGAGTGAATCAGCTACCTTATTCTCTTTTCCCTTTATGTGCTTGATTTCAAAATCAAACTCACATAAAAACTCTAGCCATCTAGCTTTCCTAGCATTCAGAGTAGGCTGATCGAACAAATACTTCAGACCACAATGGTCTGTCCTTAGCCCAAATATTTCTCCCATCAAGTAATGCCTCCACATCTTGAGAGCATGTACTATGGCTGCAATATCTAGATCATGAGTGGCGTAGTTCTTCTCATGCTCCTTCATCTTTATTGACTCGTAACATATCACATGGTTGTCTTGCATAAGGACTCCTCCAAGCCCTTATCTGCATGCATCGATACATACCACAAAATATTTCTTTGAGTCTGCAACTTTCAATACTGGTGCACTCACGAGAATATTCTTCAACTGCTGGAAGCTTTCTTCACACCTTGATGTCCATTCAAACTTTATCCCCTTCTTTTGCAAAGAAGTGATGGCATGTGCAACTTTGGGGAATCCTTCAATGAATCTCCTGTAGTATCCTGCAAGTCCCATACAATATCTTACATCTGTCACATTTCTTGGAGTAGGCCAATTTATAATGGATTCAATCTTTTCAGGGTCCACAAATATACCCTCTTGTGAGATAATGTGACCCAAATACTGAATTTTGTCTCTATAGAAGTCACACTTTCTCATCTTTGCATACAGCTGATGCTCCCTGAGCAATTGCAATGTCAATCTCAAATGCTCTTCATGCTCTTCCTCATACTTAGAATAAATAATAATGTCATTAAGGAAAATAAGAACAAACTTGTCCAAATACCTACTGAAGACACTATTCATAAGGCACATAAATGTAGCTAGTGCATTTGTGAGACCAAATGGTACCACTACAAACTCATAATGTCCATACCTTGTTCTGAAGGCTATCTAATGAATGTCTTCATCCTTGATTCTTACTTGATGGTAACCAGACCTCAAGTCAATCTTGGAAAATACCTTTTCTCCTCTCATTTGATCAAAGAGGTCATCAATCCTAGGCAAAGGATATTTGTTCTTCACAGTGACTTTGTTCAGTTGTCTGTAATCAATACACAACCTGAGTGTACCATCTTTCTTCTTCAAAAATAGAACTAGTGCTCCCCAAGGAGACACACTCAGCCTGATATACTTCTTCCCCAACAACTCGTGTAATTGCATCTTCAACTCTAGCATTTCTGATTTACTCATCCTGGAGGGTGTTTTAGACACTAGTGTTGCTCTTGGCACAAGTTCAATTGTAAAATCAATGTCTCTCTTTGGAGGAAGCCATGGAATCTCAACAGGAAACACATCCCTAAATTCCTGCAACACTTGATTGTCCTCCAACCTAGGAGTTTCATCCTCTGTTACCTCCAAAATATGAGCTGCATACAACCGGCAACCTTTCCTACATAATTTCTTCAACTACATTGCTGAAACCTGTCGCACAGAAATCACTTTTGGAATTCCTTTCACAATCCTTGAGTTTCCTTCTTCATCCAAGCACTCAAATTCCTTATTATAATAGTCAATCTTCACTCGGTGAGCTTCTAACCAATCCATTCTGATGAGAACATCATAGGAACCAAGTGGTAGAACATTCAGATCTACACAAGTGACCAATCCATCCATAACCGATGGACATTTCTCTACCACTTCGCTAACCTTTGTCTTAGTTCCAATAGCTAGCTGAACTAACCAAGATTTTATATGCTTTACTTTCTTAAAGGCACAAATCTCCACTACTCTAGGGGTAATGTAACTATGAGTAGAACCAAGGTTAGTCAAAATAGAAACAGATTGCTCAACAATATTACCTGCAACTTCAAGCACAATTGATTGGTGATCTTCCTGTCGGTCCTCCAGTGCTGCATAAATCCTAGGGATGACCCTTGCTACTTGACCCACTTGTTGTAATCTCTCAGATCACATAAGGTTACCAATAATACATACTAAAATACAAAGTATATTCACAGATACAAGAGACAAGAACTGATAAGATGAACAGATTATATTATTCTCAATAGATCATACAAAGCCAAGAACTGAACTACGTTCTTGAGTGGCTCAACAGCCTAATATACAGGTTACAAACAGTTACAATCATAACTACCTGTCGGTTCACCGAACCGACACGACTATTAGTTAACAGACTAACTACTATGTTTACTCAGCCGACCGACGTAGTCGGTCTCTCGACTTAGTCGGCTGATCGACTAAGTCGGTCTTCGTTCAAGTCGACTTATGTCGACTTGCTCCTTCTACATCTCCCCCACAAACAAAATATTTCTTCGTCCCGAAGAAAAAGGGAGGTAAAAAAATTAGATTAGAAGTACGAAAAAAATAGTTGGTCTGTTCAAAGGGAGACTGCTACTGAGGTGGGCTGTGCAGGTGAATAGTTGGTCTCTTTTGCACACAGACTTCGACTATTGCTGGTGCTGTGATGGCAAGCTGATGTTGAAAATCTGTCCAGGTCTGCAAGGCTTTCTGAATGTCGATAGTAAGAGTAGTAAGATTTGATAGTACCGACATTTTCTCTGCCATGGCCATCTCTGCAATATTTTCCATGTTGGGTCCCAGCAGTTGATTGTGTTCGTCCGCGGTCTCAAGGAGTCTCTTCATCTACGGACAGATGTTGTCGAATTTCTCCAAGTTGGGAAGGGCGTGCTGAACCCATTGGTGTGCCTCACGTTCCAACTGCTGCAGCTTAGTGTTTTCCATCACTATTTGTTCCTCGACTGCCTGCCTCAGTTCTGTCTTAGTCGACTTCCTTCGTTCCAAGGCCTGAATGCCTTGTCTAGTCTGCCTCGTCTGACTATAGAGCTGCCCATAATGAGTAGGCCAATCTCGGAGTACTTCCTCAGTTACAATGGATTCCTCCATGTGGTCTTGTAGGAGTTTGTGAGCCTCCGAGAATGCTGTGTGTTGAGTCAGGAGCAGTCGGACAGTTTCTTCTTTTCGCCCGGCCTTAGTCTCGTGGAGGTGGGTCTGTATGGTCGACACCAAGCCTTCAAACAGCTGATATGCTCTGTCCAGCGGTCGGTCGGTAGCAGTGTCGACAGGTCCTAGAGCAACAGTCTGTATGAGAGACCTGCATTTGTCGAGAAACTCGACTTCTTGAGTCTCCTTATCCGCTAGCTGTTTCCTTAGTCGGGTCGTCCTCCTCTTCGACTCTTTTGCTAGGG
>LPNX011195288.1:79004-130537 GCA_001517045.1 Pseudotsuga menziesii | reverse complement strand
ACGACTAATTTCTTCCGATAGCCGATGATTTCAACACTTCGCCAAATTTTTCCAACTTCTTCATGGCATCGGCGGTCGGAGAACTTACCCATCGGACGCGTAGTTACTTCGCCATCCACAACGACGGGTGCACGGACATTAATTCCTTTCGACGGACGCCCAATTGCTTAGAAACTTTTTCCGATTTTCTTCAAACTGCTCCGTCGGATAGACTTCCGCCTAATGCTTCTGCTACAGCAGATGTCCTTCCCCGTCGGAAGACTTAGTGGTTTGGACTTCCGCAACGGCGGACGGGAAACCGCTAACTCTTTCGCTATAGCGAAAGTCTCTCCGCTAGTGGCCCGACTGTTCAACACTTAGAATAATTCTTGGATTTTTACAGTCATTCAATTCTGATCCTTGCTGGGCAGAAGGCAATTCTGCTTCTGTCACTGTGCCTTGGTGGTCCATTCAGGCCCATGCTACAACATGAGCTCTGATACCATACTGTCACGTCCCCGACCCTCCGACCGACGAAGAGGACGCGACCAACACCAATCACTCAACCGGGCAAACAGCCCCATGAACATAAATAGGAAAAATTCTGATATTAAAAGGGTAAACAACATGCATAACAGAGTGCATAAAACATCTTACAATATGCATAATTCCTCAATCATTCAGTGGAAGCAAACATATTCATAAACCAGTATTCAACATGTTTATCATAACTCATTACACATCAATATATTCAATTGTAGAGATAACACGGACAAGATTACTTATCTTTTTGATGAAGAGTTTACCCCGCAACCAGCTATGTTGCTGCAACGTTCCACCCAACCATAGGCCAGCGTGCTCATCAATCTCTCAGCAACACTGCCACCCTTGAGCTGGGCATGATTCCTCCAAGGATAAGGGTCAATGCAGGCTTACACATAGCCAAGGGACACAATCAGCAAACCAACACAACTGGGTTTACCAGGCCATCAACAGATCGGCCAAGCCAGCACAGTCCAAAGGACAACCACTGCATACCAGCAGCAAAACAACCCTTCACAGCCCTATGAAGAAGCAAAGACGACCAAGGATAATCCCAAACAAACGATGAGCACAGCTCAAGCCCACAAGGCAACACAGAGTTGTTCTTGGCCCTACCGTGGCCAAAACAACTCAGCTGCAACCCAAAACCAGGGTACTCCAGCAGCCACAAACACACAATGAATGATAGCAGCAATCTACAGTCCCAAAATAGGGAAACTCAGCCAACAGATTGGAAATCAACAGTGGCCGAAAATGAAATTGAGCACCACAACCAACAAAACGTGGGGAAGACAACAGCCCCAAAACACAAGCAGTGAGCATGGCTCACAACATGGGAAAACGAACCCAAACAGTCTATGCGGGAGGGAACTTGCACCAGACAACAAAACACAGAGGAAAACATACCCGATTCCACTCTGTAGAAAACATGAATGGCCACTGAAAGGAAGCTCCTCTCCTAGCTGCGTGAGATTCGGCAGAACCACTGCCTGTGCATGAGGAAAACAGACCCGACCTCTACATGAGGATCCCCCGAACAGAGATCACACACCCTCCTCACTCAGCCCCGCGTGAGGAGATGATCCCACTGTGAACCGACCAGCACGTGAGGGAACTTAGTCGACCTCCTACTACGCGTGTCCCTACGTTGGGAATGAACTGGCGTGAGGAAGTCAGACCTCCTCTGCGCGTGGATGATCAGCAGAACGTGAGGAACCAATAGACCATGGGGAGAATGGATTCGTGGGAGAGTGGAGTGAAGGCAGTCGTGGGTGGAGTGTACGTGTGGGTGAGGACTGATAGTCCTGCCACCCCACTCCCAAAAGCAATAACTTCCTCAACCACCAGCCATAACTGCCCCCAACAACAAAACCAAGTCATTGAAGAGGTTGGTGAAACAAGAAAGGTGGCAAAACAAACAAGGTGGAAACACATGGGTTTTTCCCCCATAAACCAAGGTTTGACATCCCCCACCCCTTATCCTTTGGAACCATGCCCTTTTCATTCAACGTTGCACTGCTGTAGCTGGTTGTGGTTTTAGTTTTAATTGATGTGCGTATTTACACGATGCCGAATTATAATGTGCCAAATGGCATGATAAACCATCGGCAACTATCCCCATTGCCGAAACACACACACAACCAAATCGATGGTGGGGCTTTTGCCTTGAGCTCCTCACCACGATTAATTACAATATATACATCATGCAAACGGAGTCAAAACCGGGGACATTACAGTAGGCTTTTTATTCGTTTTTGTTTATGAGATTCTCATCATCTCTCAGGAACAAATCATCTATCCTGTCATACCATGTCCTGGGTACCTGTCTTAAACTTCAACATATATGCTTCCTTTTGTGAGGGGAGGCATTCAGTATTAGTGTAAGTACGCTCATAAAATACTAGGGAAAATAATATTTTCCATGGATGTCTCTCAATCTATCTCTGTAATTTGTATTATAGTCACTCCCCCTGAAGCAGAGATTTTCTGCTCCCTCCTTTAACTGAGCACTATCCTTCCTCTGGATGTTGTATTTTCTGCATTGGAACATTCAATACTGGAGTGGCTGGTAGTCATCTTTTGTTGTTGATCTTTTGTGTATCCATCTATGTCATCTTGCAAGGTCACTGGATACCAAGACCAATCTATGAGCTTCTCATCTTCAACCTTGTCACAAAGGTTTATATCTCACCACTCTAGGTGGTCTTCAATCTCATCATGTAACTGTCTATCATGGGTGTCTTCTGAGCCTATACAAATCCTTCTTCAAACTGCACATGTGGTTCTATGTTTAGATATCCCTGTAGGTTTCTTGATATACTCTTCTTCTTTGATTACACTATCAATTGTGTTTGGTCACTAGAGCAACGCCTCGTCATAGTCGACTCTCTATATCTTGAGAGAAACCTTGCTTTGTACATTGTCACTTGTTCTTTAGAACAATTTTCATCGTTCTTCTCTTGTAGATGATTGTACACGATCCTTCCTACAAGTCAAACTTAATTGCATTATTACCTACACTTCATAGTTTCCAAAAACATGACAAAGACATAGGTAACACAATCATGCAACTATATTATCCAATGCTTCAACACAACATTCATCTAAATCTGCATATATATGGTAACTTTCTAGAAGTCTTCCATCTCTACCAGAACATAGTTAAGAGTGTGTACTTCTCTCAATATGCCAACAAAGAGGTTTCATTCTAGACGAGCATCAATGGAGTGTTGTGTGGTACCATAGGATACTTACCTATCAAATGAATATTAGTAGTATATTTTTCATTAATGCAGACACTCTACCATGCATGATCTTAGGAATATGAATGCGTACACTATCAATTAAATTCAAATAACAATTCAAATACTTAGATTTGATGGTTTGTTGGGTAGATTCCTCGTTGATCTCTACTTCCTTGCCAACATTATCTTATTGAATTTGAAACATCGATCCTAGATCTTCATATATTCTAGATGCACTAAATCTTCTTGGATCTTGTAATTGGAGAAGATATCTTGGTATCCATCTATGGAAAATTCTTCATCTTTGGAGTCCAAATTGTAGGAGCTTCTCCTACCTTGATCTTATCAATAAGAGTGCATCAACTGGATGCTTGCTTCAATTCCTTTTTGGAAAATTTCTTCTTGCTGACCTTTTTTTTTTTCCAAGGAAAAAAAGCGTAATTTCATTCATCTTTTGAGATCAAAATTACATTCTGTAGATTCACTTATCGTGAATTTCAAAAAAACAAAACCTGTTGTCTATAGTGAGACTGTGATAATTCTACTGGAACATACACAAATGCCCAATCGAAACATATCTATCGGTCCATAGTATCCAAAATGTACATAAATTTGTGGTTCATAAACAATATACAGTTTATAGTTCTGCAAGTATTTTCAGCTTTTCCAAATTTAAAAAGTGCATAAACAGAAATCAGAGAACTTCTATAAAAGGCCTGTGATAGTACTCCTGTGTTCTGCCGTCGATAATTTCTTTCACTGACCAAGAACCTGCTGCCAACCGGAGCCCTTCCTTGGAAGCTTTGTCCGCTTCCTTGTTATTTTCCCTGTAGACATGCCGGCAAGTAAAAGAGTCAAAGCGTTGAAGAAGAAGTCTGATAGCAGATAGAACACGTGCTAATCTCAACTGCCTGCATTCTTGTGTTTGATTGATCCAATTGATTACATTCAGTGAGTCGCCCATAAAATTCAGGTTGTTGCACCCTTTTTCTAGGGAAAAGATCAGCAGGAGCTTGAGGCTCATTAGCTCTGAGAAATTGTTGGTGCCCCCCCCGAGTCCCATAGATAAAACAAAAAAATGAGAATTTGTAAAAAACAGTAGTGCGCCTCCTCCACATGCATTATTTTGAGCTGCCCCATCGAAAAAATCCCACGGGGTCGATCTGTCTAAATCCACTTCTAAGATCCTTCGTTCTCTAGCCACCCTTATATGTGCCGAAAAGGAGTTATAATAACCCATGGACAGTGCTCCTATGATTGCAGGTATGCTGGAAATGTCCTAAAAAATAGCCTTATTATGGGCCAACCAGATCCCCCAAATTACCAGCAGTGGTAAGATCTTGAGTTTCTTTTGTGTTATCCTCTGCCACCAAGAATCCCACACAGCTTCCATTGATGCCCCTTCCCACTGGCAATTGTAGCCCACTAGTGATGATACTTCCCTCCAGACAGCTGTCGAGAAGGAGCAGGATAGGAATAAATGTAAGCTGGATTCCAGCTCCCTTTTACATGGCACACACCAGCCAGGTCCCTGAAATGATCGTTTCTGCAACACATCCCAGGTAGGTACCTTATTGTTTAGGACACACCACATAAACAATTTTGTTTTTGTTGGACATTTCAACCTCCATAGAGGCTGCCACCACCATAGTTCATCCCTTCGATCCTCTCCTGCACTAAGACACAGATAACCAGCCTTTGGAGTGTAAACCCCTCCCGGATCCGCCTCCCAAACCAAAGTGTCATCATGATCAGTTAGTAATATATTTTCCCGATCCAATTACCTTATATATAGGTCCATAAAGGCAGTCTCCCGATCCCCTAGCCCCAGAGAGTTTTCCCTTCTCCAGTGTTGATTCCACGGCTCAGCAGCCCTTGGATCAGCGAGCTAATTTAAGGTGGTTATCCCATTTTGAACTAAAGCTTCAACCACTTCGTTTGGGAGAATATGCTATTGGGTGCTACCCAACCATGGGTCCCTTCCAATCAGAACCTTTTCCCCATTGCCGACGTCCCATGCAAGATTGCTTTCGATCAAGTGAAAAGATTTTACAATTGCTTTCCAGATCACCGAGCCCCTAGTGTGTGCTTTCCTAGGATTTCTGATCCAATCTGTGATGCTTACTCCTGTGAGGTATTTTTGTTTGATCACCCGCGACCACAAAATGTTGGATTTCACCAGCCTCCATCCTCCTTTGGCAGCTAGGGCTTTTGAAAATAAAAAGATGTCCTTGAGACCCCAACCTCCAAGACCTTTCGGGACTGCAATCCTTTTCCAATTGACCCAGGGAGTTACCTGAACGTCCTTTTTGCCACTCCATAGGAATCTGAAACAAACCCTCCTTATCCTTTCAAGAATCCCTTTCAGAATCCAGGATAAAGACATCCAATAAACCAGAATTGCCTCTAAAACTGCTTTGACTAATACTAATCTTCCTGCTCTTGAAAGTCACTTATGACTCTAGACCAATAGTCTCTTCTCTACCTTCCCAACCAGCCATAACCAGTCCTGTTTTCGATACAAATTTGCTTTCAGAGAGAAGTCGAGGTACTTTAGTCCTACATCTAGGCCCTCTATATTGTAGGGAAAAATCCTTCTAAGTTTAGCCTCCTCTTCTGGTCTTAACAAATGGGTTGTCAAAGAAGATTTGCCAATGTTTATCTCCATTCCAGTGGCCTTTGTGAATAGATCCAAAATCCCTTGAAGTACTCAGGTTTCTCCTCTAGTGCCAGAGCAGAAGATCAGTATATCATCCACAAAAAGTAGATGAGTTACGTTTAAATGCGGGGCTATCTGAATCCCAGCAAATCGACCTTCGGCTTTGGCTGCTCTTAGCGCCCTACTAAGTCCTTCTGCAACCAAAAGGAAAAGTAATGGAGACAAGGGACATCCTTGTCTTAGCCCTCTCTCGGCATGAAAAAAGGGGGAGGCCGCTCCATTAATAAGCACAGCAAAAGAAACAGTGGTTAAACAGGACATAATCCATCTTATGAAATTGATGCAAAAACCGAGATGGGTAAGAAGCAACCTCATATAAAGCCAGCTTACTTTGTCGTAAGCCTTAGAGAGATCAAGTTTGAGAATAGCCCCCTTCAGCCTCTTAGTTTTTATGCTATGGAGACCTTCTTATGCTACCCCAATAGCCTCATGTATCTGATGGCCTTCCAGAAAGCCAAACTGCTCATCACTGATTTGATCCGAGAGAATAGGCTTCAGTCTCATGGCAATAACCTTTGAAATAATCTTGTAGATGCAGTTGCACAGGGATATAGGTATGAAATCATTGAGAGAAAGTGGATTATCGGACTTTGGTATGAGGGCTATAAAGGTGGAGTTAAAACTGGACGGGATCCAACCAGATGATCTAGAGTCTTCTATAACCCGCAAGAGGTCCATCCCCAGAAGATCAAAGAGATCTAGGAAGAAATCAATTGTCCATCCATCTGGCCCAGGGATTTTATCTTTCTGAAAGCTACCCAAAACCTTCTTGAGTTCTTCTTCTAACACTTCCTTCATAAGATCCCTATTACCCACCTCATCCACAAAACGGGGAAACATCTGAGCCAGTCTGATGACCTCTTCGATTGTAGCCTATTGAGGAGCTTTGAACAGTTGTTGAAAATGATTCACCCCACATTTGGCCTTATCTTCAAAAGATAAATGGGTGGAGCCCTCCTCATCTTGCAAGCTCCAAATAGTATTTGCCACTTTCCTTCCTCTGGCGTAAGCATGAAAAAACTTTGTATTATCATCCCCGCATTCCAGCCAAATCGCTCTGTTTTTGAGCCTCCACGCTTCCTCTCTTTCCAGTAAGAGAATATTGCGTCGTCCCTCCAGCCTTATCAAGGCCTCCTTCGATTGTTGAGAAGAAAAACCACCTCCTTCTCCTTCATAGATCTCCAGAATTTCTGCCTCCACCTGTTTCAGCTCAACATCGTCTCTGCTTCTCTTTTCAGCTGCCCAGTCCTTGATCAATACTTTTAGCCTTTTAATGTTGTCAACAAACTGCAAGGCAGCCGATCTATCGATGTCTTCCATAAAAGGCCTCTAGAGTGTGAGGAAGAGAGTTTTGAAAGTCTCATCCTGAAGCCAGGTTTTATTAAATTTTAAAGGGCTAGGGGGATTAATAGGGCCCTTTTTGATTTCAAAAAAGATAGGAAAGTGGTTAGAGTGTCCCCCACTGCCCACCCATTGTCTAACTAAGAAGAATTTGTCCACCAACTGCTCTGATACCAGAAAACGGTCTATCCTTTTTGCCACCCTTGCATCCCCACTTCGATTGTTTCTCCAAGTTGGCCTGAGTTTAACAGGCTCAATATCCAGCAGACCTTTCTCCATCAATTTCTGAACAAAGTAACCTGATAGAGAATCAACATGAGCTCGAGGTCCCCAGACCTCATTTTGCCCCAAATAAAAATTAAAATCTCCACCCATAACAAGCGAATCCCAGTCACCATGGGATTTTGTAGCAGAGAGTCCCAGAAAGTGGGCCTGTTCACATAAGGCCCATAGACATTTATCATAGATAAAAGAAGCCCCAACTCTTCAGAGAAAATATCCAAACCCAACACAGAATCCAGCCCCCAGGCATTTACCAACTTCACGCAACACTTCCTCCATCCAACCGCTAGTCCCTCGGAACGGCCCCTTACATCAAGAGTCACAAAGGACCAACTCGGTAACCAGCTCTCCAACTTCTCTTTAACCTCCTCTCCTACCCCTAAGGTTTCTTGTAGCATAATCACATCCGGGTGTTCAAGAGTAAGCACCCTAAGGAAGGATGATTTCTTAACGGGCCCAGCCAGACCTCGATAATTGAAGGACATGAGATTCATATTCGACCTTTTTTCTTGGCCTTCTTCGCTCTAAGGGCCTTTTCGATCGTTTGCTGTTTTCCTTCCAACAGGTCCTCCCTTTCTCTAGACTGAGCCTTGGAAAGGTTTGTTTTCCTGCCCTGACTCCTTCTCACAGGCGAGGAGACTTTACCAAGACCTGAGGCAGACTTTGTACTGGATCTTAGAAAGTGAACCGATTCTGTGGATTCTGAGGGGGAGGGACAGGACTCCTCAGGAGAGGATTCAGGCTCAGATTCTAGCATAGAACTGGGGGGCTCTTCTAAAACAGGAAAGGGATCTAAAACCCGTTCAGTCAAGACAAGAGCAAAGGAGCTATCCTTACCCAGTTCGTCTTCAGCAATTAAAAATGGCACGTGGTGGGGTAAAGGGGGAACAGTCCGGCCTGACAAGGATAGTTTCCTTAGACCTTCTATCCAGTCTAAACCAAAGAAAGAAACATTTTTCATGATCAAATTAACATTTGGAGTCAAGGTTAAAGATGAAATACCTGGGCTGGTAGTACCCTTGGGAGAAATAACAGTTACTGGAGCTGGAGCCCGTTTAGTCTGTTCAAAGAGATCATCGACCACCTGTGGGCCTGCAGGGAATGGTTCTTCAAATTCCGGTTCTCTGGTCAAATTTCCACCAGATAAATGATCAATATCGTGAGACTCATCCGTCTTCTCTGGGTATCCCTCGCGAGAAGCCGAAGCACTTCTCCTTCTATTTCTGAAATGAGGATGAACCGGTAAAGGACAATAAGAAGCAGGATGCCCATACGCATGACAGCGCTTGCAGCGGAATGGGACATTCTCGTAGTCCAAAATTTGTGGAATGATCACCAACCCCCAATCCAAATTTATGGATTCTGCCAAGCCTTCCCTGAGATTGATGTTCACCAAGATACGTGCTACCTTCTTCTCATGTGATTCCAGGTAGGATAAGTCCGTGTCCAGAAAAGTCCCCAAGATATCTCCAATTTGCATGAAGTGATACAAAGCCCAAAAGTGGAGAGGAAGGGCTGGCAGTCGAACCTAGACAGGAGTTACATCCACTCGTTCTTTGCTTGCATCAAACAAGGGGTTCCATGGCTTCAAGAAAACAGGTGTATGATCAATGTGCTAGCATTTGCGCTGAATCCAAATGAGGTCCTCCTCCTTCTCCAAATTGATCGCGAACCAACCCCTATTCAACATCTCCACCACCGGAGCATAACCCAGCTGCTCACCCCAAGAAACCCTAGCCCAATCCTGTACAGTATTCTTGGAAAATTGCCTCCCCATTACCTTCCCTACCAGAGTACTTTTCACCATTTGAAAAACACCTTCCCAAGCAATATCTTCCCCTACTGCATAGTTCCTCACCTGTTTTGTTTTGATCCAGTTCCTCCTGCGACGCTTTGGTGGCCCACCTTCAATGGCTCTCCGTCCCCACATAGTCATTCAGAGCCCCTCGACTACCTCCACGTAAATCCCCTCTTGGAGATCCAAAGCCTCTCTGCTCCACTACTCCCAAAGGAACCCTCCTTTCTGCCTCCAGAGAAACCCCCCTAGAACCAGTGCCCTGAAAATACTGTCCATCCACCCCATCCATTGCCCCCAGTTCAAAACCCTTAGAGTGCTCAAACCCTCCCTGAAAGACATGTGACGGAAAACAAACACCAACCTCCCACCATCTCGGGCTATCCAGCAAATCCTCCGGCAAATAAGAAAAAGAGTCCGCCTGTGAGACAACCGGAACCTGTTCCACCGGTGAGAGATTGAGGAATTCTGAGGGAGATGTAACTTCTGCTAGATTTAACGGCCCTAACCTAGCCGAAACATGTTCCTCCTGTCTCAATCTTGGGAAAACCACCCCCTGAGCCCCAAGCCCTCCACCTGGCACCTCCCAGATGTCAGAGCTCTCCAACCTGTCACTAGAATAATCCACAACGTCTATATCCTCCATAGCTACCAGGGAAGAAAACTGTGACAGTCTCAAGGCCCTTCAAAACTTCCTCAAGCCCCAACAAACCCTAAAAACCTACCTCAAATACACTCTAAAATGATTTGACAAACTAGCAATTTGAGTACCAAATCAAATAAAAAATAGGGTGAAAGTGAGCTTACAATACGGTTCAGACCCCTAGCCATGGCTAGAGGCCCTATGCGCCGTACTGCCTCTGACAGTTCTACTTCATCGCCGCCACCATCAGCCAAAACCCTCCATCCTCCATCCCATTTTCATCTGTTCCGGTCCTTCTTCTTGCTGACCTAGGGTTTGATAGAGAAACCCTAATTTTTCAACTTTGGAATCTTGCAAAACTAATTGGAAAGAAATATGTCTCCCCAAAGCGAGTTGAGAAATGTACTCCTTTTCCCAGATCTGTGGACAAAATTGCAAAATAACCGATGCCCTTCTTTTCTCGACATTAATGATAAGGCCTAAAATGAAAATTCTCATAATTGAGTTTTGCTTCCACTGAAATATGTTCCCTCCTAGGGTGAGTTATATTGTCCTCCTTTTTCAGTTGATCTATGGAGGAAAGTGCCCAGAATAGGAAGGCCTAGTTTCTACAATTTCTTCTACATAATTGTCTGATATTGATTCTGATTTATCTTTGAAATTAATACTCCTCAAGGTATAAAACTTCGTCCCGAGGTATCCTGATATGTATTCTTTCCAACCCCATAGGTTAGAGCAGTATTGGATTCACCAAGTAGAACTTATTTTAAGTTTCCCAAGGTGACCTGTTTGAGGACTTGTTTAGTATAACAAACTTGTACAGATTGCCATGTGTCACTGTTTCAAATTCGAGGTTTGAAACTCGCACCACAGAAACTAAATTCCATTCCCTATCTGAATCATCTTGATAAATTTTATTTGGATCTTCCCATCCCGAGATATAACAATTTTCCCTAGGTCACATGTTTATGAATGAATTTTGGAAGAGGACGGTAGCCTAATTTGGAGGGATAATATCTCCTAAAGTGTAGTGAATATGAGGATGAAACTAGCACAAAAGGTACATAAATATTTCATCTCCATCCTATCCAAATTTAATCTTCTGGTCCTTCTCCAAACTTGATTTATAGTGAAAATGCCAAGGTGACTAGATTTTTCCTTCCAGGGTTTTCAAGCATGAAACCCTAAACTTCAGTAACTGCAGTTGTAGCAGTGTTTCAACTACACAAAGACTTATTTTAGGGTGTCTCTAGTACCATGTTAAGTTTTTAATGGTTATACTATATCTTTGAAATTTTATCATCATAAGCATATGCAATAGGATCATTGAAAGAAAGACAAGCACAACATGACAAGGTACACATCAATTTACCCTGGGAAACCCACAAGGGAAAAACCTAGAAAAAATTCCTCAATATAGATTACTAGAATGTAATGACCAAAGAACAAGGTCTCATAAGAGAGAGACACCAAAATTTAGGCATAATAGCCAAAACACCAAAGACACTTGTCCTCCTCCTTCTATGACTTTCCTTCTTTCTCTCTCTTGTGCAATACATGAGTGTGAGTGTGTGTATAAATGAGGGAGTGCGCCTCCTTATTTGTAATAATCTCCCAACTGACATTTTACCTAACTAGGATGAATTATATAATTAACAGGGCCGAACTACCTAGGAAATATCACAATAATAGTTATATTATTCTTTTCAGGGTGCTATTGACCTGACTTACAGCAGAGGGTTTACCTCATGACTTTTACATGACCTTTTACATCAGTGACATCTCCCGAAGGAGGAATAATAACAATGTAAATTACAAGTAGAATATTCTTTGAAGTTACATTATTTCAACAAGCATCCTCTACATGATGGGCCTTTCCACATTGGTGCAATGGCGATGAACCCACTGGTCATACTGGTCCGTGATCTGCAACATACAACATGAACATGTTTTGATCCCCTTTGCACAAAAAAAATCAAGATATTAAAAAAAATACAAAAACACAATTGCAAGGTTACATTCTTTAGAGACATACCTATCACATCCCATCATTCTCTCTCTAGAATAAATAGATCCTTGTCATCCCTGAAATCCATCCTTGTGTATGGATAGTCCTCTATCATGGGAATCTGTTTCCTCCACCATGCACATAAACCAACGTCATAGGAAATTATCTAGGGACCACCCAACTGACTTGCATGATTATTCCACAGTTCCATTTGTGTCTCATATGGAGGTTGGATGGGCATGCCTATTTTTGGGTGCAATAGACGTACTTTCTCTGAGAAGAACGAAACTAAGAGAGAACCATATCCGAACTGTTTTTTTCTTCTTGTCCTACATTTAGTAATATGGTCCTTCATATTTACCAATACAACCCTGCACCAGTTGAAGATCTTTGGATGAAGACAATCAATGGCATATATCATTTGTGCCTTGGTGGCATGATGAAGTCTCATACACTTAAACAATTTTATGATAGTAAACAAAATAGTGTGTAAGGGGTGATCCATAACATCCTTGATCGAAATCTTACCACTACTATTACAAGTCTCGTCTCTAAAAATTTGAGCTATGTAACCCTCTATAGTCTCGTTAGTAGCTTGATCAGTAGTAAAAGTGATTTACACTCCCCATTTGGAGATCCCAATCAAGAATTAAATGTCCTCCAATTCTATCTTAAGAGTGTAAGGACTCACATTAAAATCTTGGTCATTAGAACTCCACATGCTAATCAGATGGTTCAGGAGGATCACTTGTTTCCTCATTCTTTGATTTCATAAGAATTTAAGCAACCTATAATTCCTTAGTGAATTAATGGTGTTTTGGTCATGGAGGGAATCCATATCATCATTCTCATGTTTGCACTCTTTCGACTCAATCATTTTGTCTTTCTTGGTAAAAAATCTCCCGTAGATCATGCAGAAAGACAATGGTTGAAATTGGGAATTGAAATCATGCCAAGCGAGTGAGTTGTGAGCACAAAAATTCCCTAATTAGCGCTTTATCTCTATCATAGAGAAGCATACTAGGTGATAATTTCCATTTTTTAGTGTTGGGGAGGGATAAAATCCCATCTCCCCCCTTTCAATTCACTAAGGGAGTGATAATTTAGGAAGGGCATTTTTGAAGCCCTAGAGTGCCTCAAATCCACCTAAAACTATCATGAAATGAGGAAATTAAACCATGAAATGAAAAATCTAGATGATACTACCAACCTAGTTTAGACATCGTGCCGAATGGTGTCCTGGATCTCCCAGAATCAATACTTGAAATTCAACTCCAAAAGAGGGCACAAATCTCCTTCAAGATGAGGTAAAAATGAAATTGTTTTAACCAATTCTCTTTTTTACTCTCATCCAAGCTAGTTATTTTCCTTTTGTTCACATTAGGAACCTCTTTTTGAGTTGTTTTGACTTGATTAAGTGCCTCATGGTGAGATTCGAACGCAATTTTTGGTGAGATATGACTATTTCCTGTAGGACTCTAGGTGTAAGATCGATCTATCTATCTATCTATCTATCTATCTATATATATATACACACACACACCTTGTAGTCATGTGCATTCTTTAAATTTTCAAGAACACTAAAACCATGAAAGAGTCATATTTCGAGTTATAATTTATCCTTTTCTAGGCCTTGCTAGACTAGTTACGAAAAAGGAACTCTTTGGAGTCTCCTTTAAGCTCTTTTTCAGACTCCCTAAACGTGAAATTATTTCCGAGTGAGCTTGTTTTCTTTCACACTCATAAAGGATTTGAAAGGATTCCTATATGGTGATAGTTTACCCCTTTCTCAGACTGCATGGACTAATTAAAAAAAAGGTATACTCTAGCCTACCTCGACTATAATAGTTCTCCCTCGCATTGTTTTATCCTTTTTTGGGGATAGGAGACCGCACCTACGAAAAAGACATCTTGGATTATTATTTAGGTTCTTTTCATATTCTCCAAATGTGAAAAGATCACCAACCTTACCTTCTTTGGACTTGTAAAAAAAATTGTGGAAGAGCCCATTTGGGATCGATCCCCTCCTTCTTCAGGTTTGTTAAACATATGGTGATGGCCTCATCTAAGATGAGTTATACCAAGCATCTGTTATCCTCCTCAAGATCATTAAAAAACAAAGAGGTACTCATCCATCATGATGGGGGGGAATTAGGAAAATAGGCCAGTTTTGTTGAAAAGATTTACGACAGCTTGTTGTTGTTGCCCTTGAACATGGAACTTGTGTCTCATCTTACAATTGGTTAATCTGCTTGCCTCTGAGTTGTACTAATCCTGTGAGTCATTTCACTTCTTTGACTCCTAAGAAGAATGTCCTAGTTATTTTCCCACTATGTTTTGGTTCATGTCTCATGAATTCAATGCTAGCAAGTCACTTTTCGTGTCATCCAATGTTCAAGGGAAGTTAGCATGAGTCATCCTTTTTGTAGTATTATTGACCTTCATCCTCCTGTCAGTTTATGCTCATTTGATCTACCATCTATCATCACTTTCATGTATCAGTTTCATGCCGATGATGTGGGATACATCATGGCCCTCCTTCGATGAGTTCATTCCTCTTGAATTCAACACATAATCCATGAATCAATTTTAGAAACCATTTAGTACCTTGGAAATTGCATGCCTCAATGGTAGGCTTCCTCACTTTTGATAGTAGGTTTACATCATTTTCCTATGATAGAATGATTCCATGAGTGTCGAATTCAACTCATTCATTCACATTCGTTGGAATGTACAAGGATACCTTGGGAATCATGTCACCTATGGAGATTTCCCTCGCAGTTGTTAACAATTTACATCAATGATCGGTAATCAAGTGGTTTATACCATGTTTGAATTTAGTACCCTCATTCACATGGTTAGAATCATATCATTTTGGGTTTGGTTTGAATACCCTAGAGACTTTTCTTATGCACTTTACCTAGGTTATGATGGATATTTTTTTAGTAGGTTCCAGCATGGACATCATGGTAGTGGTATTACTGATATATATATTGTCACATATATCCACTTTTTATTGGTCTGTGGTTATGTTTTGGTTGTGTCGTAGATCCACTATGTACTCTTTCATTTCCACGACTCTATCTTATCATATAGATGTGGACCCACATTGTATCTTTTGGTGGGCATATCCTTAATCAATACTTTCATGAATCCGTAGTGTATTTTTTGGAAGCCATGCTTTGAGTCAATTTTGTTTTGAGCATGAGTATGCTAGATAGAAGGATGATATATTGTTGGGTCTTGCTTGCAACTTCCTTCTGGATATCTTCCAAATACTCTTTGCACCTATATTTTGGTAAAGTCTTTCGATCATCATATCCCTTCTGATCTTGTACTTCAGGGGGGCACTTGTTATACCTCAAAATGTCACCTTCATGTGTCATTCTTGGTTTTCATGCTTCATCACCATGATAAGTATGATTCTTATTCTCCCTATGTGTGTTAGGACCCACTATATTATGGTTGTTTCACTCCCTATCCATGTTTGGGAGGGGATCCTATGATTTGGGGGTTGAAAACAACTTTCATAAACCTTGTTTTGAGTTTTTGAATAGGAATTATTGCTCCCTTTCCCTTTTCTAGGGAAGGATAAAAAACAAGATCCAGTGTTAGGGGGGAGATACTTTCCCTTTTTATTATTCTATGGCCTTCTTTAGGGGGTTGACAATTTTGGTTTTACCACTTGGGAATGAATCTAAGACAAATATTTGGATGATATTTCAAGTGGATAATTCTATCATTTGAGTATCCCTCTCATTTTTCATTCTAAGAAACCTAAATATCCCTTGATCCAACATACCCTCTCTAGATCCAATCCTTTCTCCAAGTAGTTTGGCCTCCCAAGTCCTATAAATGATGCTCATACCTTAGCTTACAAGCATGGAAAAAAATCTTGAAGATATCGTGCTTATGATAGTGTGATTCTCAAAGGTACTTGGAAGGAGAGATAGAAGGAAATGCTGTTGCAAACTTAGGTATATGATTGTACATGATTATTTATGGATTTCTATTTAATCTAAACTCAGCCTATTTCTCCCATACCCGTGTTCAATGGAATGCATGTTTTCTTTGTTGAATTTAAAGTAAATATGCCTTTTTATGCTTAATGATAATTTGTGGAGGAAAGTATTGTGTTGTATTTTCAAGTTTCTTCTAGCTTTGGGGCTTCGGGAATCAAGTTTAAAGGATGGAGAATTGAGGACAACTGTCTAAAAATAGGTGATTTATCCATTATTTCCTACCCTCTTTTATTCTTATCTTGTGGTATGCATGAAATATAGGTATAGGAAAAATTTAGTGTCTATTTGTTTTCCTTTGTCTCGGATTAGGCAGTCATTATAGATCCAAGAGACGGTCTAGCTATCAACAGGAGAGAATTTTCTACCATACCTCTAGATCAAGGTATGCTGGTTGTATAATATCCCCCCAGCTCTTTCTCTCTTCCCCATATCCCCCTAGCTCTTTCTCTCTTCCCCATTAATTTAAATTGTAGTTATGATTTAGAGGAATATGTTTTGGTGAACTTCGTCATTGTAGATAAAATTGAGAAATGAATAAGGGTCTCCCAACACCCTAATGTACTAGCTTTAGAAGCTATGGGAGTAAATACCTAAATAAGGAACCCTATAGGCCTAAGAGGGTTTTGCAAACTCTACTCCAAGGAACCCTATAGGCCTAAGAGGGTTTCTTGGAGAAGCGATGGTCAAATAATTAATAAGGAGGCTAGCTTGGAGGAATATAAGGAGATAACATACATAATATATGGGGGGTAAGGATAATAACTAGGTACAAAAGGAAATAACTCATTTATCCCCTCTACTCTCCTTTTTCTCTCTCCTTGAATGTGCAAGGTATCCTCTAGATTTAGGGCCAAGGCCATCTCCAAGCCCAAGTTGATCTCCATATATCATTTAATATCTACAAAATCTTGGGTAGAATATCCTTGTATAAGGGGAGGTGGGCTGAACCTAGATGAGGGATTTCCTATTGTTATTGTCCCTGGAATAAAGTGCAAGATTCATTTTTTACACATGAGTCAACAATGTATATATTTTTAGAGAATTTAAGAAGAGTGAAAGGAACAACCTTGGCATGGGATACATAAAATTATTGGTCTTGTAAGTACACACTAGTGGGTGTGGAAGGAATGATATCCAAGATGTATGGACTAAATGAAGGAGGGGTTTTCTTTGCTAAAGAAAATATTTAACTCAATTTTTATGACTAATAGAGTTGTTGGAGTGGCAAGGTTCTGAATGGAGGATGAAAAGAAGAGTCACGTGGTTGGCACAATGGGGTGAGAACACAAAATTCTTCAAATGTTATGCAACTAAAGGACAAATACAAATGTCACATGGGAAAATTCAAATGGAAGATGAGAGGATAATTAGAGGATTTAAGGAGATAACATATTTTGGGGTTGTTGTCACATACCCAATGACCTCACCACGCCTTTGAGACTAAGGGGTTCTCACATAACTTACCAAATTTTTCACTAATGCCCAAATTCATTTTTCACTAGCATAGATCCAAATTCTAGGTTCTATCAAGCACCGAGAGGGATCAAATTTTCGGAGGTGCAAACCTCTTCTTAATTATTGCACTCAACTATCAGCTTTGGTGTGATTCAAACCAAAAGACACATCTTTTTATTTAAGGTCTCGATATAATATTTTAATTATTAATATTTAATACTATTTATGGTCGACATATAATATTTATTATTATTTTTTATTTTGTTAAGGAAGAACATTACAACATCTTCCCCATACATGGTTTTAAAACCATGTGCAAGACCCCCCTAAAACCATGGGTTGTTTAGGAGGCCTTGCACATGGTATTAAAACCATTTGCAACTACCTCCTAGACCATGTACAATAAAACCATGGGTTGTTTAGGAGGCCTTGTACATGGTTTTAAAACCATTTGCAAGGCCCTCCTAACTCATGTACAATATGGGTTGTTTAGGAGGCCTTGCACATAGTTTTAAAGCCATGTGCACGACCAACATTTTTTTTGCGGATAATTGAATTTTTTATTTTTTATTATTTTGTTAAGTAGGAACATTACAGCATCTCCCCCATATTGTGTTGTTTTTGTGGCCAACATTTATTTTGGAGGATAATTAAAAAATAATAATTTTCTATTATTTATTATTTATAGCCGACATAACATTACATAACGTTATGTAATGTTACAAGATCTCCCCCATACTGGGCTGTAGAGCACCTCTCGACGCAATAATTTTATTATTAAAGTTACAACAAAAATTAGATCCATGGTCACTCAAATTAAACATATGTATTTACTAAAACATACAAGAAAATTCTACCATGTTAAGCAATCCATACAATTAGATGTTCACATTACAGTAAATTAGACAATGTACATAATTGGAATACATTTATGTAATTTAATATGCATTTGGATACTTATATTAAAATATCCTACAAGTTCTCTTGGATTGATATCCCTAGCTAAGGGGATGCTTTTGTTATAGAGAGAACTATTATAATAGAGTCGTCTTTCCAATGGTAGTTTATCTCTTTTTCGATTCAAATTTACTAGTTACGAAAAGGACCCTTTGGAGTCTCGGTTTCGTTCATGTTTAGAGAGACTGAACGAAAACGGAAGAAGATTCCAAAGGGTCCTTTTCGTAACTAGTAAATTTGAATCGAAAAAGAGATAAACTACCATTGGAAAGACGACTCTATTATAATAGTTCTCTCTATAACAAAGGCATCCCCTTAGCTAAGGATATCAATCCAAGAGAAGGAAAATTCAACTCAATTCCTCAATCAACCCACAGGTGCTGAACCCCCTCTATAGCTGTCAATCCATTAGAACTCCTCCCCCATCAACCTCCACAACCTAAGGAATGGGTTCCCCTTATCTGAGTTAACTATGAACCCATGTCCCCTTCTCTAAATTATTAGTCGCTCGGGCTATTTACCCAATTCCCTTCTAAGTCTCCAACATAAGCTGGCTCAAGACTCTCCATGCTAGGACTATAGGGAACTCAGTTGTAGGATAGGTTCTATCACAAGGAAACTAAATTTCTCTAGCACCAATATCCGCTCCAAGCATATCTAGGATTTATAAAATACTTGTCAAGCATAAGCTGACTAAAAGTTCTGCCCACTATACGTTCTTCTTGTTAGTTTCTAATGAACCAATATACTAAGGAGTAGTTGGAGAAGATGCAACCGCTCCAACCATATCTACGATTTATAAAATACTTGTCCAGCATAGACAAGCTGACTGAAAGTTCTGCCTTCTTCTTGTTCATTTGTTGTGTGTGTTTCCATTCTCTCCTTGAATGATGTGCTGAACCCAGGCGTTCAACATCTGACAACGTTTCCAATCTCTTTTGGATGGGTGACATTAGCAGCAAAAGAGGAGCGGATCAAACCTGAAGGATATCGTGAGGATATAAAGGAAACCTTCAAGAAATATTAAAGGCTGCTTGTGTGCTCCTGTAATAGTGATTGTGTATCGGTCGGGATAATATTGCGCATTGTTGCTGGTTAGAAAGTTGACCATCGATTAGAGAAAAAGTGACTCATCGTTAAACTATTTCTTGGAGGTATTAAATTGGTAAATATGCTGCATGTTTCATATTATGTGAAGTTCAAGAGTTGGAAAAGGTTCTGTGTTCCTTGCTTTATGCCAGACACATGTTCTGCTGACTAGAATAATTTATTGGTTAACTAGATGAGTTTTTAAGTAAATAATGATAGAAATCTTTAAATATTTGGGTGAGATAGAGCAATTTCATAATTATAAATTGATTGGTATGATGTATCCATTAAAGAAATGGTCGATATACCAACATCCTACCGACTATGCTTAGTGAAAACTTATACATATAAAGATAAAGAAATTGAGATATGGAATCGAACAACCAGTAGACCATCCACAGCATCATGAAGCAGCTTTTGGAATTATGACACTCAGAAAGCCATTGGTCGACTCAACATTAAAGACTGCTCGTGTATGTTGTTTCTCCAGACGGTTAAGGCTACAAAACGAAAATGTTGATGCTACAACAAGAAAGATAAGTATATGGATTGCATCGCTTTTATTTTGGTTTGATGTATTCTTTCTCGCAATTAATCATTCTACAAAGAAAAGATTGCTCTCGGAGGTTGAAGAAAGTGATCAAAATATATATTCAAAGATGACATAATGGTACTAATGTTGCTTCTAGCTAAATCTCACAGTTCTCTTCCCATAAATATATTAGTCGACCAGTAGTTGGCGCGCTTCGTCGAAAAATGTTGTCAAGATTTTAAAGTTGTATGGTTGACAAATCATTCGCTTTGAGCAGTAAGCCTGTCGACTGCCTAATTTGGATGTCGACTGCACAACCGGTTGGTGCATAGCCAATTACTGGTCTTCGTTATTCAATTAGAAGGACGATACTTGGTTGCTTGTTATTTTTGGAATAACCTATAGACTTGACTATTTGCACCAATCCGACGCCCAGCAAAGCATCGTCGCCGCCTAACTAGAGCCGTCGTCCAATTGGTGCAAATAGTCGGGTCCATAGGTTATTCCGTTATTTTCTATTTCATGCTGCTGGATTACTTTTTGTTGGGCCATCGATTAAGACCCAATACTCCTTAAAAGTAAGCAATCTGACTACGAGAAGTCGACTTTTAAATTTGACTGACGATATTTATTTATTTATTTTTGCTTTGAATTACTTTTCCACTTGATGTTCATACCAAATGTATTAGACCTAGCATTTGTACCTAGGGGTGCAATAAAAGAACATCGTGTTGCAAGCTAAGCAAGGAGATGTAGACATATACAACAAGACATTATATTCTTCACATAATTGACCATTACATTATCGGCTTTTCAAAAGTAATAATGAAAAATATTCTTCTCTCGTCCAAATGAGACTAGATTGTTAGTTTTTGTAATTCTTATGTTAAAATCAAGTAACATTGCATAAATTTATGGATGTATCTACTATCTTGTTGCTTATACTAATGATTGTCAAATTCCAATTTATTAATAAAATCTTTGTAGGCATACTTACATCCTTGTCTCGACACGCTTAATCATTCTCATTCTATTTTTTTTATTCATTCAACTTTATAACAAACTATATATATATAAGGACTCTACGTTTTATTAATTGTTGCTTATAAAAATGATTGTCAAATTCCAATTTATTAATAAAAATCTTTTTAGGCATACTTACATCCTTGTCTTGACACGTTTAATCATTTTTTTTCTATTTTTTTATTCCTTTAGCTTTTTGACAAACTATATATATATATAAGGACTCTACGTTTTATTAATTGTTGCTTATAAAAATGATTGTCAAATTCCAATTTATTAATAAAAATCTTTTTAGGCATACTTACATCCTTGTCTTGACACGTTTAATCATTTTTTTCTATTTTTTATCATTCTCATTCTATTTTTTTTATTCATTCAGCTTTATAACAAACTATATATATATATAAGGACTCTACGTTTTATTAATTGTTGCTTATAAAAATGATTGTCAAATTCCAATTTATTAATAAAAATCTTTTTAGGCATACTTACATCCTTGTCTTGACACGTTTAATCATTTTTTTTCTATTTTTTTATTCCTTTAGCTTTTTGACAAACTATATATATATATATATATATATATATATATATATATATATAAGGACTCTACATTTTTTTAACTTACATATTTTTGACGAACTTATATATGGCATACAATTAGCTTTTTGATGTACTATTTGTAAAAGCAAAGTAGCTGCTAGTATGAATTTTTCATGCTTGATAGCATAAAACATATTAAGGAAACAAAAGGACTTCATTTTACAAAAACGTTCATAGCTAAAAGATTAATATCTCACATAGCATTTTTTTTACAATCATCACATGCACGACACATAACAAAAAAATTTGCATTTTGCAATTTGACAATATCAATTTTTTATGCTTAACTGACTTAATTTTCAACTCAAAAATCTAATGCACAACTTACTTCAATTTTGATTATTCACATAAGTTTGCTTTTGCTTGCCTTGTCGTTAAATTTTTTACTAAATTGACCCCTAGGGTAATGCTTTATCTCTTGTTTGATTCTTAGAGCACTTGGATCATATGGTATGCCTTGTTACTAAGCCTAGGGTGGCATGCATTGAATAGAGGAGACTTCATGATATATGGTTCACGAGTTGAACATTCCTCTTTGCACATCTTTCTAAGAGATCTACCCTTCCAAGTGTTGTTTTGGATCCATGCGTTAATGTGCATATAATAACTTGTAAAACCCAACATGACTCTCAGATGTCGTAGTGTCTAGCTCTAGCTTCTTAGATACCATCATTGTGCTTGAATCTCATACCATATAAAGTTTGTACATACACTTCTGCAAAATGGTTGAAAAGAAAAAGAGACTCGACATAATATTCAACATGTAATAATGAATACATCAAATATAATATTTATGAAGTCCCCTTACATAGGGATACAAATGTTCAACACTAGACATGTAGACCATAAAATCAAGACACTTCAAGATACACACACGCACATAATTTCAAAACACCAAGGCGTTGGGAAGGCATGAGATTCCTCACTCTTATATACCCTGTGCTCATATCTTGTAGATAAATGAGCGTTGGTGCTTCATGATACTATTGGATCATCCTTCACACCCATCCCCCAAAAAAATCATCATCAAATTCTATGCCAAAATTTCCACTATCAACTCCAAGAAGGGATCAATTGCATCTAGACAATGAGATATGCATCAAGGATTTTGTTCAACAACTGGTTGTGCATAAGTGAAAGGTTGTGATGCATGAAGACAAGATCATTCAACCATTGTTATTCCAAGTAGTTTCTCTTCTCCATGTGAATGCGTTCAATGATAGACAAATTATGCTCATACTCTAAAACACTGCAAATTTGACTAATTGCATAATTTTTGCACTTGAGGGCATTGTCCACCAAATGCTTCGCCCCAATTTTCTATGATAAATCAAACTCCGAATCAACTATCTTCATTGTAGCTTCAAAAACTCCAAATTCTCACAATCAATGAAAGAAAGAGGTGTGAGGAAAACATGGGAGATGTTTGTATATAACAATGATCTAATAGCCCCGAGGGTTAGCTGCTTAATTGATCTTGAGCCAAACGTGAGATCTCTCCCCCAACAGTAGGGGAGGTCACAAGTTCGACTCTCTTGATCCCATTGGAGTGAGGGTCTTTAATTATGGTCGACATCTTACCTTATTTATCGTCCATGAAAGTACTCAGAGTGTTCCCCAAGATTTCTTCCATTGAAAAAAAAATAGCAGTGATCTAAGGTTTGCGGGGTGGGCTTTAATTTCCTTTTTGCTTTTGACTTTCCTCTTCTTTTTGTTTCAAGAATGTGCACATTTAATGGTAGATTTTGTCATGAATTCATATGTTCGGGATTAAACCAACATATTGCCCCATTTCAAAGCCTAATTCAACACCCATACCCACTAAACCGGTCCAAACGATCCAATTCAAATCCGGCTTGGCCAATATAATATTGAAAAATATGAGCTCAGAACTCAAGTGAGCCAACTGTTGAAGAATATACTTGATACATCGCAGAGTTGGAAGGGTCAAAGCCCATAAAACAATTTTGCAAACTCTTTTCAATAAGCCCAAGGGTAATCAGCTACACCCCCCTAAATATTTTGTAGCTGTATATAACAAGTAAAACTAAAATAGTTATAAGCAGGAAAGACATAGATTTAAAAAACAATATAAATAAATAAAAAACTAGCAATAGAACCAGAAGATCATGACAGCATCAAGGACAATAAAGTTCTTTAAAACAGTGAAAAGGAGAATGGACAGATCTCCTTTCACTGCTCTGATCATCTTTTCAGTAGTATATTTGCAGATCAAGACCAGATAATGTTCAGATTTTGACTTTATTTCAGATCTTATCTTGGGATCGTAAGGTCCAGATTTTGCATGAAAGTAAAGACTGTTTTCTGGTTTTTTGTATCCTTATCTTTCTTAGAGTTTATACAAATTTTTTACTTGCAGAATAAGTATAATTTCTGAATACTGTTCTGTTCAAAATAAAAGTTATAACAGTTTCCTCATTGATAGATGCCAACCATTATCTATCCACCCTTGGAAATTTGATCCCCTAATAATTGCAATTGGAAAGCTGAGGTACAGACTACCCATGTATTGCTGACAAAAGCTGTGAAGTAAGTGTATAACTAAGACATTTCTAAAAACCCCTGATATAGCTCTATACCAAATAATATTGAACTTGACAAAGAAGAAAAGAACAATTTAAATGGGATTACTTGAGGACACAACTTGTAATTTGGCTATACTTCTGTAAAACAATTTCAAAAAATAAAAAACATAAGACCTATTCCTTATTCCTCTAACAAGGAGGTTTCATTTAACATCTAGATTCATCATTATCAGAATTTTATTTTACAACAAAAGATGATCTTAAAAGAAAATCCCGGTTACAAGAATAGTTTACCTCCAATGGAAGAGTTGCAATCAAGGGTGCACATAACTCAACCATCAGGGACTTTTCAGTTGGGACAAATACTGACTTAACCTACACAATTGTGATCAGCAATACCAATTTCGAAATATGCTACCACAGTGAAGATCCAAAGCTAACTGAGACAAAGTAGAATGATATAATCAGTAGTTAATGATAGCTACTCAGTACCCAGAAAACTCATGTACCTATACAAAGTTCCTGATCAACAAGAGAACAATAAAATTATAGCAGTACATTTGCAAGAATTACGCTACATAGAAACCTAAATAATATGGTAGCTATTAAGGTACCTTGTCCCAATTTTCTTCAATTTCAATGCCTCCGCACTTTGAAAAGATAATGGTTGAATTGAGGCGCTCTGACATGATCGACATTTAAAACTCATCATCATGAGGTACAAATGGCTCCACAATGAATGTTGATATAGGTGCCCTTGCACCCCCCATCTCAACCTGAAAAACATGAAAATATTTTATGGCTAAATACATGTTTATGTCTATATGATCAACAATCACAGTTGAAAAAATGACAATCCATTACCTCCTTTCCTAGGCGTTCCTTGACAAATGCAATA
The DNA here is from genome assembly GCA_001517045.1 of Pseudotsuga menziesii. Taxonomy (NCBI): domain Eukaryota; kingdom Viridiplantae; phylum Streptophyta; class Pinopsida; order Pinales; family Pinaceae; genus Pseudotsuga; species Pseudotsuga menziesii. Next base: position 105,361 of record LPNX011195288.1, on the reverse strand, counting down.
ACCTGGGCTAGGTCCAGATTCAAGGCTACCAAGCCACTCTTTCCTTGCTTTCTGAACAACATGTCAGGCTTAACTACGAGTCGCCTCGAGGATAGCCATGGTTCTCTGTCTGCTAATTCATTGAAATCAGTCGATTCTGTTACCTGTAACATCAAGAAAATTGGAATGAATTCAGTATTGGACTCAGATTTCCCAATAGCTTGGGTGTAAAAGTAGCAAAAGGAAGAACAACTGAAGTATGCCATAGTCTGTATATAATGATAATTTTAAGATGTATTAATCTCTAGCTTTGAAATGGAATCCTTTGTACCATTGCATTTCCAGTTGCCTCCAACGAAGAACTTCCCGGTGCCCGCGATGGTGACAACTCCACGACAAGCATTGCCGACGGCTTGAACATTCCTCTACATTTGAGCAAATAAGCAATGCTTGGAACCCTGGAATCCTTATCAAACATAGAATCCAAGTGTCTCAATCTAGCTAACTCAGATCGAACCGATGGTGAGCATTTGAGAAAACAGACTTCATGTAGCCAATGGAGCTGGAGCTAATTGCCATGGACGCCATTCTTCAGATCCTCCCACCGTCAAAGTCTAATTTCTCAAAAATTTATTAAAAATTTAAACATTTTAATAACGAAAATAGAATAAAAATAAAATAGAATAATTTTTGTTAGACATTTACTTTAAGTGTCCTCTTGCATGAATCCCTCCCAGCATGCAATTCATGTGGCATCCATCCACTAGCACTTGTGGGAGGTAAGGATACACTAAAAAGACAACCTACCTCTCTCATTCAATTTTTCCACCCATTTTTTTCATCGATAGTGTGGAGTGGTGGTTGATTAATGCCCCCTCCTCACTCCTGAACATGAGGAGCCCTGGGGACTGATGGATACACAGCCCACAACTCACCCTTTTGGTCTTCTCTCTGCCCCAGTAAGTCATTAGTGGAAGAGGGGTGAAGCATGGAACATCGATATCTTCTGGAGGGTTTCGGCTTATGGAACATCCTTATCTTCTGGAGGGGTTTAGCTTATGAACGCGGGCTGCATGGTTTGCATCGCATGGTTATTTAATCCTTCTCATAGCTTCTTTCTCCATGCTGTAGTGCTCCTTCTCTTTTCAGCATGAGACGCGTAGGGCAGAAAATTTGAATGGTGAGCTCTTCCTTGGCAACTCTGTCGCTTGAACTTGTATTGGAGCCACAGTTGGTGATCACTTGAACTTGTATTGGAGCCACAGTTGGTGAGCTTTAGGATTAACCTAAAGATGGATTTTATTTTATTTTGTCATTTTTAAACTGGTTTAATTTTGGTTTAATTTTTTTTAATGGGTGATAAACTCTTTCTAACAGGTTTGCCAAGGGCAGATAGCGGCCAACTCCTCCTCCCCCGGTGGAAGTGGAAGAAGAAATTCATAACATTTGGCAGTCCCTGAGGCATCTGAAGAAATCCATAACATTTGGTAGTCCCTAGGCATAAGAATAAATCCATAACATTTGGGATAACATTTGGCAGTCCCTAGGCTAGTCGTCTGTGATAGAAGAAATCCATAACATTTGGAAGTCCCTAGGATAGGCGTCTGTTAGAATCCAGAGCATTTTTATAGACCATAGAAGAATTCAGGATGGACCATACAATAATTCAGGATGGCAATGTATCCAAGAAACCATTTTTTTGAAGGACGAAGACGAAGAGAGGCCAAAGAAGCCTTGCCATTATGGACTCACAGAAATAAGGGCCCCAATTATTCTTTAATGGATATTACTCTCCTCTAGGTTTGCATTTTTTATTTTTGTGTTTTTCCTAGTCTATTACATTGTATTGAACCCGAGACCTTTGCTTACATACAAATCACTCGGTTTTAAGAACTGGATTTTCTTATTAGAAATAGAAGATCCAGATCTTTTTTCACGGCAGCAGCTTTCACTAACTTCTTTCTGTATTTTGTGCTCTGTATCATAGGACATTCTCGAGGCAATGGGGCAATTTGTTGATGGCTTGAAGTTTGCAGGAGGGACTTGCAGTTTGATGCAAAAAACATTCATTAAAGAGATTACAGGAATAACACACAGGCACAAAGTGAATATGTGGGACTGGCCAATAATAAACCTAGGTTTTCTTTTAGCTTCTTACATCAGTACTTGCAAAATCTTGTTATGAAATCTGCATAAAAGCTTACACATACTTTATTCTATTTCTCCATCTACATCCCAAGCTAACTTGAGAAGACTTGTGATGACCTGCACACATAATTCTAGTATTTGCATAAGAAATATTCATACACCAACGTCCTTCTTGCTGGGCTAATCAACTGCCCGTAGGGTTTTGGCGATCAATTTCTGCTCGCGTCTGCTTCAAGCTTCGATTGACATGCTGTCACTCTTATCCATTTTTCTGTAAGGCTTCTTCAATTTCAATCCCTTAATCTTTGATTTCAAACTGTAAACCAGATTCTCCAAATGGTTCCCCATACCTTCAACCCATACCTTCAAAAGCAAAGAAAAACAGAAGCAGATCAACACCATTTACTGCATGGATTAATGCTTCAGCATTCATAAAAATTCGCTACTGCTCAGTTCTTTTTCATTCCTTACTGCTCAGTTCTTTTTCATTCCTTTCTTTTCAGATTTGTTTGCTTTCTTACAAATATCTTACACACAGTTCACAGCTTTTTTGAAGCCTGCGTTATCTCACAAACACAAATGAAACCATGGAGTTAAATATGATTCTATTCATACGGATAGTTATTTTTTATATCGGTTACAAGACCTAAAAAAATAGAAACCAACCATTTGAAAATCTGTGAAACTTTAAAGGCTTTGAACACAAAATATGTGAAACTTTAAAGGCTTTGAACGCAATTAAACAATCCTTCATGGCTTATTTCAAAACAAAAATACTAAGAGGAGGACATTGTAGCAATACCCAAATCAATACCCAAATCGCCTGAAATGTTCGGAAAGAATGAAAAAAGCTTCAAAATATGGACTTCCCTCAGAGTTCTCCCATCTTTTTTTTCAGTAGAAAGAAAACAAGCACAGGCATCACCATCTAAGAGTGTCGGCATGTGCGATGTGCATTTAAGGGAGCAGATGAAGATCCTAGGTAGCAGATGAAGATCAACGAGTCAGATGACCCCAATCGTCGGACGAAAGCATCCTACGGCTAAAAATAATAAAAACATTAAATTTGGGGAGTTGACTTCTACTTGTTGAAACGCCTTACGGCGTAATTAATGGATATATGGTCAATTTGGTTGACAATTCATTATATTTATAAGGCAAATCTATGTGGTCAATTATCATTTTGGTCGATTAATTTGAGTCTTTTGTAATAAATGATTGAGTCGTTTTGGTTGACGTATATATGTTTTGAAAATCTATGTGGTCAATTATCATTTTGTTCGATGAATTTGAGTCTTTTGTAATAAATGATTGAGTCGTTTTAGTTGACGTATAAATGTTTTGAACCATTATGATCAGAGCTTAAAGTTTGGTTGAACGAGTGTTCGTGCAAAAGTATGGTCTATATTTAAAAGTAATGGAATTGACTACCGAACCGACGATATGCACCGATCGGACGGTCGGCCGTGCGTGACCGGTCACGTCCGACGCGGCTGGCCGTCCGATCAGTGCATATCGTCGGTTAAATAGGTCCAGCCAAAAGTAATCGGTATTATAATCAAGTCGATGTCTCATGGTCGATAGTGTTTAATATGGTCAAGTATTTTTTGGTCGAATTGGTTGTAAATAGTTGCTGGATATGCTATGGTTAAGTTTTACTTTTGGTCGAGTCTTGATAATGTAAGCATGTAATCATGTTGAAAGTTACTATGCCGACATGACTCTTCATTAAAATTTTGAAGTCGAGGGGGTGAAATGTAAGTTTTTTCGACGACTACATTCCACTAGAAGCTATCTTACATTACACATGAAAGAGCTTAACACCAGATGATGAACCAAAGAATAATTGAATTGTTCGGGGTCCATAAACACTTATGGGATGGTGATTGTGGAAGTGGAAGATCGGGATATGGTGCATAGAGAGCTAAAAGGCCTTCATCTGAGTCATTGAAGGTTAGTCCAATTAGTTGAGAAAAGGGTAAGGCTTCATGGATTGTTACCTGATTGAAGCAAGATACTAAAGCATCACATGTCCTGGTTGGTTGCTTCATACTTGTTCACTTCGGGGACAAAGAAACTTTTTGTTGGTGGGGGAGATGTTGGAAGGGGCCATTGGACTTCTTATGTCATTACTTTATTAATGAACTAATGTATTATGTGCTAACTAAGGAGTAGTTGAAGCGGGTGCAATCCCTCCAACCATATCTAGGATGTATAAAATACTTTTCAAGATGAATAAACAAAATGTTTTGTCCAATATATGTTCTTCTTGTTAGTTTGTTGTGTGTGTTTCCATTCTTTACTTGAATGATGTCCTAAATCTGGTTTTTCAACATGCACATATTCTAAGGGACCAACTTTGAGACATGCAGAAGAAAATATGTAAGGAATCCGATTTTTTATTTTTATTTTTTCTATCAGGCATTGATGGACACTTTCAACATCCAAATTTGATGCTTTAGTCAAATTTTATAAAATTTTGGAATTGCCAACTTTTAACTTCTACAATTCTTCCAAACTTGTAAATTTTACCAAAAACTACTTTCACAAACTATGCATTTTTGGAAAAATTGCCTCCAAGAAAAGTTAGAAAATTTTCCAGTTATGTGTTCTTGGGTCACTTTTGCCTCCATATTATCAAAAATCCCCTTGGGCATACCCAAATAGTGGATTTTGGCCTTCTTCAACATTTCCACTTCACATGCTTTAGAATTTCACCAATTTCCACATGGGTTAATGTTGTGGCTGGAAAATGATTGCATTATAAAGTTTTCATCCCAATCCGGGCCCCTATCCATCCTTTGGGTGCCGGTCTTCAAAAACTTGTATTTCTAATTTTCGAGAAAATTGGAGTAGAATAAGATAAAACCCCTCTCTAGAATTTATGTGGCCTCTGTAAATGGTGTCGAAATTCCGTGGGTCTCTCCCAATTTTGAGAACTTCTTCTCCTATAATAGATAAATTAATTTCTAGGCTCCAGAATTTTTATTATTATTATTCTTTTAATAACTTTTTTGATTTTCTACTAACGTGCCAGAGTGCTAACATGGCAGGGTGTTGAAGTGTCATGAAACATATATGCATATGTGTCAGTAGGGTCCTATGTGTCACCTAAATACACGGTTATGTCACCCTCCACCAACCTCCATGTCACCATACCACCTGGCATTTTGCTCATTACTCATTCCACCCCCAACAACAGTTTTGGCAAGGGAAAAAAGTGGTTCTTGCCTTTGGAAAAGGTGATTTTCTGAAACAGCCTTGACGAGCTTGGATGAATGTACAATCAACGCATCATGAAGCTAGTTTCACATTTCAGGATTGTGCGTATTAGAATAACATGTGAACTTGTTGACAAGCTTGAACAAATGGTGGTTGTTGATCTCCACTGCCATCCAATGACCCGATGTCCTCTCACCTTATGCCTTCACTCACATGTAGTTATATGGTGTGGCTGGTCCATGTCACCTTCGTTCACCTATGTGGAATATCTACATCATCTAATATCCACATGGAACCTTCATGTCACACCATCCACATGGCACTAGTGGGTCCATGTCGAATTTTCAACAAGTGGCTCTAAGAGATTTACACTTGGAATTTTTCCATAAATAGGTGGTTAGCCCAAATTTCCACAAGGCCATTCTCAGACAAAAAATACATTGTCAACTAAAAGAATTTGACATTCTTGCCGTTTTCCTCTTACACTCGTAAATTTCTAGAGAATTTGATATTCTTGGCTCTTTCCTCTTACACCGGTAAATTTCCATCGGTTGACAAAACTATTTTTTTTACACTGATGCAAAATTCTCCTCAAATTTTTAAGACTTGAATATTCCATTCATGATTTGGTATATACCAAATTCCATGCTAGCTTTGAAAACCAAATATGAGCACTTCAAGCCTATAATTTTTGCCAAAAAATTGGTGAAACACATAAGCGAATTGAAACTCTACCTATATAATTCAATTTGTCCCCATGTAGTCACCAATCTGTCACATACCCAATGACTTCACCATGCCTTTGAGACCACGAGGTACTCAAATAACTTACCAAATTACCAAATTCGCCACTGATGCCTAAATTCACATTTCATATTTTTATTAGCAAAATTACAAGGGAAATTAGATATAGGGTCACCCAAACTAAACATATGCATATACTAAAACATTCAAGAAATTTCTTCCATGCCAAGCAATCCATACAATTAGATATTTACATAACAATAAATTAGACAATATACATAATATGAATATATTCATGGAATTTCATACACAATTGGATACTTTTGTTTTTTTCCATGTGGTTCACTAATCGGCTTGGCCGACCGCTACATCCACGAAATAATTTCTGGCGGACCCACTCGAAGGGGCCTCACACCCGCGGCCGCTGCGTGCCTAACCCCAAGAGAGTCGATGAGAATGGATCCCGCGACCTCACATGCTGGGAGGCCTAACTACGAGTACTCAACCGATTGAGCTAACTCTTGGGGCTAAACACCAATTGGATACTTATTTTAAAATATCCTTCAATTGATTGGAGACTAAGGATGTTCCTCGCAATTGTAGGCACTTTGTTATACTAGTTTTCTCTAAAATAGAAACCATCCTCGAGTTGGGTCTATCAATTTACAACAGGGAAAATTCAACTCAATGCCTCAATCGACCCATAGGTGCCAACCCCCCTCCACCACTGTCCCAACCCCTAGCACTCCTCCCCAATCAGCTTGCACAATCCAAGGAATGGTGTCCCCTTTACTAAGTTAAGAGTACCTCGAGTTCCCTTCTTTGAGTTAATAGTCCCTCAAACTATTTCCCCAATTCTCTTCTAGGCCTCCAACACAAGCTAGCCAGGGACTTCATGCCAAGACTCCATGGAACTCAGCTCTAGGACATGTTCTCTCACAAGGAAACTGAATTTCCCCAACACCAATATCCTAGGGTAACATGTACTTACAATGCTGTAATTTCCCAACTGTTCCCATGCATGTATCTAAGATAGGGTATGGAATGATAGCTCAATCATGAGAGAATATGGAATGATGGCTCAATCATGACAGAATTATGATCACTCAATTATAGAATAATTATTGAATGGACTAGTTCTCAATAACTTGTATGCATGTTGAGAACTAGCCAATTGGCGTACATAAGTAGTTCAGTTTTTCACAAACTAACCCCAAGCTTAGGATAATTAACTCAAGATTATGACTAATTAACTTTAAGTAAGAGGGATTAATAAAACCAATAATAAAATGTATAATAAAAATAATGATGTCATCTCTTCTTTAAACCCCCTTTTCACTTTCCCTCTCATGGAATTGCACCTCTCCATTTTATTATTATATATTTATTTAATCATTACATACTAGGGTAATTTTTTTGGGTTAAAGTTGCCCATTTCAAATGCAACTAAAAAGATAAAATAAAAGGTATTAGAGTTGCCCATTTCAAATGGTAGTATAAGCAACTAGAAAGATAAGATATAATATAGATAGTAAAGTTGACCTGAGATTAGTGGAGTCTTTTCAAAATGCTAAAATCTATGTTTTGGATAGATGTTCCAATATCAATTTTAGATCAGTGTTGTATAGCTTCAAGGGTACGTTGAAGTAAGATCCCTATGCTCAACGGGCACTCAAGCAAGAGTATGCGAAGATTAAAAGATAATACCTAGGAATATGGATTCTTTTAGTGAGAATACAATTAGAAAGGGTATTCCAATATATCTTAGTGTGAGGGAGCTGTTGGGTGAACGGTAACATGTAAATGTTCCAACTTACTTCAATTCAGTTAATTAATATACTTACTCAATCCTCTCAAATATTTGGCTGCAACAAAGTCTATTCCACATGAGATGGTGCAAAGTTCTACATTGAAATTTACATCTCCATATCTATGAATTCTCTTCCTTGTTCAGTTGTTATGATACAACGATGTTTGACCGAGTGAACAATTCTATTTATCTATTTCTAATTGAACCAATATGTGTTTGAGCCCATAGGTGCCAAGAAGATTGATAATCAAGAAACTTGTAAAATCAAATAGAAATTGCAACACTGAATAACAAAAACCATAGTTGAAACTTGAGTAAAAGAGGCAGTCATGCATCCCTTTGACATATTCTATTATAAATTTATTCTCAAGCTCGACATGCTTATAAAATATGAATTATCTGTTGGCGAAACCCTTGGAAAGCAAAGTGACATACAAGAGCTCGTTCCATGTATCAGGGACGCCTGGTAAACACCAATGGCTACAGTCTCCAAATTTATCTGGATGTTTCTTCTGTTCATTAGTAAAGATACTACTGTAAATTGAAGGGTGACCATCCTTGCGAAACTGGGACAGTTCTGTGATATCCATGAGAGTAACTGGAAATTTCATACTATTTATAACTTCCTTCACTATGGGCACCTGAGGAGGCACTGGAGGTCTGTAATCTTCAAGCTGCACTGGTTCAGTCTGGTTGTAGCAATTAAGCCCGTTCCTTTCATTCCACTCACTTGTACTGCACATTACATAAATTTTATAAGGATTACCAGTTAGTATAACTGAAATAGGGGCCAAATATGATATACAACGTGTATTTGTATAAAAAATTACTTGTAATGTTTAGGCGACGTGGTGCTAAAGAAGACAAGTGATCTTTTGGGATCGATGTTTGCAGATATCCAGTTTGCCCACGTTGTCAATCCCTTCTGGTAAGCCACCATTGGATCCATGTCTGTGTAAACCTTATTGTCATCCATAATTAAGTCCCATCTGTCCAACCATTGCCTTTTTAATATCATTTACAACACAAAATTTAGTTCAAAACTTCTATTAGAAAGTTCAGAGGTTCGATTGTTCTCACCTGTGAGCTTCCCACCAATGGGAGGACTCAAAAGCCAGAACATCAATTCCTTGCCAGTAAATCCCATTATTCTCAATAGAGTCCAGATAGAGAACTATCCTGTTCTGACTATCATTTTGCACATGAACCAGAAATGGAGCCCAGAAAAACTCGACTGAAGCATTATAATCCTTGTAAAATAAAAAAGAAGATCGTAAGAATTCGTTACCCACCATGTGATCAAACGCACAACTATGCGTTAAAACAACATTTATCAGGTGCTTACCAGGGCCTTGAATATTCTAAGAGAAGATTGATTAACCAAAGTTTTATTATTGCTGGGAATCACCGCTTGAAGCATGCAGATCATGGACTCCCATTGGCTATGAGTTATTGAGTCTCCAACAAACAATAGTCGCTTTCCCCTCAACAGCTCGAGCATATCGCTGGCATTGAAACTGAAACACCATATGGAGGAAAAGTCCAAATCAATTTTGCATCATTTACAATATCACCACTATTCTCTGGTTCAGGTTTTTTGCATTCCATTTCCTTCTAGCATAAATGCAATGCAAAAGAGGAGAAAAAACACTAGGAAGGCTAATATGTTTGCTTTTTTTCACCTGGGAATGGAACACCCGCTAGGCTGCCATCTCCACTTTTCATAATCCGAATCTGGTCTTCCATTCATCCTGCAGTTTGCTTTATCCTCAAGGTAAGGGCATTGGGAAGCCATGAAAAGAGGATAGGAGTCATCTCGGACCCATGTCCCAGAGAACAGATTGCATTCAGTTGCATTTGGTTTATTTTCTCCAATATCCAGCATTGAATGATTGAAATTTAGGTAGAAACTATCCATAAACTCTGCAGCTATTTCTCCATGTGGAGCATCAGCTTCAACGCTTGACACATTTTCCATAAAGCTTCTTTGCATGTCCTCAATGGCATCAATGGCATTGCTTGCATGTCTTTCAAAATTCTTGTTTTCTTCAGAAGTAGAGTAGGCATATCCATTTTTTACTGCAAGTAAGAGGACTGCAATACTGCCAAGTACAAGTATGAAGCTTAATGAGAAGGCCATGGTAGTTAATAACTCAACCACCGAGACCCAGATGGTTTCTTAGATTGACAGATATATCAGCAAAGCAAGAAAAGGCTGGACCAATAGATTGAATCGACGGGAAAGGCAATACAGTTTCTGTTCATGGCAGAATTGACACCAACTACTACTATTTGTACTTGAATAATTCCTGAATTTACACCAAATAGTTTTTTTATTTCAATGGTGCACGGACTTGACACACCTAACGAAACGAGGATAATACGCCTTCACGCAATAGATAGAAGCAAGAAGAGGGACTCACGACTCACAACTCACGAGGGCTTGAAAACCTTCCGTTGGCAATCGATCATCAGATATGAGCAGGAAGCTTTCTAGACAATGCCGTGCAGGGGATTGCTGCCTTGATTTCAGACTTATTTCAGCTTTCTTTGCCTCGCTGGCTTGATTTCAGTTTTATTTCAAATGGTGTGCATGGTACTGTTTCCTTCCTTTCAAATTTATTTCTGTTTTCTGCCTTGCTTTGAGGTTTATTTCAAACGGCGTGCATGGCCTGATCCCTTGATTTCAGACTTATTTCTGTTTTTTGTTGCTTTGATTTGAGACCTATTTCTGTTTTTCTTACTTGCTGCCTTCATTTCAATCTAATTTCTGTTATTTTTACCTTGCTGTCTTCATTTTATTCCACACTTAATAATTCTGTTGTTTTACTTTGATATCGGGGTAGTGCTGATTATACAAGCATCCCCTACTCTACAGCGGGTTTCACCACAGGGCCTGAAGAAGTATATTCTGCTGGTTCCTTGTTTACACAAATATTTTTATCTTAAATTTGAAATTTCTTGCTTGTACTTTACATATACATATATTTTCTTCAAAGGGAGCAACTCCTTTTATATATATAAAATATGTATATATATAATATGTTGTAATAGCAAGGAGCTAAGCCATATATAAAATATATATAANTGAACTATATTCTTGATATAAAAGAGCCACTCCCTTGAAGAGAATATATATATATATATATATATATATATATATATATATTTTTTTTTTGTAATCACATGGAGCTATTTTGATTTAAAAAATTATATAAATATATATATATAGTAATAAGTAGCTATTTTGACTTAAAAAAAAGCTTTCACTATTTATCACAACCTACTTGGTTAGATTGGTTATTTTACACTGGCTCACAAGAAAAGGCCATCTGGTTAAAGAGAGAAAGCTCATGTATTCTACTAAGGACTTGGGCTTCGTATGGTATCATGCTATTGAGTGGGAAGATTAAATCCAAAGATTGAATGCAAAGATTAAATGCTGATGGCTATATAATTTTTGAAGAGGAAGATATTCTTATTGGGTCTGCTAAACATCATTGCAAATTCTATTTATCAAGCAATTGTTCAAAATAGTTTCACTAATGTTAAAAAATGGTGGTATAAATCTATGAGGAAGTGACAAATCCCATTGAAAATGAAATGCTTTATGTGGTTATCTTTACAAAACTGTTTGAAAACCTGGGATAATCTCATTAGAAAGGGATGATATGGGCCAAATTTTTGCATTCTTTGTAAAAATGATGCAAAGTCTATTGATCATTTGCTGATAAACTTGTTGGGCCCAGAAATGGCCTCTTTTGACCACCCTTAATTACCTCTTCTTGTTCTAACCTACCCCATTGGGCATGCCAAATAAACGTTTTACCCCCACTCTACTCTTCAAACCACCAAGGTATGATTGGTCATTGTTTTATTTTATTAATACTTATGATTGTGATAATTAAGGCTTCGTGTCTCTCATTGCACTAACATATGATGGTTTATAAAGGTATTTTGAGATATATGGACTGCAGGAAGATTGGGTTGAACATGATACGAAAAGAATGGGCATTCATCGCTCAAGTTGATCCCCATCCATCCTATCATTACCCAAGGAATGTGGTTCTAGTGCGATATCCCAGACAAAGCTATGGCAAGATAGCTGTAACAGAATGCGTCAGACTTGGAGGTCAACAGTGCGTTACTGCTTGTGTGTAGCCATAATTTGAAGATATCGTCACTCCTGGGGCAATTAATAGTTTTCCTATGTTTCCTATTTTTCATCCTGCCACGTTTGTAACGGCTGTTGTCATGTAGGGCGCCTGAAGATTAGGGATCTTCATGGCTTCCCCATAATAGGATAGGATGTTATGATTTACATTGTATAAATATGGAGAACTGTTTCGATCCAGGGGTTGCTGAACATATAATCAATTCATTGTATTAGTTGTGAGGAGGAATTGTGTAATCACTCTGTCTTTTAATACAAGGAGTTACTTCTGATCTAAAGGTTTTTACATGTGTTCAACCAGCATCTCTATGTGAAGGCTGGGCCCGCCTTCCACAGGGATCGCTGAGTTAAATTAGGCTTTTTCAATTATTTTGTTGTGTGATGTTATGTTAATTTTATTTCTTCATAGGAAGCTGTAATAAGTGTAGATTTACAGTGTGTCGTGATTGCATTCCTTGGATGCCTGTAGTGGCATAGTGTGACAGTCGATTGAGTAGGTAATTATTTCTTATGCAATTCGTGTGGTAACTGTAACAGTTCTATTCATCCTTAGATATTTTAGTTGTCGTTTCCATGAATCTTTGTAGCCTGTCTCTTATTTTTATGATTACAGAATTTCATTCCTGTACTTCAATTTCCTAGAACAGCTAAACTCAATCTCTGTATTTTGAATTCCTAGATCAATATTCAATTTATGTTTTTGGATTCCTAGGACAATCAGATTAGATAGTTGAGTTAATCATTAAGTGGTGTGAACAGGATTTCCCTTTATTTGCAATTGTAATTTAGGTGTGACTTTTATTTTTCCATTCTTAGATCAAGACATAGCAGAAGGTAATTGTGATTGCATTCTTTAGACGGTAACTAGATTAATTAGATTCTTGGGATGAGCATAGCTGAACAGAGGATAGTATTGTTTAATTACAGTGATTTTGTGTTTAAGCATTTACTGTGCATGTTATCCTTGAAATACAAGACTTCCCCAGGTTGACAATAAATATTGTACACTTTGTATGTTAGTTGTAATTCACTTGCATATTGGGTGCCCGACATTTTGGCGCCATTGCCGAGGAAGGATAAAGATTAAACACCATCATTAGTTGCATCCTGTAATTGTTTCTATTCAGTCTTTTTCATTTTTCGTTGTAATGATTTGGGTTGCATGAATACAAGAAGGGTAAAGCATGATCATCTTTCGACTCCCAAAACCCCACAAAATACTAATAGTGCAAGTGGTCTAGGTCGCGGTCGAGCTCCACAATTGGGCAGAAGGACATTCATTGACGATCTTGTTGACAAAACTAATTCATCCACCAGGGCTTGCCATCAGGAAACGCCTATCAGAAGAAGCCTTGCCGATCCTGGGGCGCCAGCGTCAGGGTCCACAGTGGAGAACACACGAGCAGCCGCGACTTCCTCAAATATCCTTGCAGGAGAGGACAAAGATGGTACAACCAGACCTACTGGTAGAAGCCCAATCTACTATATTTACGGGAAGGTTGTAACTAAAGAAGAGTGGACACAGTTCCACCAGAATATTGCTGATCAGTGGAAGAACGAAGAAAAGAACGAGGAGAAGAACGAGGAGAGGAACGAAGGAATGAACGAAGAGAGAAAAGAAGAAGAGAAAACAGAAGAAGGAATGAGTAACAGACACGAATCTGATGAAGAAGAGGGAATGGGGAAAACCATCATCATGAAAATCATTCCCTGCCTGAAGGAACAGTGGCTACACTTTAATTCCCGATTCAGCAGCCAGAAGGGACAGCCCCTATGAAAAATATATCACCATCGGTGTTTCCTCGCTTCCATGGAAAAGCGGTAGAGGACCTAGACGAATTTCTTTTTGAGTTCGATATCCTCTGTTGCAGCTACGACTATGTCACCGATGCACAAAAGCTGAAGCTCTTCCCTGCCACTCTGAAGGACAATGCATTACGCTGGTTCATGAGCCTAGGAGGTGGAACTGTCACTAATTGGGACAGGATGAAACAGGTGTTCCTGGAGAAATATCAGGAATATTGCAACACCAAAGACAAAAGAGAAGAATTGTTCAAAATGGTGCAGAATGAAGATGAGAGTCTGGAAGATTTTGTAGAAAGGCTCTTATACAATGTGCAAGGAGCTGGACAGACGAACATGGGTTTAGATGTGCTCAAGATAATCCCGCTTCGTAGGATTAGGGATGATTTCCTAGATATGTTAAACCTATTAGGAAAGGGGGATATCTCCAAGGAATCTTTCGAAAATATTATGGAATTATGCAAAAGGTACTCCAGGGGATCTTCCAGGAATAACAGGCGGGACAAACGGGATAAGATAGAACGCGATGTCTTTGACAGAAATCAGAAGTCATCTAATGGAGGAGCCACCTGTGCAAAGATAGGCAACCTCCTTGAAAATTTTAAAATAGAAATGATGAGCTCTATCTCCTCAAAAATCAATGTCCTGAGGGAAAAGCAAAAACAGGCAGTAGAGGACCTCACACTAGGTGTGTTCTGCCCTCGATGTAGAAAGAACAGCCCTCTGAGGGAGTGCCTGCTTGACAAGGTAGAGGTGTGTCAGCTGTGCGAGCTGAGCCACGACACAAAAGAATGCCCCTCACTTCCCCAAGTGAAGGCTGCTCTGCAGGCGTCAACTCCAGAGGTGGAACCGGCCTACTTCATTGCGCAAAAGAAACCTTGGCAGCCTCAAAACCAAGGTATGACCCCAGACTCATTTCCATTTTTGAATAATATAAGCAATGGGAATAAAATGAAAAATGTGAATACACAATTCCCTTCAACTTATTCTTAGTGGAACCCTTCTCAACCTTCAATAAAAAATTATAACTCATGGAATCCCTGGACATAGCCACCACACCAACCTACTTCTTGGTCTCCTGGATGGAGGAATTTCCATCTAGGGAACCAGTTTCCTCAACAACCTCCACATCAACAGCTACCATATCCTCCTCAATATCCTCAATATCCTCATCAGCAGTCGCAGCTGTAGTTGCAGAACAATTCTACCCCTAATGTATCGATACGACCTCAGTTGCCTGCTCAACCTAATCCTAACCCAAACAATAAAATAGTCCATCAATTTGAGACTGTCAACATGCTTGCCTACTCCCTTTCTCCTGTGCCTTGCAACGATATTCGTTTATGGTCAAAGAAAATAGTAGAGCTTGTGATCATAGAAGATGTTCCACCCTCTGTACATGAAGAAGGGGTGAATCCATAGCATCTATCCGATACAACCCCCATTATTGAAGGTGCTGGACATCCCACAAATGGGATGGCTGAAACTCAAAATGATAAATCCAGTGATACGCAGCCTACCCAGCTGATTAGACAACCACCGTATCCTGAGAGATTAATGGTACCAAGGACAGGGGGACAACCTCAGTTTAACCTCTTAGGAGAGTTAAATAATCTTTATGTTAAAATCCTCCTCCTTCAAGCTCTTCAAGATGTACCTATCTATGCTAGAACTATTCGGGACCTGTGCACAAAGAAACCAGGGAGGAATCCCAGAGATCCTCCCACTGTCCACGTCATAGGGAAATTATCTACACTAATAATAGGAAGAACCCTATTGGCTAAGTATGACGACCCTGGGAATCCCACTGTCACTGTGTAGATTGGGCATACACAGATACCCAACATACTAGTAGATTTAGGAGCAATGATTAATGTCATGACAATTGAGACTGTAAGAAAACTTGGGCTCACTAATCTTAGGCCGACCCCCATTGTTTTAGAACTGGCAGATAGATCCACCATTAAACCTGAAGGAATTATGGATGATCTCGTCATCTCAGTTGACTCATGGGAGTATTCTGCTGACTTCTTGGTTTTACAACCTAAGTCACAGCTGGGAGGACACCCATTGATCTTGGGAAGGCCTTGGTTGGCCACAGCTGATGCTTGCATCAGCTGTCAATTTGGGTCTTTGACCATATCCGATGGCACCGAGACTAAGAACCTCACTCTCTATCCTCCAGCTCGGCTGAGTCTAGAAGCTGAAACTTCTTTTTGGATGGAGCCAGAGGAAGAGGAGGGCATTCAACCATTATTAACTATAGGGAAAGCCTTAACTTTTAAAGATGAAACTGAAGACGATTCCATTAATAAATTCATCAGTGAACCCACCCCAGTCAATAAAGAATTTTATTAAATCCTGAACATTACTCTGGGTAAGGAAGAACAAGAAAATCTCACAGAAGAAGCACTAGTCGGTGACACACACATAGTCCCAGTATTGAAAAATTCGAAAAGTATTCCCATTGAGGTAGAGTCTGGAAAAACCTTGAATATTAACCCCAGCCTCTCCTTAGATGAACAAAAGTGCCTGATTCGTTTCTTGAAAGAACACAAGGGGGCATTCACCTGGGAGTATACAGACATGAGGGGTATTCCCTCTAACCTATGCACCCATCATATTTATATTAAAAGCAACTCTCGGCCTGTGTGTCAGCCTCAACGACGAATGAACCCCAATCTTAGGGACATAGTGAAGGAAGAAATTCAGTAACTCTTGGAAGCAGGATTTATATATCCTATTTTAGACAACAAGTGGGTCTCCCTGCTCGTAATTGTACCCAAGAAAAATGGTAAATGGAGAGTTTGTGTCGACTATATGGAGCTGAATTAGTTAATGACAGTATGGAAATTTTTATGGATGATTTCACTCCTTATGGCAAGGATTTTGAAGAAGCATTGGAAAATTTGAAAAAAGTTTTAACTCGCTGTGAACAGACCCAACTCTCTTTAAGCACTGAAAAGTGCCATATGATGATGAATGAAGGAGTAGTATTGGGGCACTTCATCTCTGTTGATGGCATTTAGGTGGACCCCTAAAAAATCAAGGTGATAAAAAATATACCTACTCCTACAACTCAAAAAGAGGTGAAAAGTTTTCTGGGACATGCTGGATACTACCGAAGATTTATAGAAATTTTTTCCAAACTTGCTTCTCCTTTGTTTTCATTGTTAATGAAGGATGTGCAGTTTATTTGGAGTGAAGCATGATAGACAACATTTGTTAAGTTTAAGGAGAAGCTGTCCACAAGTCCTATCTTAAGAGGGCCCAATTGGACCCTACCCTTTCACATTTCTTTAGATGCTTCTGATATCGCTATTGGAGTAGTTTTAGGACAGCAGGATGGTCAAGTACCTTATGTAATTTATTATATTAGTAAAAACTTAGCCCCTGCTGAACTTAATTATACTGTCACTGAGAACGAATTCTTAGCTATTGTCTACTCCATTAACAAATTTTGACACTACATTACTGGGTATCCTACATTTGTGCACACTGACCACTTTACCATTAAATATCTAATGAACAAACCCGTCACTAATGCCAGAGTGACTATATGGCTCTTATTATTACAGGAATTTGATATTACCATCATAGATAAACCTAGAAAAGAAAATGTTGTCGCTGATTTTTTTATCTCGTTTCATTAACAGTGATGATAATTTTCCTGTTGAGGACTCTTTTCCAGATGAATATTTATTTGCAGTTTCAGCTCATTCCCCTTGGTATGCAGATGTCGCTAATTACTTGGTTGTAGAAAAGCTTCCAGCACATATGTCTAAAAGAGAAAAGAGAAAAATCATCTAGCAAAGTTCCAGGTATTGTTGGGTAAACGGTCATCTCTTTTACACAGGTCCTGATCTTGAAATCAGAAGATGTGTAAGGGAAGATGAAATCTTTCATATACTGAAGGCCTGCCATGATGAACCTTGTGGGGGACACTTTGTAGACAGAAGGACAGGACACAAAGCGCCAAGGATGGGCTACTATTGGCCAACTCTTTTCAGGGGTGCAAAAAGATATGTTCAGTCCTGTGATAGTTGCTAAAGGATGGGTCAGCCCAACAGATTAGATCAAATGCCTCTGCAACCTCAATCAGTAATTGAACCATTTGATAGATGGGCTTTGGATTTCGTTGGCCCTATCAGCCCTCATTGCAAACAGAAAGCTTACATCTTGGTTTGTATCGATTATATGACGAAATGGGTAGAAGCTGTAGCTCTGGCGAAGGCTAACAACCAGGATGTGGTCGACTTTCTATACAGTGAAATATTTACCTATTTTGGGGTACCTAAGGAAGTAGTTACTGATGGAAGACCGCAGTTTATGTCGCATCAATTTGAAGCTCTGCTACGGAAGTATCATGTTCAACATAGGGTAGCTTCACCTTAACATCCCCAAGCCAATGGCCAGGTGGAAAGCACTAATAAATTTATTGAAGCCATCCTTACCAAGATAGTTAAGAGCCATCGTAGAGATTGGGCTGACAGGCTTCCAGAAGCACTATGGGCATATCTCACCACTTGGCATAACACCACAGGTTTCTCTCCTTACAATTTAGTGTATAGAAAAAGTGCCATCTTCCCAATTGAATTTGAAATCAAGACCCTGAAGACAGCCACCGAAGTAAACCTGGATGTAACTGAAGCCCAGAAAAGAAGATTGAATCAATTGAATGAATTGGACGAGAATCGGTTAGCTGCAGTAGACCAGACAGTGTTAATTCAACAATAGAGATCCAATTGGCATGATCGATTTATTAAAAAGAAGGTCTTCTGTGAGGGAGACTGGGCACTATTATACGATTCCAGATTCAAAAGAGATTTCAACGGAAAATTGCACACAAGATGGCTGGGCCCATACCTAGTAGACATGGTATTTGATAATGGCACAGTCCGCCTGGTAACTATTGATGAAAATCGTGTACCATTATTTGCTAATGGTCACAGGCTGCGACTGTACCATACACCAATTTCAAAGGATGCATTTATCTCACAAATTGCGGCTGATCCAGATTACCAGCTAGCATAAGGGCAGGAATTTCTCTCTGCCTATGTCAATCTTTAATTAATCACTGTAAATCACACATGAATCATTGTACATAAATAATTGCTGTTTTTTTTCTCGTTATGTTATCTTTTCTTTTTGCACTTGATCCTTTTTTTTTGTTGTTTTTTCAAAATTTGCAGGGAAGCGCTCAAGGATGAGGGTCAGATCGAGCTTGTCGACTGGAAGTCATTTTTCCGTGCCTTCCTTCACCACGCTTTTTTTTTTCTTTTTCTTTTCCCTTAAATAAATTTGTCGCAGCTGCAAACCATTTTCCGGCAGCTGTGACACCTATTTTCCAACAGCTGCAACCTATTTTTCGGCAGCTGTGATACCCATTTTCCGGTAGCTGCGACACCCATTTTCTGGAAGCTGTGACACCCATTTTCCAATAGCTGCGACACCCATATTCCGGCAGCTGTGACACCCATTTTTCGGCAGCTGCGACACCATTTTCTGGCAGCTGCAACACCTTTTCCGGTAGCTGCGACACTGTTTTTTGATGGCTGCAACACTGTTTTCGGTGACCGCCGCATCATGAAACTCTGCCTTCTTCCATTCCCACACGCTGTGACCCTGTTTCACTTTTGACCATAAAACCGTTTCCCGTCGCTCCAACGCAGTCACTTTCCGTTCACTTAACATTTTTCTTCCCTTTTTTCCGGCAGTCGTGACATCTCTTCCGGCAGCTGCGACATCTTTTCCGGCAGCTGCAACTTCGCTATATTTAGTTCATTTTTCTAGCATTGAAGGCCGCGTCTCTGCTTCGATTTCTTTATGACCTGCAGCTGTGACTCCTATGTTATTAGCAGATTTTTTTGCACACCATCAACTCCTCTAGATATGGCTCCGATTCCTCATGCTGGCAATCTGATCCATAATGTGATATTTCTCATATTTTCGACCATTCTAACACGATGGTTTTTGCTTCACCGACGGAAAGAATTATTGCAGTACCTCTGTAATAATGATTATATTTAATGACTCCACAATGCACAAGTTCGACTTCCGTAATGTCTGCAACCACACGTTCTATTATTCTCCGAAGGACATCCAGCGCACATTTTCGAAGGTATGGCTTCGATTAACCACTTGATTAAGTATCAATATGATTTAACAATGTCAGTCGTACCTCCCTTTTTATGCCCATTATTGCATAGATTAACTCTCTGCCCGTGCGACGTAAAGACTAATTATGCTACCTAATAACCGCCACCTTTCCCAATTCGGAATAAAATTTCAAATAATCCGGTGCGCTGAAACTTTCCAAATTTGCCTAACTCTCCTCTCAGCGGTCCATGCATACTCTGTGCTATAACCTCCATTGTTGGAGTCTGTAATCTGTTGAACTGCAAACTAATTCCGAAGTCAGAAACATGGGGATTTCGGCTCGTTATGAACCTTCAAACACACTAGAGCTCAGGAGAAATGCTACAGTCTTCGCTATCTTTCAAGTTGTCGGTTGGATGGAATTTTTCAAACTTCTGAATGGATTTCAGCATGAAGCAGCCTTACAGTTTGCTCTGAACCTCACAGAAACTCACTCAGAGGTTTGGGGATTGCGCATTGAAGTTTCTGAAGACATTATGGCTGAGGTCGCTGGTATTCCTCAGGTGGGAAGGGCTTGGTTTGGATATCGAGTCCCTACTACTGCAGTAGTACATGAATTTCTAATAGAGGGGGAGCAGGTTCAAATGACAAAAAGGGGGATAGTATTACAGTCATTGCCATATCCATGGAATCAAGTCACTGTTTTTCTCAAGAAATATATCACTTGTGGAGGTAGGTACCAAACCGTCTATAATTTTGAATTCCCTTTACTATCTCATCTCCGTCAAAGGGTTCTATTAAATATTCCATATTATTTTCTCAATGATTTGTATCATCTGGTGAGGTTTGTTCGAGTTGCCCAACATCCACTCGCCTCACTGACCCACCATGGCCTCATTAAATTAATCATCTTAAGGACCCTTGCTCAACACAATATAACCTAGGAGCAATTTACAGCTTAAGTTCAGGAACCCACTCCTTTGCCCAGTATCCCAATAGAAGAAGAGCAGATCCATCCACAGTTCGGGGGACATGAAGCACAATAGGAGGATCAGAGCCCCTCCAATATAGTTTGGGGGGGATATGAGACTGGATCAGAGGACCAACCAGGGGCACAAGCAGAACAATTGAGAGAAGATGTACATAAAAACCCTGTGGAAGAACTAAATAACATGGCAGCTCTTACAGCAGAGGGTGAAATTGGAGCAGCATTAGATGCCGCGACAATTGAACCCAAAGATGACAGAGCCATGGCAATAGAATAAAATACTGAGCTGGTGATCATTGAATCCTCACCCGAGTGGGGAGGAACTTTGATTGAGGAAGAACAACCCAAGGAACAAGAAAATGCTGGAACTGGGAACATTCCTTCTACCTCAGCTGTGAATCCAGAAACTCCAGCACCACAAAGAAAAAGGAAGAGATCAAATGATGAAATTAAGATATCTCCACCAATAAGAAGGAAAAGAACCAGGTCGGTTGCAGCAGCAGAAGCAGCAAGGAAAATATGGGAAACCTTAGAAGCACAAATTGAGTTCCTCATTCTTGAGCCCAGGCCAATTGATGCCCCACAAGGGCCGATCGAGGAAGAACCCCAAATTGAAGGACTTCTGTTCGAAAATAGGCTATTAAAAAAGGAAGTCCAAACACTCAGAAGGGAATTGGAAAATTGGAAAGAAGCGTGCAGAAAACAAGGTGAAAGGAAGCTGCACACATTGGTGGAGGCTGCAAATCAATTGGAGGGACCAAATCCTACCGAGCCTGGCAATGAGGAAGAAAGAGTGGTATGTACCACCCGTGGAGAAATATTTAAGGAAGCAGGCCACAAGATTGTAATTCGTGCCTTTACAACACAACAGTCTGCACCTACAACAGAGGAATTTGCAGAGAAAGAAGATGCTGTCACACAAGAACCAACACCTTTAAATATTCTTGCTGAAGTTACCACTAACTCTGGGACAGAGGAACTAAGGGATGAAGTTATTCCTGATTGTGGGGATGAAGATTGCACTATGACCCCGGAGTCCTCCCATGACACAGGAATTATAGAAGTGGAACCACAATAGCAAGGAAATGATGGGATTGAACAGGGTGTTGTCACACAAGAACCAACATCCCTGAATGTGCTTGTCCAAGTGGTTGACTAGATGGGAGGAGAACCAAGGATTGAGGGCACTCTAGAGTTTAATAAAGAATTCTATACTACGACTCCAGAATTTTCCCATGACATAGAAATCATAAAAGAGGAGCCACAATAGCAGGGAGATGAAGAAGTGAACCATGATGTTGTCACATAGAACCAACATCCTTGAAGGTTACAATAGGGACTCTTGAAATGCAACAAGAAAATAACTCTGAAGTGGATGTCATTCCTGATATGCATTGGAGTGAAGATGAACAAGTTCAAACACAATCCTCAGGTGATACTGAAATCCTTGAGGAGCAGCTGCATACTGAAGAAGACATCCAATCTCAGCAGCAGGAGGAAAAAGAAGAACAGGGCTCTGTCACACAAGAACCAGTAGCCTCACAGCCTCTGGACGAGATAGCAGCTGATAACTAGGTAGAAAATGGAATTAAAATTCAGGAGGAAGTTGCTCCACAAGAACCAACGTCCTCACAGTCAGCTGCCAAAATTTCCATGAGAGAACCCCAGAAAGAGGACGCTGTTACACAAGAACCAGCATCTCCAAGAGTGGTGGATGTTGTTGTTGAAGAGAGTCCAGAAAAGGTTGCTGTCACACAAGAACCAGCACCCCCCAAGATAGCTTCAGATGTGCAGGGTGTCCAATGTGGCACATCAGGCGACAAGGTGTGGATTGATTCCCTTTGAAACTTCATCGACCTGGATTCTGACAAGGAGGAGCATCATGAAGAATAAATCCTGAATCGTACAACAGAAGTCTCAATTCTGAGAATGGAGGTAATAAAATGGAAGAGCCAGGTGGAGGAATACCAAGGAGGGATAATTTTCCTTACTGAGCGTAAAAAGATTATCAGGAGACTAGAGGAGAAATGGGCAGAAGAACGTATGACCCAGAGACTTCGAGAGGAAGAGCTACAGACCAATTTAAGGGAGCTGAAAAAGTTTCAGTTTATGCAGAAGGAAAAAGAGCAGATGTATGCTCTCTCTCAAGAACTCTTGGGCACTAGGGTACCTTCTTCTTCTTACCTTGTCTTCCTGTTTGAACAGTTTGTTTGGTTTAAGTTGAGAGCTGTGAAAGAAGGGAGGTGATTTGAGATAACGACCTCAGCAAAATTTTTGGAAACATTTTTAAGAAGTAATTTTGAAGATCAAAATTTGCTGTGTGAATTATATTTGCATGAGATGGCTTGCCCTTTGGACCGCCATTCAAATCTTGTCCCTTTTTCAGGGGATGTTCAGTTGAGGGCCTTTGCTTCTTTTGTGAGCAATCATGCTCAGTGGAAAAGGTCTTTTCAAACCTTTTCTCACAATGAAGCTCACTCTAACCTGTGGGTTCGAAGTGACCCTCAAAATCCGGGTATTCTTCTTGCTCGACATAGGAGTTTGCTTTCATGCCCCATCCAGACTCGGCACATAATGGAACTGCACGAGGAAGTTATTTCTACTTGTACCAACCATATTTATATACACCAATAAGCAGCGTTGGAAGGAAGTAAGCACAGATGGTAGGTTGCCTCTCCTATACTCAGGAGCAGAGACCTCTATTATTTTAGGAATTCTGAACAGGCACTTTCCAGGGTTGAGGGTTATGTTGGATGTATCAGGGAATGTGGGGCTAATTGGTTGGGTTTGAAATTTAAATTTCCCCTCATCTGGTGGCCAGAAAAACCATATAGGATGGGCTTCTCATTAACCAAGGCAGAGGAGTAGCGATGCTGGAGATATTGGATTGCTCACAGAGGGTTCGTAGAAAAAGAAGGGACGTCTAAGTTCCCCTACAACTTCTCTTCTCTCCATGAACAAAGCTCAGTGCAAGATTCGGATTTAGAGTAATGGAGGTTGTTGCATGAGGACATGCAACAAGATAGTTGGGGGGAGATGTTGGGCCCAGAAATGGCCTCTTTTGACCACCCTTAATTACCTCTTCTTGTTCTATCCTACCCCATTGAGCATGCCAAATAAACGTTTTACCCCCACTCTACTCTTCAAACCACCAAGGTATGATTGGTCATTGTTTTATTTTATTAATACCTATGATTTTGATAATTAAGGCTTTGTATCTCTCAATGCACTAACATATGATGGTGTATAAAGGTATTTTGAGATATATAGACTGCAGTAAGATTGGGTTGAACAGGATATGAAAAGAATGGGCATTCATCGCTCAAGTTGATCCCCATTCAACTATCATTACCCAAGGAATGCGGTTCCAGTGTGATATCCCAGACAAAGCTGTGTCAAGATAGCTGTAACAGAATGCGTCAAACTTGGAGGTCAACAGTGCGTTGCTGCTTTTGTGTAGCTGTAATCTGAAGATATCGTCACTCCTGGGGCGATTAACAGTTTTCCTATGTTTCCTATTTTTCATCCTGCCACGTTTGTAACAGCTGTTGTCATTTAGGGCACCTCAAGATCAGAGATCTTCATGGCTGCCCCATAATAGGATAGGATGTTATGATTTACATTATATAAATATGGAGAACTGTTTCGAGCTAGGGGTTGCTGAACATATAATCAATTCATTGTATTAGCTGTGAGGAGGAATTGTGTAATCACTCTGTCTTTTAATACAAGGAGTTACTTCTGATCTAAAGGTTTTTACGTGTGTTTAGCCAACATCTCTATGTGAAGGCTAGGCTCGCCTTCCACAGGGATCACTGAGTTAAATTAGGCCTTTTCAATTATTTTGTTGTGTGATGTTATGTTAATTTTATTTCTTCATAGGAAGCTGTAACAAGTGTGGATTTACAATGTGTCGTGATTACATTCCTTGGATACCTATAGTGCCATAGTGTGACAGTCGACTGAGTAGGTAATTATTTCTTATGCAATTCACGTGGTAACTGTAACAGCTTTGTTCATCCTTAGATCTTTTAGTTGTCGTTTCCATGAATCTTTGTAGCCTGTCTCTTATTTTTATGATTACAGAATTTCATTCCTGTACTTCAATTTCCTAGAACAGCTGAACTCAATCTCTGTATTTTGAATTCCTAGATCGATATTCAATTTATGTTTTTGGATTCCTAGGACAATCAGATTAGATAGTTGAGTTAGTCATTAAGTGGTGTGAACAGGATTTCCCTTTATCTGCAATTGTAATTTAGGTGTGACTTTTATTTTTCCATTCTTAGATCAAGACATAGCAGAAGGTAATTGTGATTGCATTCCTTAGAAGGTAACTAGATGAATTAGATTCTTGGGATGAGCATAGCCGAATAGAGGATAGTATCGTTCAATTATAGTGATTTCGTGTTTAAGCATATACTGTGCATGTTATCCTTAAAATACAAGACTTCCCTGGGTTGATAATAAATATTGTACACTTTGTATGTTAGTTGTAATTCACTTGCATATTGGGTGCCCAATAAAACTGTAGCTTTAGTGTCAATATCTGGAAGAATGTTTGTCTTGCTCTCAAGAATCCCAGAATTTGGGAAGGAGATAATTTTGATCATTCATGTTATTTGTGGTATAAAAATTGCAGGGATTATTATACACTAAGTGCTATTGTTTCATGGAAAATATGGAATGTCAGGGACACTTTATTTTTGAAGAACATCTATAGGATCAAAATTTGATTTTCTTACATATATTGAATTTGGAAAAAGAGTCTGGAAGAGTCATGAAAGACTTTCAGATTGCAGGACTATTGGCTTTTTTGATGGTGCAACAAAGGATGGTCTGGTTCAAACATGAAGGGTGAGCTATTAGTTCTATGATGCTTATGCAAGATGGCTTCCATATTGTTATAGCCCAAAATGACACATCTCTGCCTGTGACCACTTTCCCATGATTTCATCGCATGTCGGCACTTCATGAAAGTCACTGAAAGTCACTGAAAAAACACCTATCTTGGAGGACCCATATCTTGATTTTTGTAACTCTGTTTGACCTCATTTCTATGCCGTTGGAAAGGTATTTCAGTTAGCTAAAACTTTCTAGAAGACACCAAAGTCTGAAAAGCCCAAAAATACCCTTAAAATGTGTTTTTTGTGTATGCGCGACTCTCCTTATGTGCAACCCGCGCATCACTCGCGACTCTTGTGTTTTGCAAGTCGCGCATGCATATATTCGTGGGTTGCTCTTGTGTAAACTCGTGTATCATGCGCGGGTTGTCCTCCTTCATAGTTGCGCATCTGTTTCTTAACATTAAAACATAAAAACACGCCTTTTGAGTTAGTTTGGGTAGTTATACAACTGACTCCTTCATTTGTAACCACTTTGGCTTCACC
>LPNX011195288.1:53444-65579 GCA_001517045.1 Pseudotsuga menziesii | reverse complement strand
ATTTTTTTTGTGTGTGAATTAAATGAAGCTCGGACAAACAATGAAAGAATCAAAATGCATATTTATTCATCATTAAAAAGCATGGAGAGAAAAATAAAAAATTGGAGCCTCTTCTAAAAGTAAATGCTAATCAATAAAATAATTTGGAATTAATATTGATTAATAAAATAATTTATTTTATTGATAAATAAATGTTGAGTAATAAAATAAAATCAAATTAAATCCATCTAAAAAGTTACATGTCCTTACTATTAAAAAATTGCTATTTTATTGTTAAGTTAAGCTCCAACTGCATGTGACAATGTCGGGAACATTGCCACCACGTGGCTCTTGTTACAATATGAGTGGCTTAAGTCAAACATATATTAAGTTGAAAAGGAAATATTTAAGCATTTATATTTTGCTCAATAAGTGGGTGAGGAAAGGGGTAGGGTAGTTTATAATGCTAAAGGAAGAAACCAATTTGAATAATCTTGGAGACTAGGTATTATCAAGAATAATGAGGCCTAATATTTAGATGTTTTAGTAGGTCGATCACTATTCTAGAAAACAAAGGAGTGTATGGAGTCACAATGATTAGAGACTCCATGACTATCATAATAACGCTTCACTAGAAAACTCTTCAATCCAATCTTCAACACTCCAAACTTTTTCATTGAGTGCTTGATATAGGAGACAAAATTTTGACATAATAGATTTCTACCATGTTTTATGTAATCTCAACATAGGAGTGGACATAAGTAAATGAAGGTGTCCACCTAAGTGAAGGGAAACTATGCAAAATGATGGGGGAATTTCAAGAACCATAATGTATCTCCGACTATGATTATTGTTAAGGAGTGAGACCTCCCTAGAAACATGTGTTCCTCTATGAAGATGATAGGAAGGAAATATACCTTAGTCACCACCTCACCTCATTCACTCTCCCCTCCACTTACTTCAATGAAATTATCATCTTTATGATGGAAAATGTAGTTCTTTCATGTGGGATGAATTGGTGGCTTGGGTGTTTAATTCATGAAATCAAAATTGTAGAGGGTAATGCTCATCCAAATTGGTGCAAACTCTCAATGAGCTTCGCACATTATGTTTCTAGGTATTCCTCACAACCACAAGCGTGTATCCTTGTTCCATTATTATTATTGGGATTGTTTCTTCCTACACTATGACTTAAAAGGCTTGTAAAAAGGATTAAAGTAATGTGAGAAAGATGTGGAAAAAATATGACATGTTCTACCATGCAATGGAATAGTTGGAAAGAGGGGTTCAAGTTCTCGCTGAAGGCAAATCATAGGATTTAGGAAAATGTGTCACTAACAATGGTGATCATATACTTAGCACGAGATAATGGGAAGAGGAGTCTAGGGCCGTTATGACAGTTTTACAAGGGAATAAGTAGAGCACATGGTGGCACATTTTAATCTCCCTCTTGCATTCATGACATACTCAACTTAGCAAAATGGACAGTTCTATGGACTTTGTGCCCTTTGGCCTACCTATTACCGTAGTGGAATGTGTTGCTGCCCAACATGTGCATGTTGCTAGAGACTCACTTGACATACTAGTCGATTCTATTGTTGCAACTATGGAACATATTGTCTTAGAAATATAGGTGCACCAAGATGTTGAACATATTATACAACTTGACGATAACCCTATAGAGTTTTCTTTTTCTAAAGGCTATAGTTAGTGGCCATTTTTACCCTTGAATTGAAAAGTGGTGCTACGAATAACACCTTTTTCTGGGGCCAAAATTACAACCTTTTTAAACTCTAGTTGACCATGGTCAATGTCATTGCAATCAAAACTGTAAATTGACCCCTAAATTGAAGAATGATTCTCCCAAAATCACCCTCATTTTGATTGAGGGTTAATATTACATATTGTTTGAAGCCTTGGATTTATCAATTGATTTCTCTACAATCAAACCGTTTAAAATGACGCTCTTGGGATCACCCAAAATCATTATGGAACCCTCATTTTTTTCCTAAGTCTAAAATTACAACTTCTTTGAAATCATGACCTTAACAGTCGACACCATTGCAAGAAAAATTCCAAAATCAACCCCCAAATTAAAAAAAGATGCTACCAATAACATCGTCCTTTTTTATGTGTTTTTTATCGAGATACAATTACAATGATTAATTTAAAAACATTTAAATTGAAATAAAATGAGGGTCACATGGGATGATGGAGTGTGGGAATGATGGGAGGGCTCGATTTTGGAACCGAACTCGATTCCAGCTTTTCCCTTAGGATTGAAATTTTATGTTCTACCTTGCATGTGAAGAAAATTTTAGTTCGTTTTATTTTTAATATTCTTTTATTCGACGTTCAAATCTTAAATTTGCTTTTCATAATAATAGTTGATTTAAAAAAAATACCATTTATAATAACTATATGAAACATCGAATTCTCATATCTTTCCTCGTATAATACACACACAAAGTTTACAAAAATATAATAAACAAAAAAACTAACAAATATAATAATTGAATGAAGCACACACATAAAGACAAAAGAGACTTATGGTGGAAACCTTTAAATATGCATCTTCAGAACCAATATAAAAAGCCTTTATGATGGGCCACCAAATACCATAGGCCCAAAAAACCATAACCTAATCAACAAGGAGAGACAACAAGACCATGACAAAAATCACATATACATATACATACATACATGTGTGTGTGTGTTCGCGCGCGCATGTGGAATATAGATATTAATGACGTGTAAAAAAAATGCACTTCAAAATGTCGAGTGAAATTAGAATTCACACGTCATTAATAATGATTAATTTTATGAAGTTGTAGTATTTTTCCTTGTAAAATAGCAAATAGCAGTTATTTACCCAAATTTCAACATTGCCTCCCATCATTCTCACACTCCTCATTCCATTCTCCCTCATTCCAAAATTGAGCTCTCCCTTCATTCCCACATATTTTGTCACTCATCCCTCCCCTCCCAGGTGACCCATGTTGTTTTTCTTTAATTTTAAATATAATGTATTTTAATCTTTTGTTATTTTAAAAATTTTTAAAATATTTTTAAAATTTTTATATTATTTTTAAAATTTTTTAATGTTATGTTTTATTTTTCATTTTTAATTGAAATCCGTGTATTTTTTTTGAAATCAGAATTTAGGTCTGTTTTATTAGGATTTTGATGGTAGAAATGGATTCATCACCCTAAAAAAACTAGGGCATCCAAAATTCTAGAATTTGACAGCTACAACCTGTTACGTCCCGATTTTTTCAAAATCGTGCCCCAAAAAATCATCTATTCCAACTCAATTCGTAGAATTTTTAGACTGCATGCTTTATTTTAATTTTTTATAATGTTTAATTTTTATTTTTTTATAATGTTTAATTTTTATTTTTTTTATAATGTTTAATTTTAAATTTTTTATAATTTATAATTTATAATTTTTTTTAATGGTTTACTTTATTTTTAATTTTTTATTATGTCTATATTATTATTTTAAATTTTTTGAATGTATTTAAAAAATTAATGTTTTTTAGTGTTTTTTTGAACAATGTTTTATTTTCAAAATTTTAGATTTTCTTTTTATAAATTTTGTATATTTTTAACAGTATTTATAGTGATTTTAAAAGACAAAATTAAATAATTTTTTTAAGTGGTTTCCAATAGCCTGCAATTTTAACCCGACCAAAGAAAGTGGTGCAACTTGTAGCATCTCTTTTCAATTCAGGGGTTGATTTTGTCATTTTTCTTGCAACAACATTGGCTGTTAGGGATGCGGTTTCAAATAACTTGTAATTTTATCCATATACAGAAAAATGGGGGTGACATGGTGATTCTGAGTGATTTCAAGAGCATAATTTTAGGGTTTTCATTACAATGTCACCAATTGTTAATGTCAGGATTTCAAACAAGATATAATTTTAACCCTAAATAATAATGATGGTGATTATGGAAGGACCATTTTTTGATACGAGGTTCGATTTATGGTTTTGATTGCAATGGAATCGGTCATGGCTAGTCGAGGTTTCAAACATGTTATAATTTTAGTCCTGAAAAGAAAAGGGTGTTACCAATAGCACCACTTCTTGATTCGATGGTTGTTTTTGGTGTTTTTGACGCAAAAATATGAGTTTTTATAGCTAGAGTTCTCATTTTGAGTATAAAGTTCTTGTTAAGTTGTATAATGTGTTGTTGACACTTGTTTATTGAATAAGTTAATTTTATTCATGTTTTTAGATGCATTGTTATTTTGTGTTTATATTAGAACAATATATTCGAAAATACACATGTGGTTTTATGATCAAGTGCTTTTGGACACAACGTTTTGAATTATGTTGTAGGAACTTCTGTAATGGAAGAACTAGAAGAAAGACCTTCATGTTGACCCTCCATTTTGCAATCTCTATTTGTGTGATTCAACCACAACCTTTTTTAATACAAAACCCTAATTGTTACTGTGAAAAAAATCAACATACTCTAGAATTAGCAATTAGGGACAAGAGATATTGACAAGCAATAATATTTTAGTTTGTAAGTTTCTGCGGTGAGGTAGGTTGATGTAGGGTTTTTCCGGAAAATCTGCAGTAGTCATTTTATAAGTCTGACTGTTGCGGATTTTCTGGAAAAACCCTACATCAAGCAATAATATATTAACATGCAAACATTGCACCAACTTTATTTTGGACAATTATGAAGAGAACAATATTCAACCACATTAGTCCCACAATATTACAATTGATTCTATAATCTAATCATGTCCTTATGTTATTTTAGCTACTATCTGTTCCACTATTCTATCGTTGCTAGGTATATATGTTTGTGTGGTCTTACATATATTTGTATTCAACATTAGCAGTGTTAGTAGTGTTATTGGTCATCATTAGGATTATAGTTTGGCTCTGATTTTCAATGTTCATTTTTGTATTTTTCATTGGCATGTCTTATTTTTGTGATTTGGGGTCTTGAAACTTCTAGAGCCTATTTTGGGATATTAAAAAACCATTTTTGGGGTCAAGATTTGTGGAAAAAATCCCTATCACTTTGATGTTGTTCTACATGGCAAGAGTTGTTTAATAGTGCAAGGATCATCTCAGTTGGAGTTCATATGAGGAAGTTTTGTATCCTTCATGTAGACCTATACTTTTGAAAACCATGGTACCAAATGGACGTCACAAAAACTTCCATTACTAAAATATGTGGAGCTATTCACGTGTGTACTTTAAAGAAGATTCTAAAGGGTCCAAAACCATAACCCTAATTAGGAGTTGAGGCATGCAAAAACCCTTAACCTAACCTTAGATGACTATCAAGACAGGCTAAATACTGGGTCACTAGTAAAGGAAGTGCTTCCCTTCTTGTTGTATTGATTTACTATGCAATATCTTAGCAAGGAAAAGGAGTGATATATTATGAGTAGAAGAGAGGAAGTAAGATACCTTGCAGCAACAACATAGGACACAATGTGTATGGAATCTCATTGTGAGTTTACGCCTTCTTTCTATTTGCATTTCATACCTTAAAAAACAAAGAGCAATCTGGTTGGGTTTTCACATAATATATATTATGTTCATTGCGTGGATTGTAAGGTGTTTGCTATTTTATTTTAATATTTTGCATTCTCAATGTATTTCAATAACTTAAACACTATGCTTGTAATATTAACTTATAATAATAAGTAAACATTACATAATAGAGATAGTTCGTTGAAGCTTGTAATATCTGTTGTGATAAAATGTTATATTAGAATGTCCATGATCGTTTATATATAAGATAGAGTACAATGTGATACCAAAAACAAGTAAATTAAGAAATATGAATTAGTGGAAATAAATTAGAAGGGAAACAATACTATGGAAGGGAAAACCAACAGTATTGAAGGGGAAAAAAACATATATATCATGTTTAAACTATCTAACCACGAACTAAATGATGCTTCCCAAAAGGTTTTAGTATATGGATAAAATTTCTCTATTGTTCCTTATAAAATCCTAAAGGAGAATTAGGTATGTAGTAAAATGACCTCCATAAAAACTTACCAATTGATAAAGTAGAATACATACAAAAGGAATGTGTTTTACTGAGATGAGAAAAAACTACCAAAAATGAACATAATTATATATGAGGAGAGGGCCACAAGAGCTTTAGAAAGATAACGGACATGATATTTTTCAAAAAAGGAAAAGGAAACACCATTGTAATTATGAAGTTGGAAGAATATAGCTTAAGATGTGTTGGCCCTAGGGAAAGATAGGCATAATTGAGTTAGAATTCTGCCTAAGAAGGTAAAGAGTCCGGTCGTAGGAAGGAAAATGAGTTGCAATAGAAGTCCAGAAGGAAGAGTAGAAGTAGATAAGGAAGAAAGAGCTAAGGAAGAAAGAGCTAAGGAAAGAAGTAGATGTAGAGGAAACCGTGAAAAAGGAAGAGTTAGCGATAGAAGAGAATTCACGACAGAAGGAAAGGGTGCGATGAGATCAACCGTGGTGGAAGGAACCATGCTAGAGAAGGCATGCGGTGGCACAACGAATGAAAACAAAAGTTCAAGGAATATCATGGGTATGAGGTCGGATAGAACCAATGGAAGTCACACATACTATAAGGAATAAAAGAATATTTGTAACTCGAGCCGTTAGACAAATGTCACTAGAATAGGAATGACAACTTGTTGGCTAACTGAATGAAGTCTGTTGATAGCGACATGTAAGAGTTTATAAGAATGAAGAACCCAATATGTGTGTGGGTTATTTTTTTTACTTGTTTAGTTGATTACTTGCTTGGTTACTTACTCATTCAGTTAGTTGTTTTTGTATCTATAAGAAGAGTCAAGTAGTTTGCAGCTGAGTGCGTAGAAGTATAGAGAAGAGTAGTTGATCCAAGCTGTGTGAGGATCAACAGTAGAGTCAAGTCAGAGAAGATTGAGTGATAGAAGACTAGAGAGCATGAGAGGAGAGAGAAGTATGTATAGATAAGAGAAGAAGATATAGAACCGAGTTACAGTTCAGTGCGTAGACCAAAGGTGCCATATATTTCTCATGTCAGATGAAGAGCACCTTTGTGGTTTTCTCAGATGGGTTTCCACATTAAAAACTGTGTCATTGAGTAGATGATGAATGTTTTTATGTCGCATGAATGTATGTGAATGTATATAAATGCATATGATGAATGTGCCTAAGTCGCATGAATGTATATTGTGATTACGTGTTTATGTATTTGCTTATGAATGCGTTTCCTTATGCATGAATCACACTATTGATAGATAACCTGTGTGTTAAGCATACTTTGTTGTTATAATCGCTGTGACAGATAAGTTAAGTAGTGTCTTATTTGCACACAGTAAGATTAATAAATACACCCATCGGCTTTGGTCGAGCGAGTTGGTAAGGTGCCAAGGGAGAAGAATCCCCACCCAACTACAAAAACTTGGTTCTTCCAGTTACCCATAAGAGATATCTTGGGTGATACTGCATTTGCATCACAATTATTGCCAAATGAGCCTTGCTTTGTCGGGCTGATATATTGGGATTTGTTTTTCATGACAAAAGGTTCGAACCTGGGTCAAAGAGAGAATAAATACCATCAAATGGTTCCGTGGTGAGGCTTGTGAATCATTTTGGTGAGGGACATGTTTTGGAATCTGATGAAGCTTCAAATCCAATACTGGTTGTATTTTAAAGCATTAGAGTTTGCACAAGAAGAAAGTAAAGGATCACAGTTGAATTCGACGAGGTGGTTGGAGTGATACCTTTATATGGATATTCACACGATTTTATTTTCCAAGTTCCCTATTGTGTTATATGAATGGTTATCGAAGTTAACAACCTAGAGAAATAATTTCCAAGGAGGAGAACCGACAGAGTGGAACCCTCAGTTGATTCAGTGACTGAAAAGTATTAGAAATCGTGTGTCGAGGGCTATCAATTTTTGGGTAGACAATATTCTGGAGGGATACTTTACTGAGTTTGTTCTTGACAATAACCTCATATAGTGAGGCAGAAAGAATTGTTTTTCAAGTTCCACAAGGAATATACTTGACATCTTTGAAAACTTGGATAAAGATGCTTGTATGTGATAAAGGAAGTCTGAGAATGGAGTCTGATAGTTAGAAGGAATTTGCACAAAAGGGTTGGGATATGTTGCAGAGGAAGTGCATGAAAAATGGAGCAAACTAAGATGAGATGTTCCCTACTGATATTGGTATTGAACTATAAGGTGGATGTTTAAGGAGTGGAATAAGATTTCGGTCGGGAAAGAGAAGAAAAAATGTGACAAGAAGATGAATTTGCAGTACGACTAGAGGAGAATATTATGAGCTAATGCCATATATTTACGAAGGTTCTTGCGACGAAGAAGAGGAATATCAACCGATATACAAAAGAGAAGAAGAATAAGAAAAAGCTCCAGATCTAGAGCGTGAGTACGATACACCTAAAACCATGTGCACATCGTCGGAGG
This sequence comes from Pseudotsuga menziesii, assembly GCA_001517045.1. Lineage (NCBI taxonomy): Eukaryota > Viridiplantae > Streptophyta > Pinopsida > Pinales > Pinaceae > Pseudotsuga > Pseudotsuga menziesii. The sequence goes on along the minus strand of LPNX011195288.1, from coordinate 57,146 downwards.
TAAGATCTAGAAACTCATCTCCTAGTGGTTTTGTAAATACAAGTAATACTAACGTTGTGAATAGTGGACAAAGGAGTTTGAATAATCAATTTTTTTTCCAAGTGTAACATGAGCCAATATAATCACTGGAAATGATATTAAGTTGCATGTATTTAATGGAAATGGGTTTGAAGACCCAGAACAACATTGGTTTCTATGTGAAGAGGTATGGATCGTGCGACAGGTCCAAGATGAAGCGATAAAGCAAGCGTATATGATCACGACATTGAGAGGTCATGCATTAGAATGGTACATAAAGTTTTCTATATTTCCAGTGGGATTTGTGCCAAAAACAATCAACCAAATTCAAGTGGGATTAATAGACGAGTTCAAAAATATGAAATATGAGTCGTAGTGCTTCACATAAATTAAAGAAATAAAGAAGTTACCTAAAGAGTCGGTTTGGGATTTTGACCAAAGATTTAAAACATTTTTGAACAAAATAATCTTTCAGATGTCAAACGTGCAAAACAAGGAATGGTTCATTGCAACGTTGTTGCCGCACATCTGAATCCCATCGATGCAACAAAATATTATGTAGCAAACAAAATCTTTGGAGATAACAATGAAGTTAGAATCCTCACCAATTGGAGAGACCGGTGCAAGAATGATGCAGATTCAGTCACAACTAGCTAACCTTACGGTGCAACTCCTAGACATTAAGGAAGGGAAATAAATCCAAGAAGAACTCTGGTGTACTCGATGCAGAACGGAGGGACACCATAAATATAACTGCATGACACTCATGAAATATTCTGCAGCAAGAGCATCGAACCCAACAAATACACAAGGGATTCCTTAGAGTAGAAAATGTCAGACCCAAGGTTATCGGTCGAAAGAGTGCTTGTACTTGTAGAAGATTGTAAGTACACCCACTAGTCTATACTGTAAATTTTGTAAATATGTAGGACATGATGAGAAGGATTGCATAGCATACCAGGTGCTGCAGGAGAAAATGGTGGATACCTACATGATGAAGAACGATGAGTATATACAAGCCAAGCGAGCAAATGCTTAATACCCACCTGCTCAATATCCATCGAATCAATATCAACAAAATCTGTATCCTCAACCCAATATAACCAGAACCAGTATCCACTGCAATAAAAATACCCTTAGCCTAGGGGGGTGGAAATTTTTAGCTTCGAGGAAAACAACAAGGAGGAGGAGGATTTGGTCACAGAAGAGGCCAAATCATATGCTATAATTGTGGATAACCAAGACATTTCGCTCAAGATTGTGCATGTCCTGGGAAGGCATGTTTGTATTGTAAATATATCAACCACACCATTGTGGATTTCCCTCAATTAATTTCTAAGTGGCATGCCAAGAATATGGGAAATCTAGTTCCCCTGCAGAATCCCAATCCGAATCCTAACCAAAACATCTAGCTGATTTTTGCTGAGCTTAGAGAAGCAAACATTGCTGTCGTGACAAGAGGAGGTGTTGCGCGATTGGAGAAGACTGAAATGCATAGCATGACCAACCATAGGTGTGACCAACAACACACAAGAAAGTATGGTTCAAAATCTAGAGAGAAAATGAAATATTCTTGTACGCTTGACCAAAATTCATCGTCAAGAATCAAGCATCGACGTCTGCTCCCACATTACCAAGAGGAAAAGTAAGGGATATGCCTAGATGATTCAATCAACTATTTCAAAAGAAACTGATCAGAAAAGTTAGTAAACTTAAATAACTATTCAAAAGTTGATTATCGCTGATCCACGATAAATATGTTGTCGCAGAATTGACAGCTTTAATAGAAGAAACTTAGGACTAGCTGCGACCATACATAATAATTCAGCATGTTGGGAAGATATTAAAAACCATTCGTGAGATAATAATGACTGCTCAACTAGGTGATTATGATATAGATTATATCATTTTAGACCTGGGCTGTGATGTCAATATTTTGACAAGACATACTTGGAAAATAATGGGAAAACTGTGACTTGATTAGTCTCCCATTCAAGTCAAGCCAACAAATTAGTTGAAGGTCCTACCTATTGGTCGACTAACTCAGGTACCTGTTGAAGTAGAAGTCCTGAGAACAAATGTAGATTTCAAAGTAATCGACATTGTCGATGATAAAAACCCATATCTTTCACTTTTCAGGATCAATTTGGAAAAAGAAAATCAAACCATCATAAATTTTAAGAGAATAATCTTATCACTTGAAGATTGAGAGATACAGGTGCTTGCGCCGATTAATCCACTAGAAGGACAACTATATGTTGAACTAGTGCACAGTGAAGGACAAGGTGACTATATTGACCATATCTATAATATCACATCTACAGGAGATGATTATATAACCAACCAACTAATGAAAAATTGAGTTGGCGAAGTGTTAGCTCTTGTACATCCGATTGAGGTGAAGCGATAGAAAATTGGTAGAATTAGATGCACGAAGTATCTATTAGGTAATGCACAAGAATCACATGGTCTATGCGACAGGTTAGAGTTGAGGTAAGTGACCTAACTACATACGAAGGTTTACCTTGTAATGTCCCAAATTTTACATTGGGTCACAATGGCCAAATCACATTTTCCATATTCATGAAAGTTGTCAAAGGGATGCTAAAATTCAAATAATTGCCAAGGTGGAAAATCACTAGTTTCCTAGCTTGGGGGTGGAAGCTTTGAGATTTGGAATAAGGGGGATAATAAATAATGTTTAGAAATTAGAAGGGGATAAATATTTAATAATGTAGCTTATTAAATAAATACAATATAAAATGGAAGTGACAATGGAGCATGAAGACACATGGAGACTATGGGGCCCACACCAGCTAGAATTCCTATGTTACATGGTATCTTTATCTTGCAAATTTGAATATATGGGAAGTCTAATGTTTTTGTATGGATTATAATGTTAATATACTTGTCCATATACTTCATAGGTTTAATTTTGGATGAATTGTAACTTACATGGGAGAGGAAGATCCAAATGGGAGTTTCATGGACACCTGGCTAGATTCCCCTTACATTTATGACATCTATGACACCAATGATGGAGATTCTATGACTGTTATGACACAAGTCAGATCTGAAGAATGACATACTGACATAATGAAATGTTAGTACTGAATAGAGAATCTTAGAGGTCGAATTTGGTATTTGGAGAAGGCCAAGAGGCTCCTACTCAAATTTGGGAGAAGAGGGAAGGTGAAGAGAGAGGTCACATGGCATAGCATGAGCAGCCACACCAATTCGACTTGGATTTGGTTTATGGATGGATTTGGAACCTTATAATACTAATAATGTTTATAAAATACAGGGATCATCCATTAGAAGAAGCTTTTGCTCATTTGTGAAATTGTCATTTGTGAATTGTGAGAGCTAGTGTATGACTAGTTTTCTTGCTTAAGCCAATTCGAGGGTGAAAGATTCCCATCCTAGTTGGTGTTTGGAAATGCCACTCAGGTATTTCATGGAGCTTTAATGGAGTCTTATTTGTAGGTGTAATATATATTAAAGCATGTGTATTCTTCTATTGCAGCACTTTCTCTCAACTATTTCCAGTTTTCACACCATATTCATGCCAATGGAGGGATTGCGCTTTCGGTGAGCTATTGATCTATTTGGGGAAGATTAGAATGACAATTATATTATGTGATGATTTATATTATATTTATTTCACATTAATAATACTCTTAG
>LPNX011195288.1:0-53406 GCA_001517045.1 Pseudotsuga menziesii | reverse complement strand
TGTAAAAATGTTGAACAATGAAGAAATAGTGTCATTTCCCCACTATCTTGTTGTGAACCATTGCAATGCTGATGATTTCGAATTGGGAGAGACTTTAATTGTACATTTATGATTGTAATAAGTTAAATATTATATTTTATTCATTCTCAAAAATTTTCAATTCGAAATTCCCAAGAGTTGTATGCCAAAATGACTTTTGATGAGCAAACAATGACCATTTCCACTCTATTTTGATATATGCCATGGTAATGCTTATTATTTCGAGTGGAGGAATGTATACCTGATACATGTATGATGTATGGAATGTAATTAATGTTTATTTCAATTATAATTTTCATTAATTAAGCATTGGAATCCATTTTACTCATTTTTATTGCATTGGGAGAAGATTTGGTGCATTTTCCCCAAGGGTCGAAATTGTGACTTGGGAGTTGTTTTGGAAAGAGTCATAACAGCCTGTATAAACTGAAACATGATGCATATGAGAGTTTTAAAAGGTCCCTTACACATACCCAGTCTATTTTCATAAATTCAAGTGACTTTGGGATCATTTGTGAATCCATTTCTGGCAATTACCCGGGAGGGATTGGAGCCCCAATTCGCTAGTAAAGACTCCTACTTTGAGCAGAACATTAAACAAGTTTTCAGAAGTAATTGGGAGGTAAAAAATAATCCATTAGAATCATATTTAATTCATATTATCAGTCATTTACATTCATAGAAAATTTGGAATCATTTGGGTCAATTTGGAGGTCTAGACATCAAAACTAGTCAAGAGCCAAACTTGTGAAAAAATTGGAAAATTGCGCATTTTAATAAAATTTTCAAAAAGGGACATTACAGTGGTATCAGAGCATGATATTGGCACCTGTTGTGGTCTGATATTTATGAGTACAATAATTCAGTGATCACAAATATATTTTGAAACCAAAATTTCTTTTGTGAAGAGGAAAAAAAAAAGGTAGGAGAAGAAGGCAATTTTTTGGGGAAACTATGACTAGGCATGAAAAGAGAACCTCATATGATGGTAAGGAGATAATAAAAAGTATGGAACCTATCATTTAATACATGAAAAATAATATTATGAAAGGATTCTAATTTTTGGCTATCCAAAGTTGGGAAAAATATATTGATTTTAAGAAAACTAAGGGGAAAAATGCATCAGTTTGCTTGAAGGAGCAAAAGGATGAGACCCATGAACCACCTAGTTCTAAAATAGGTGGAGTAGAAGAAGTAGTAAATGAATATTATCAAAATTCACTCCCAAGTGACTCTGAAAAATATGAAGAGACATCACATGAGTATGAAGAAGTTTTTATTGAAAATACTGAATATAATTTTGAGACACATGCTACCTTGGAAATGAAACAAAGAGCATCTACTGATGGATGCTTGAACTGATGGCTGCTCACAACTCTATGTTGGTAACATAGAGATCAGATTTCAAAATGTTTCTGCAAGCCAAAATTCCATTAAACATGAAAATGAAGACCTTGTAGCAGTTGAAGAAGAAACAAGATCAACTTCCCCATCACCACTTGAGCTTCATGAAGTTGGTCCAAGAAAGAAGGAAGAAGATGAGGAGGTTCATTTGCAATAGCCTCATTTTCTTGAAGGGTCCTTAAATATGAATGAAAAAAATATCCAAGAGGCCCTTAGCATACTCCATGACACTTAAGCATTGGTATCAAATTCTTGTTGGAGAGCTACTTCCTTGGAGGATCCATCCTTCCTTGAAGACATGGAGAAGATCCAAAGAGCAATGTGCAACATCAAAGGTAATTTCATGTCTTTGATTTTTGATAGAAAAAATTTCATTGATATTATTGAATGGTTACATGAATCCTACTTGAAGAATAATGAAATTATTGATAAGCTCACAATTCAAAATGAGCAACTTCTTGAAAAGTTGCAAGACACTTGTTTTTCCTCCTATGTTTCAGATTGCCAAATTGTAGATTGTTTGGAGGATTCTCATGACATGAGGGATCATGAGAGCCATGGGAAATTACAAGTTCTTGATGTATTTGAACATAATATTGATGAGAGACAATCACTTGTTGTGGTGGAAGAGGAACTTGAGTTGCCTCTTGAAAATGGTTACACACTTTTTGGAGAATTGCATGATTCCACTACATTGAAACCAACCTATGAGGAAAGTTTTGCATTTTTAAGGGAGGTGCATAATCCTACCCCTATGGATCCTTCACATGATAACAATTTTGTACTTATCACTTGGGTGAGTTGGTTCTTTCTCCTACATCATACACTTCTAAATTTTGCAACATTCATCTTAATGAAGTATGGGTGAAAGGGTTCTTTTTGATGGTGCCACATGAAGAGTATGGTACTCCTAGATTGAATTTTTATGATGACATGGTTGGAGCACATTATTATTTACATTTTCAGTAGCATAATTTTTTACATTATGATGATACACATCTACATGGGTGCACCTATGATGTTCACTTGAGTCACTTGGAGACTCATGATTTTCCTTGCTCCTTGCCTAGTCTATTTGATCTTGGAGGAACTTCATCACACACTTGGGCGACGAGATATGTGATTGAAGAACATTCTTATTGGAAGAAAAATCCTCTGTTATTTCATGATTATATACATATTCATGGGTGTATTGATGAGACTTCTTTGATCCACTTGAAGTCTTCATGTTTTCTTTGCTCATTATTTGGTTCAGATTTTGGTGGAGGTTCTTCATTCACTCCTTGGATGAAAGAACACGTTTCACTCCTTGGATGAAAGAACACGTGGCTGATTATATTGATGCACATTATATATCTTTGGAGCATAATAATGGGACATGGGATCCTCACCTATGTCATTGGAGCAGATTTGATTGGACACTTGAAGCTTGTATGCACTTGGCAAATGGTAGTCTACTCATTAGGAGGTATAAGCACTTTCATGATTTCTTGGTGAGGCACCTCCTTGATGTACATTATTATTATGTTGTTATATACTTCTATGATATATATTATGCACTCATGATGTTTGGAAGAATGCATACAAGAAAATGGGATCCAGGAATTCTCTTTCCAAATGGTATGGGTTGGAGAGTACTCTTAATTGTTGGAGTGCAATGCAAGCAATGGGACCCTGGGATAGTTTTTAGTCCCATTGATTTCAAATTCTTTGTAAAAAAATAAGTATGGGAGATGGATTCCCCACTTAATAAGGTGATAATAATTAGAGTAGTGCAGCAGCAAGCATGGTGGTTCCTCTTTAAAATATTCATGAAATCTCAAAGACTCAAGGTGGGTAGCTCAGTGGCAACTTCAAAGAATCATACAGAAAGCAGGTTCTTCAACAACCATGTTTGAAATTGCTTGAGGACAAGCAATATTGGGAAGGGAGGATTTGTAATGTCCCAAATTTTACATTGGGTCACAATGTCCAAATCACATTTTCCATATTCATGAAAGTTGTCAAAGGGATGCTAAAAGTCAAATAATTGCCAAGGTGGAAAATCACTAGTTTCCTAGCTTGGGGGTGGAAGCTTTGAGATTTGGAATAAGGGGGATAATAAATGATGTTTAGAAATTATAAGGGGATAAATATTTAATAATTTAGCTTATTAAATAAATACAAGAGAAAATGGAAGTGACAATGGAGCATGAAGACACATGGAGACTATGGAGCCCACACTAGTTAGAATTCCTATGTTAAATGATATCTTTCTCTTACAAATTTGAATATATGGGAAGTATAATGTTTTTGTATGAATTATAATGTTAATATAATTGTCCATATACTTCATAGGTATAATTTGGAATGAATTTTAACTTACATGGGAGGGGAAGAGCCAAATGGGAGTTTCATGGACACTTGGCTAGATTCCCCTTACATTTATGACATCTATGACACCAATGATGGAGATTCTATGATAGTTATGACACAAGTCAGATATGAAGGATGAAATAATAACATAATGACATGTCAGGACTGAATATAGCATCTTAGAGGTCGAAATTGGGAGTTGGACAAGGCCAAGAGGCTCCTACTCAAATTTGGGAGAAGAGGGAAGGTGAAGAGAGAGGCCACATGGAATAACATGAGAAGCCACGCCAATTCAAATTGGATTTGGTTTATGGATAGATTTGGAAACTTAGAAGACTAATAATGTTTATAAAATACAGGGATCAGCCATGAGAAGAAGCTTTTTTTCATTTGTGAATTGTGAGAGCTAGTGGATGACTAGTTTTCTTGCTTAAGCCAATTTCGAGGGTGAAAGATTCCCATGCTAGTTGGTGTTTGGAAAGAAAAATAAGGTATTTAATGGAGTATTATTTTCAGGTTTAAGCTACAGGAAATCATGTGGATTCTTCTATTGCAGCACTCTCTCTCAACTATTTCCAGTTTTCACACCATATTCATGCCAATGGAGGGATTGCGCTTTGGGTGAGCTATTGATCTCTTTGGGGAAGATTATAATGCCAATTATATTATGTGATAATGTATATGATTTTTATTTCATGTTCATAAGACTCTCAGGTCGAAAGACCCAAAAGAATTCATGTAAAAATGTTGAACAATGAAGAAATAATGTCATTTCCCCACTATCTTGTTGTGAACCATTGCAATGCTGATGATTTCGAATTGGGAGAGAATTTAATTGTCCATTTATGATTTTAATACATTAAATATTATCTTTTATTCATTCTCAAAAAGTTTCAAGTCTAAATTCGCAAGAGTTGTATGCCAAAATGACTTTTGATGAGCAAACAATGACCATTTCCACTCTATTTTGATATATGCCATGGTAATGCTTATTATTTCGAATGGAGGAATGTATATATAATACATGTATGATGTATAGAATGTAATTAATTTTTATTTCAAGTCTCATGTTCATTACTTAAGCATTGGAATCCATTTTACTCATTTTTATTGCATTGGGAGAAGATTTGGTGCATTTTCCCCAAGGGTCAAAATTGTGACTTGGGAGTTGTTTTGGAAAGAGTCATAACAGCCTATATAAACTGAAACATGATGTATATGAGAATTTTAAAAGGTACCTTACAAATACCCAGCCTCTTTTCATAAATTCAAGTGACTTTGGGATCATTTGTGAAGCCATTTCCGGCAATTACCCAGGAGGGATTGGAGCCCCAATTCGCTAGTAAAGACTCCTACTTTGAACAGAACATTAAACAAGTTTGCAGAAGTAATTGGGAGGTAAAAAAAATACATGAGCTTCATATTTAAGTTATATTATCAGTAATTTACCTTCAGATAAAATTTGGAATCGTTTGGGTCAATTTGGAGGTCTAGACATCAAAACTAGTCAAGAGCCAAAATTGTGAAAAAATTGGAAAATTGCGCTTTATAATAAAATTTTCAAAAAGGGACATTACATACCTAACCTTGTGCCTTTTATAATAGAGTTTTAAGTGGAGTTTACATAATCACAATGATTGTATTCCTTGGAATTTGTGCTGAAAGATATATCTGCCAGATGGTAAGGTACACATAAATAATCTATGTTTGAATGGATGCAATGTAGAAGACTAATGGAGATCATATTTGGAGAAGAGATCAATTATATTGGTCGCAAATATACAGGACTAACATATCCTATTGATCATATTGAGTATTTTCGCATGACATGTTAGGGATATCGATGACAATAGTGGGTTCATCACTTCATACATACACTGGACATGATACCAAGGATTTGGTATACATCAGTTGGTGCACGTTATATTATCACCACGACCGACTACTTGATAATATGGGATGAAGCAATGACAATAAAGTATTGTACTGCTGTGAATTTTCTATTTGAAAATGTATTGACAAGATTTGGAGGCCCAAATATTTTAATAAGTGATCAAGGTACACACTTTGTCAACCAGTTGATTAAAGAAATTATGGAGGAGTTCCAAATTCAGCATAGAAAGACAATGCCATATCACCATCAAGTGAATGGTGTTGTTGAATAATTTAATAATATTATGGAAAATGCAATGACAAATGTTTGTAATTCCCAAAGAGATGACTGGGATTAGAAAATTTCTATAGTATTATAGGCATCTCACACGACTTGTAAACAATTGACAGGCCACACTCCATTTCACTTGGTGTATGGATAGGAAGTTATGATGCCAATGGAGTTTATTGTACCAAGTCTAAGAATAACCACAATCGCATAGATGAAAGATGATCATGCTGTCGAGGAGATATCATTGCAACTTGTGCAGATGGAAGAAGAACATTTTGTTGCAGGGTATCACCAAAACATTGAAAAAGAAAGACATAAAGTATGGCATGATCAACACATTAAGAACAAATAGTTGCAGGTCGGAGGACTTGTTCTTATGTATGACAACAAATTCTTCAAGCATATTGGTAAGTTAAAGACACATTGTCTTGGACTGTACATTGTAATGCATATCACTAATGGAGGTGTAGTGCATTTACACAAGCTAGATGGAACACCAATAAGAGGATTGATAAATGGAAGTCGGTTGAAGCCATATCACGATAGTTGTGACTTGGTCGCATAAAAAAAAAGAGAAAGAAAGAGAGAGAAAAGAGAAATAAAGAGAGAGAAAAGAGAAAGAAAGAGAGAGAAAAAGAGAGAATAGAAAGAAGAAAGATAGAAACACTTTTTTTTGTTTAAACTGTAGGAAATCTGTTGTTGCGAAAGAAAATCCCGTCGCAAACTGATAGCCTACCATAGTAAGAATAAAAGTGTCGCAGAACCTGAGTTTGTTGCAGATAGAAAAATGAGGGCAAAGATACTTAGTATGTCGCACCAAAGGAACTCTGTTGCAGGAAGACTACATGTCGCAGGGAGTGCGACACTGTCATAAGCAATACTATAATAACATAAGTGATAGTTGGCCATCATTAAGATAGATGGACATCATTTTCACGACGTGATTTTTGGTCACGTCTGTCTTATGGAAATAACTACCACTTGATGTGACATGTAAACGATGGAATGCATATAAGTTTCCTTAATTATTCAGACGATGATCCCATGTGAATGAAATGATAGATACCTTTCCATTTATTTCATGCACGTGTGAAGAACAATAATAGCGAGTGGATACACATTATCAAACTTTGCACCTAAGTTTCATTTCATTATGTTTTCATGCGAGAAGATAAACTACTGTTTTCAATTCCAAGAGCCGAACCAAATTTTTTAGAGTATGGTCATTTTGATTTCCAACACAACTACATCTCCTCAATATGACATTGCGACTGCATCAACCATGACGATCATGGGAGACACTGCAAGATATGTTCCACCATAGGTCGAGATTGTTCAAGAGACTGAGCAAATTATAGTTAGACCCTCAGGAAAATCATGTGCAGATCGATTAGGTCCATCTAGAACTACATGGGGGAAGCACACTTGAAAAAGAAAGAGGAAAGGAAAAGAAACAACACCACGGACACCACCACCACATGATGAGGATGAAGATTCAGAAACTAGGAATTTGTTGCCACCATATGTCCCCACACATGTGCTTTAATGTGTTAAATATTAGAATCCCAAAGAAGCCACGGTATCCACTGGCAGCACCCACGGTTCTAGAGCAAGTTAAGGTCTTGCAGGATATTCTGCCAAACATGTAGAAGTTGTCCTTCACTGATCATGACATGAAGAAGCAATAAGATTTAGATAGGAATAAATACATGCTTATTGTACAGGATACACCTAATTCACCGAAGCACCTTGTTCCAATGGAATGGGCAAGGGGATTGGACCATGCATGATTATTGTCATTACTTTATATTCCACACTTCGAATGAAGCTTATAAGTGACTACCTGTGTGAAACCATTGTTAGTATATTTTCATGGTGGCTATCTTTGGATTGAGAAACTAATCTCTGTGGATGTCGAACTCATTGTAGTAATTACAAGCCTACCATTAGCAGGTATAGATCCAACATCGTATTTAAGGAAAGACCAGGATACTGTGATATCAACCAAGATTAAGGATAAGTATGGCTTGACTAGAGATAATAGAGGTTTCCTCATCGTCTCGAATAATGACCATACTATTTGGTTCACTACGAAGGTATTAGCTAGAAAATTGTTACATAAAATGTGACCGAACCAGTGTACTACGGGTGCAACTGCACAAGCTGAAATCTATGCAGAGGGAGTTTAAATCAATTGGTCACTGTTTCTATTGAATGAGTTACTAGGAGATGCAGTACAGTCACAGGAAAAAGGTAGTGCCTTCCATTATTCCTGGATACTGATTTTGATTTCATTTGTCACATGGGTGGAACCACCAAACTAGCAAGGGATAGAGCTTCTAGTACGCTGTAGAGGATCTCGATACTTGAATCTATTGTTCAACAAGGATAAGAAGGACATGTAACGAGATAACAATCTGGATTTTTTTTTGCATGGATAGGACCTATAATATCAGGTAAAGAAGTAGGGAATACTTATGGATGACACCATTCAACGGTTTTATCAAATTATCAAGTTTGAGATCGACTTGTATCATGTTAATTTACAACCATGATAATACTAGGATCACCAATGGTTGGTGACATAATTTTTGTTGACCAAATAAGAGTTTGAGGCCATCGTCCAAGAGTGTTTGAAAGAATGGCGTGTTCCTGTTCCAGAGGAGTAGTTATATGTAGAAGAAGACCTGGGACAAGAAAATCCACCATCGTACAATGATGGAGATGAGGGAGGAGACCAACAGGTAGAAAAACAATATCATAACCCTCCCCTATCATGGGTTAAGCAGAACTCTGACAAATCCAATTGTAGGAGAGAAGAAAAAATAGTCCGAAACAATGCAGATGGAGACGTTACATAAGAAGAGGAAGGATGAAAAAACCACAAATTTCGTCCGCCTTGATGGTACTATTTTACACTTATGACTGAAGTGATAACAAATGTTGTGCATGAAAGCTTCAAGAAAATAGATGAGCGAGAAATAGAGCTCAAAGGTACTATTACTAATCTATTGGAAGTTCTCTTCAAAGATGTTGAAGAGGTCAGAACCGCAGTAGATTATACACACTAGATAAATCAGTCACATGATGTAACTGGCACTTCAAAAGAGAGACATACCAATGCCAGTTGCTCTAATCAAGACACAAGTTTCAGGTAAAGCACTTGACCCGGGAACCCCCATATTCAATGACGTGGACAAAAGCATATGCCAGATAACAATAGATGTCTCATAGATGCAGATGTTTGAATTCTGTGCAATGAATAATGTTACAGTTGTAGAGATGAAAGTAAGGGAAGATGCCTTGATTAAGCAGGCATAAGTATAAAATAAATGTGTCAATAAAATGAAGAAAGCAGTGCAAAAGGCTGAGCAGAAAGAAATTTTTTTGTAGCCCTTACATGCACAAATTTTGCTAATGAAGGCATAATGGAGGATATGTTTCTAGAAGCCAAGGTCATTCAACTTGGTGAGATAGAATATGACCTTCACAAAAAGGTCATATATATATAAGTGCAACTCAAACCAAGCACACCCCCAGAGGTGATAGAAGCAAGAAGAAAAGTAGTGACAGAGGCTGCAAAGAAGATCGAAGAAGAAGTCATTATGTGACAAGGATGTTGACTAAGTTCCCTAGACTTGGGAAGCCTTCATCGACGACACTGAACTATAGAAATTCACAGAGGAGCTACACACAACTGAGATAGAAGTAAATCGGCTGAAGAATGAGATGAAAATGCTACCCTTAGCAGAGAAAATGGCTAAGGAAGTAGAAATGAAGAAGCTGCAACAACAAATTATAGTGTTGCACACACAGCAACAACAAAGGACATATAAAGTTATAGAGTTGCAGGCCAAAGGAAAAATTATTATAAGCATTATTTAGCCAGTACACAGAGGGTACGATGAGCAGTGGAGGATGCAAGGTTCATAACATCGAAACATTTCAGTTCTGACCTTGTGAAAAATTGCAGAAGGAAGAAGAAGATGTGTGATGAGAGACAAAAGGAATACTGAAAATATTCCAAGTTTTTCAAGGTAAAGTCATCACAAATGCAGAAGTCGATGAATAACATTGTGTGTCTCGGGATGAGAGACATGTGAGTGTTGGTGACCTATTGGCCCTAGGTAAAGATAGGCATAATTCATTTAGAATTCTTTCCAAGAAGGTAAAGAGTCCGGTTGCAGAAAGGAAAATGATCTGTGATAGAAGTAGAGAAGGAAGAGAATAAACATATAAGGAAGAAAGAGCTAAGGAAATAATTAGTTGTAGAGGAAGTCGCGATAGAAGGAAGAGTTAGCAACAGAAGCATGGGTAATTTTTAGGGCTATATATAGCCCATGGGCTATATTAAGGGGGTTACAAAAATTTAGTGGGTTTTTTTCTTATATGGAAAGGGGTTTTTCGGCTAAAATATATTTTCCCAATATTTATTAGGAAAAAATAAATAAAAAATGAATAGCCTCCCGTTGTATAGTAATGAGGAAAATGAAAAAAACTATTTTTTCCCCAGCAAAATCTTCCTCCAATCTATCTTTCGCCCCTAATTTCTAGAGAAAATTTAGTGAAATCATTCTTTTCCCCCCAATTTTTAGTAATGGAGGCTTCGAAGGGTTATTTCTCACTCCATTTTCCTTGTAATTTAGGCATAAGGTTGCATTTTCCTACATTTTAGTCAGTTTCATGTGATACCTTATTTCAAACCTTGATTTCCATTATTGGAGGAAAAACCAGGGGCTAGTTTTTTCTATATAAAGGCTACAATGGTTCATCGCTCACCCACATCGGATTGTGCTTGTAGGGTGAAGGTTTCAGTTGATGGGATTCCACTTTTAATTCTTAGTTTTCACAACATTTTAATCTTCGCATAACATTTCCATTGTCTAAAACTCAAGTTTTGAAGGGGCATGTCGTACATGAAATTTATGAGAGAATAGAAACTCACATCACAGTTTTATCAAATAATTAACATGGTATTCTTCTTATAAAACCTTTTATGTATTTTATCCACAGTTAAAATAGATTATTATACTGTAAATTTACCTTTTATCTTTCTTTTTATCATGGATGCTTTTTGAGGCCTGTTGAATTCTAGGGAACTCTTGATTCTTATGGTTCATTCAATGTTATTAGAGTTTTGTTATATCCTAGGAGTATCAGTTCTGTGAAAGTGTTAAAGAGCTCAAAAGATATGATTTATTTTATGCCTTATCATGTTTAAATTATTGACTGACATTTATATGTTGTTAGTGCATGCTACTCTTGATGGAGATAGGCCACATGGTTTTTATATATTCAAATTGAATTTGACCCAGTTGTTTAAAATGTGCTTTTATTAGGATGTTGTTGTGCAAGTATTATTGGATCTAAGGCGTTAATGAGGGTGCATATGTTCATATTTTATGTTCGTTATTGTTGATGTTTGGGATGCTTGTAATATAAATGAATGCACACTGATTATAATGGTGGGGCTACAATGGAATGGTCATTATTTTAGTTGTCTTCTTGTAGATTTTTCCAAAGTGTATTGGTAGTTTCTTTTATTTTTATTGATAAGTTTGAGACTAGTAGATCTTTTATTTGCATTGAGAAGTTTGTGAGTGGTAGATTTTTTTATTCATACTGCAAAGTTCGTCGATGTTATTTGTGACCTAAATTTGTTGGGTTCGGTACTTGTTTTACAATATTTTGTTTTTTGTAAGGGTCATTTAGAAGTAAATTATTTTTTGGTGATTTGTTTTGATGTGTAATTGCTATCATCATCCGGAAATGGATCTAGTTATGTATGATAAATATATGATTTAGTTGGAACATGATAATTCATTTCCATCATGATTGTATATAATATGTACATAGCATGTTTGACCTGAGATGTAGACATTATGATATTTGATATCTAGTCTTTTTCATTCAATGAGGATGATAAAACAATTTTACCACATTTTGCATGCTTTCAAAAATTTTAAGGACATGGATACAAACACTTGCTCAGTTTGTATGATAAAAAGTAGTATTTAAAAGAGTAGTTCTAATGATATGTGTGATGAAGCATTAATGTGATTTATATTCTTGTTAGTGTATGTTCTTGTTTCTAATAACCATTTCAAGTTTCTAACTAACTCTAAAAATTATAAATCAAATGACATATTCATATTTTCATTGTCAACAAAAGAAAGGAAAAATTGGCATTCATATCTATAAACAGATAAGTGGGTTTTTCTTATTCTTAAAGGGTAGATTAAAAATGAGATATTTGGAAAATAAGCTAATTGGGAATTCATACAATATATTAAGGTTGTAGGTCTCGATAATACTCCATGCCGTAATAATGGTTGATGGGTGCCATAATCACTCGATAGTGTTCAATTCTATCAAATTGTCGGTATGTCAATATTTGCGTCCCCATATGTCTGTTGGACCATTAAGGGATGAGAAAAAAAGTGGATTCCACACTTTCCTTGAATCTAGTTAGTGTAGTTGTGTTTCACCAACACCTCCAGTTGAGAGTAACCTAAAACTGCTTGTGAAATGTATAAATAAATCCCTCCTCTCCTCATTGATGCATTTGTTCATTTGAGGGTATAGGAGTTGAGAGATTCGAGCTTTGATATATGCTCTTCTATTGCACTACCTTAGTAATCTAGATAATCAAAAGCTAAGTGTTCCTAGAAGAATATTCACCAAGACATTACAAGATTTATAATTTGATGAAATATTTGCCAATTTTTTACAATATTTATTAATTCAGTGAAATATTCGCCAAGATTTTACAATATCTTATAGTTTAGTGAAAGATTCTCCAATATTTTATAAGATTCTATAATAGAATGAAATATTAGCAAAAAATTATATATACATATTATATTATTGATAAAATAGCCTTCAATTTTTTTCTATATATTAGGGGTATTTACCCATTTATTATACATATCAATTTCGGGGGTGTTCTTAAAATTATCCATGTATATAAGAGAAGTTGTGACAAAAGGAAAGGATGCGATGAGATCTGTTGCGATAGAAGGAGCCATTCTAGAGAAAGTGTGCAATGATGCAATGGATTAAAACGATAGTTCAATGAAGATCATGGGTATGAGGTCGGCTAAAACTGATGAAAGTCACAAGTGTTGTAAGGAATAAAAGAATTTTTGTAATTCAGGTCGTTAGTGCCTACTGATAAATGTCACTAGAATAGGAATGACAACTTGTTGGCTAACTAAATAAATTCGGTTGAGAGCAACATGTAAGAGTCTATAAGAATGAAGAACCCAGACTATGTGCGGGTTACTTGTTTAGTTTTTTACTTACTCAGTCAATTAGTTGTTTTTTTCTCTAAGAAGAGTAGAGTAGTATGCAACTGAGTGCACAAAAGTATAGAGAATAGTAATTGATCTAGGATGTGTGTGGATCAACAATAGAGTCAAGTAGGAGAAGATTGAGTGAAAAAAGACTAGAGAGCATGACAGGAGAGATATTTCTGCATATATAAGACAAGAATATATAGAACAAATTATGCAGTTCACTGTGTAGACCAAAGGTGCCATATATTTCTCATTCTAGATGAAGAGCACCTTGTGGTTTTCCCATATGGGTTTCCATGTTAAAAAATGTGTCATTGAGTAGCTGATGAATGTGTTTATGTCGCATGAATGTATGTGAATGTATATAAATGCATATTATGAATTTTCTTAAGTCGCGGGAATGTATTTTGTGATCAAGTGTTTATGTATTTGATTATGAATGAGTTTCTGTATGCATGAATCACACTATTGATATATAACTTGTGTGCTAAGCATACTTTGTTGTTATAATCATTGTGATGGATAAGTTAAGTAGTGTCTTATCTACACACAATAAGGTTAAGAAATACACACACCGACTTCATTTGAGTGAGTTGGTAAGGTGCCAAGGGAGAATAAGCCCCCACCTAACAAGGAAAAACTGGTTCTGGTAGTTACCCATAAGAGATATCTCGGGTGAGACTGCATCTGCATCGTAGGAGATGCCTACTGAGCCTTGCTATGTCAGGATAATATATTGGGATTTGTTGTGCATGATAGAAGGTATAAACCTGGGGTGAAGAGAGAAGAAACACAAACAAAATGTTAGGAGCATTTAAAAAATACTAGAATGTATACGAAACTATTGGGGTATCCCATCAATAAAATTGAAAAAGAGGGTGCTAAGCTAATTAAAAACTCATCCTTAAAATATATTTTGAATATGAAACTCACTCCAAAAAAATCCATTGTTCCTAAAATCTATGGGATACCCAAAATTCACAAAAAGATGTCCCATAAATATCTTTTGTGAATATGATTGATTTATTAATTCCAATTGTGAATACTATCAATTCACCAACATACTCTTTGACAAATAAGTGGTAGACAATTGTTGTAGTCTAAGGGTTCATAAGGTGTTGAGCCTCATTTTGTTATCATTTTTGGCAATTAAATAACACATTTAAACACATATTTTATTATCTTTAGTATATTTTATGTCGTGCAGATCGTTATTTCAGCACAAGGTAAGAACAAATTTGATGTTATTAAAACTTTGGTTATTAATATCATTTTTATGATTTTATTAACTCAAAAGTATAATATTTAAAGAATATTTAATGTACTATTTGACATGTATATTCGTTTGCAGATTTTATAGTTTGTTTCGGCAAAATTAACATCAAAATGCATTCAGCCTTCCTTTCACACCATATGTCCAACTCACGATCCATCTTGGCGTTCAGCTCGTCATCCAGCTATCGCGCAAAATTCGCTGGTCGTTTGCCATGTTTGCCCTAGATCGACGCACATCCAGCTGACAGCTCAATGTTCCATTTAGTTCACTGTTCAGCTCACCCATCAGCCTATGCGTTTCCCATAATCGGTTTTGAGCATTTAAACATGAAACATCCTGCAACCGACTTATCATCCACGCATTTGGGTAATCTCTGTGCTGGACCGATGCATTTAACTCATGATCTAGAAGGATCACCACCTAGCTGCTCACTATCCACGCATTCAAAGGGATGGACATTTGCTATTTAACTCATGGCCTCCTCTATTTTAATATCAAACTATCACAAGCCTATGTGTTTAAGGGATAGAACAGCCTGCGTTCTAGAAGACCGACTATGTCACCGCCTTTGCCCTCCAAAACACCACCAGTCCACATGCTCGCGCTAATGAGGGACCTACATTCTAGAAGCCTGCTGTTGTGGACAATCCTGCGTTCAACACCAGTCCATCCTCCATGCTAAGGAAGGAGTCTTCACCACATCAATCACACTGAGGGAGGCCTATTCATGCTAAAGAAGGAGCAGACTTGCCACATTATGCCATGATAGCGCTGAAGGAAGAACCAGACTATGCATTGGTTGCTGATCAATTATGTGCCTTTAAAGATTGACTAAAATTAGAGAGAAGTCGACCTTTGCAGGTCTACTTGCTCATCTCTCATGTAAACTATATATCAGTCTCTGAATGAAGAGAAGAGTTAGTCAATTAGTTAGTTAGTCATGAGAGTTAGAGAAGTATTTTGTTAAACACTGTAATTCTATTTCTGAAGTTGAATAAAGAGCTGTATGCATTGCTGTTGAATATTGTGTTTGAGTAGGAGTTAGCAGACATCACCCTTGATTGTTGAGAGGGTCCCTCATCAACTAGAGGTTCATTTCTTTGTTTAATTTAGTTCTTTCTTTTCTGTTTTAGCTAGTTTAGTTTAAATTCCAGTTTGTTTTCATTAGTTATAGTAAATGCTATTTTATTTCTTGTATTGCATTAGCTTAGTTTTATTTCAGCAGTTAAATAAGTAGATGCGCGCATAGCTTTGCTTTCAGTCATTTGCTTTCAGTTATTTGGTTTCAGTTAGTTTATCTACAGTCATTTCATTCCAGTTTGCTTTCAATTTTTATTTCCAAACATATAAAATAGTTTTCTTTCATTTAGATTCACTTCTGTTTATTTATTTCTAGCCATGAATTTTCTTAAGTTAATTTCCAGTCTGTTTAAGTTAATTTCCAGTTTATTAATTAGTTTAATATGCAATGCTTTATTTTTGTTTAAGAGTTAGTTTGAAGTTAATTTGCTGATTAATTAGGTTTTGTGTATTGATTCCATGCATTAGGTTTAGATCTGCATAACTTTAGCTGAAGAATTAGTTCATTTAGGTTAGTTTTTATCATCTTCAACTGTACGGACTACCATTCGGACCATTTGTCCAGTCTTCCATTTAGCCACCCTTTACAGACCTACTGTTCAGTCTGTCATTTAACCCTCGGTTTTGTTATTTAATGTTTTTTTATTATGTATTTTCAGATTATTTCTAGTTTTGTTTTGTCAATATTTGGATTTTGTTTGTAGTTGGTAGTTTTATTTAATTATTACAATTAAAGTTTGATTGTTTAAGGTTATTGATTAAGGTTTTATTAGTCTTCTTTTATTTTTGTTTGCACTTTAAATTAAATATGGATTAAGTTGTTCTTATTTCTTGAATATTAAACACTGATTTCGTTTTACTGTTGTTTTACGTCATAAGTTATCTTTGTTTGCATATAGAGTTTAGGGTTAGATGTACTATTTTTAAAAGGAAGTTAGATTGTTTGTAATCATAGGAATCATTCTTGTTTTTGGTATGTATTTATTGAAGAATAGAGTTTTAATATCTTTATTAAGTTTTCTATTTGCTTCTTTCAAATTTTTCTTTATTAAGTTTTCTACTTGCTTTTTCAGTTTTCTATTCTTTGTAAGATACGTTGTCTTTTTACCCCAGCCTTCTGCTTAAGGAGTAGTTAGTTGGTTTTTGTTAGTTCAGTTGTTATAATTCCTTGTATGAGTTAGTATCTGAAGTTATAAGTATTATTGTTTATATCTTTCTTTTTAGTAGTTTTTTAGAATTTGATATTCTAGTCCAGTACGATTATTCAGATAGTCTTAGGAGTTTGACTTGGTTTTTCATTTTGAAATATCTTTCGATCTTTTGTTTATTAAAATATCTCCATGACACCCTAGGAGCCTTTTTATGTTTGCATATATTTTGTATCAACTCTAATCCTACCAGCCCCGATCGATAATTAAATATTAGGTGTATTTAAGATAGTAGAACACACCCAACACTTTTGGTGCCATTGGTAGGGAGTTGTTTTATAAGGTAGAATAAATAGGGTTCCTTTATGAAGTTTAGATAGATATATATATTACTTTTATATTACACAATAAGAGGAAGGGAAGAAGAATAAGACGCAAAGACAACTTCACTACGAAATTTCTGGAATTTTTGTGGTGTAACATCCAGATGCATCCACTATAGTGGGGTGCCCCAAAGCCTTGTTGTTACTTTGTTGTTTTTATAAGTGTGTTATTTTCTTCATTTTTCATGTACTTGTTTTTCTTTTTAGTACCGGTGCATCTGTTATAATAGGCACCTCTAAATCCAGCAACAATAGTAATAACATAAGTTTCCTTTAATTTAACTTTCTTTTCATGAACAAACTTAGAGATCAGCAGGGTAGATTTATTAAGGTAGGGAAATCTATCGACATTTCTGCTAACATTTCCACGGGAAGTAATACCCGAACTACTAACTCACTAGAAAGGTATCGAAAAACACCTTAAGGGAGTAATTCTGCTTGGAAACCTAAAGAAAGTATTCCAAGAGATCTTAGTAAGGGATCCATAGAAGGAGAAGGAACCTTGCCCAGAGGTCCTGAGGACCTCATTTCAGAAGAAATTCAGAAGGATCAACCACTAGTAACCTCTAGTTCTCCACTACTCACAAAACCAAAGGATACGACCTTTTCACTAGGGTTCAATAAGAAAATGGTTGACCAAAGGAAGATCTCTCCTGAAACAGATCGTTGGGACGCTCCATTATCACCTCAAAAGGAGCCTCCTAGGTATATTTATATTAAAAACCTAGCCTATATGGAGGGACGAGGAGATAATGAAGATCGTAACGAAGTTAGAAATAACGAAGGAGAAGGATAAAATCAAACCGAGGCTACCTTCGGGTTTCCTATTCTATATACTGTACTAGATGTAAATATGAAAAACATCCCTCCTTCTTCTTTACCTACCTTTTATGGAAAAAGTAATGAGGACCCAGACACATTCTTGTTCGAGTTTGATAATCTCTATAGGAGCTATAATTATCTACAAGATGCTCACAAACTAAAACTCTTTCCCACTACATTAAAATATTCCGCCTTGAGATGGTTCATGGGATTAGGTGAATCCACTATTAGGACTTGGGATGACATGAGAACCTCATTCTTGTGAAAATATCAAGAATACTGCAAACCTAAAGATTCTCAACACGATATATTTAATATACAAAAACTTGAAAATGAAATCCTAGAGGATTATCTCGAAAGGTTCATTTATACACTTCATAAATTAAAGTATCATGACCTTCGAGAAGATGCAGTACATACACTTTTTCTCAAGGGAATCTCTGAGGACATGCTAGAGAGTCTTAATCTCATGGAAGCCGATGATATTTCTCATAAGACCTTTGCACAGATCGGTGAGATGTGTAACAATTATTCTAGAAGTAGGGGGAAAGATGGGAAAAACTTTCGAGAGCCTTATAGTAGAAATGTAAGAGGAAATGTTCCTAATTCAAGAGGGGTTACAAGGATGAAATTGGGTAACCTATTGGAAAGTTTTAACACTAACATCTTAGGAGCCATGGGTTCTTAATTAGATGCTTTACAAGCCAAGAAAATGCAAGATGAACAACGAGCAGCAATGAGTATTTTCTATCCAAGGTGTAGAACAAAACATCCCCAAAAGGAATGTCTGTTAAACAATATCTCTATATGTCACATCTGTACAGAGGAACATCCGACAGATAACTGTCCATCCTTTCCTGGATTGCAAGGCATATATAAGAGTGGGGATGTAGGTGAAACATCTAGGAGGCCTCCTTGGAAATCTAGAGATCAACCAGCATACCATAGTTTTCCACCACAATCCTCAACCTATTACTCTCCATACCAACAACCCCAACAATGGAACAATACTAGTTGGTAGAGTTGGCCACCTCAGTATCCTCCTCCTCAATTTCCACAGCAACAGTATTGGTCACAAGGGTGGAGAGGACAGACAAACCCTCAGTCAAAACCTATCCCTCCAGCTAATCATCCTTATCCTCATCATCAACCGAGTTTCCAGCAGCATTTTCCTGGATTTGTACCTCCAATTCCTCTCATTGCATAACAACCTCATCACTTCCAGAATACAAATCCTCCACGAACGACATTGTTACCTGCACAATTGATACCTAACCCTAATAATAAACTAACTCAAGCTCTTAACAATATTGAGTTGCAAAATATTCCATCCTACCTTGTTTTGACTGTACCTATACATGAGATTAAATTATGGTTTGGAAGAGTTGTTAATGATAAACCTAGAACATCAGTCGTCATTTGTGAGGAAAAAGAAGAAGAAGAAGATTCAAATGAAACCATGAATGATGCCATCTTGGAGGATGTGAACATTCCAAAAGTTCCAGTACCTACCCATCCTTCGAAAGAACCTATTCAGGAACAAAGAATTCCTCCATTTCCAGCAAGACTAGTAATAGAAAAACCTGCAGTTCATTCCGAGTATGATATCTTGAATGAATTAAAGCATATCCGTGTCAAAATCCTATTATTTCAAGCTATTAAAGATATACCAATTTACAGTAAGGTAATAAAGGAATTATGCATTAAACGCCCAGGGAAGAAACAAAAAGACCACCTTACAATTCATGTCATAGGAGAGATGTCTGAATATATGTTAGATTAGTCCCGGATTGCAAAGTATACAAATCTAGGAGCCCCAGTAGTGACTGTAATTATAAATAATACCGTCATAAATAACACATTAATCGATTTAGGAGCATCCATCAATATGATGACCACCACAGTTTTAGAATTTTTATAGTTGGGATAATTTCTTCGACCTACCCCTTCCATCTTGGAACTAGCAGACCGTATTACGGTAAAACCTGTTGGAGTCCTGGACGACATTATTGTATCAGTAGCTTCATGGGAATACCTAGTCGAATTTATGGTCATAGAATCAAAGGATCCTTCTAAAGGACATCCTATTATATTGGGAAGACCATGGTTAGCTACTTCCAATGCTTTTATAGGATGTAGGGATGGGGAGATGACCATTTCCAATTGGTTGTCTACTTAAAGACTTATTTTATATCCCCCAGCACAACCAGTAATTGAAAATTCATGGTGGTTAAATTGTTCCTTTAGAGACAAAGATTTTGATGACCTTTCCTTTCTGTCATATGCCCCAATTTTGCGAAAACAATATTATTTTATTTGATTTTATTTAGAGACAATATGTTAAATTTTATGCTAAGTTGTAATTGATGACTCAGCAGAGTCAAGGATATTTAATGTAATTTTGAATATTTTAATTATAAGTAAATAAAGGTGGAGACAACAACTTAGGAGAGCTATTAAAAGAGTGTTTACTGGTCAAATTGGTGGAGGAGACTGGGTGGAGAGCAAACAGACATGTGGAAGCATCCTCAAACCACTTCCAACTGTTATAGGTGGAAACCTACCTACATTTGGGGTCATGATCCCCCAAGAAAGTGGGATCAGAGCAGGTGGATCAATTATTGGCAACTGACCCAAAAGACCTAGGAAATCTTTATAAAAATGCCCATTGAAGAGAGCTGGGGCTGCTCATTCTAGATAAGTGATCATTCAGGTGAATGTACTTCAGAGAAATTCAATGGAAAGGGAATTTGTGGAAAGAGTTTGAAGGGTTAACTGCTAAGTGATCTAGTGCATCTTTTCAGCTGAAGGATCTTACTACTGAGTGCAGAGTGTTTTTTGAGTCATTGGACTAGTCTATTGTTTGCATGCTCCACCAGTTCTCAGCCAAGAAGACTAGGAGCAGGCTCGAGGGTCTTGAGGAAGCATTGTTTGAGTGCTCTCCAGGAGTTTGGTAGGGAGGAACAACCTCCTAACGTTGTTGTTGTTCATCTTAATCAGGTTCTACATTCTTTGGTTTTAATGTGTTAGATGGTTAAAAATGAATCTGATTGTTATCTGAATGTTAAATATTTAGTTGTAAAATGTTAGAGTTAGTAATCTTTTAAATTTTTGAAGGAATGAATCTGAATAGATGAAAAATAATTCTAATCTGTGTTTTTCCATGTCTGGAAGGACCAGACCGTACTCCAACACAGACAGAGTATTTAAAAGTAGATGAAGGAAATGATAAGAGACTGGAATGATTAGATATGTTATGCATTTTATAATAACAATTAATTTTTTTCAGTATGTAGGTTATCATCAAAAAGAACAATAAACTGATTATCTATGTTATTGTTCTACAAACTGATGTATGTAAATATATTAGAAAAAGCAGTAGCTTAGTACAGATAGAAGGATTATTATTATGTTAAGAAAATACCTTAGTAGATAAATGGAGTATTCTTTTTTATCCAAGTTAAAATGTGCATGAGAATAAATTGTGTTATGTTATCAATATATTCTTTGTGTTTTAACTATTTGCAAATGCAGTAGAAAAGATACAGGTAAACTACTTTAGTACCTTCAGTTAAACAAAGAAATGAACTATAATTACTTAGTTCATTTACTTATAATGTTAAGTAAACTAAGATAACAGTTACTATAAACAAGAAGGGTTTTATGAAAAGTATTTTTAAATTATTAAGAACAGACTAGTTACTGAATTGATGTTTACAATTAAATCTAACAAAATTCTTGCTAACATTTCAGTAAAAACAATAAGAATAGGATTATAACTAACATAAAAATTAAATACCTATTTAAGAAATAACTGTTTTAAATTCAACAATAGGTTGTACTTGTAAAGATAATTTACAAGGTCGAAACCCTAATCTAGAAATCATTTTTATAGATAAAATACATAAGCTACAATCCAATTATTGGAGTATGTTTATAAATAAACAATTAGATTATGAGAGACTGTTTACAGTCCTTAAGGATAGATAAAAGATAGATATTTAAATATCACTTAGAGTTTTCACAACACACCTGTAACATTAATTAAAACAACTTCAACAAATAACAATACTTATTAAATATTAGACAAATTGAAAGATTTATGTAAACGAGGGTTTCTTTCAGGAAACCCTAGCTCAAAATTCCTAAGCCAACAAGTAAAACAACTTATAATATGACTGAGTGACTGTCTTAAAACCATTAACAAAAATCTAATACAAAATACATAATAAACAGTAAATTATTATTTTACAGTCGAATAGGGTAAAAACCCTAAGTACACAGAGTCACAATAATGGCATTAAGATAAATTGAGTCTGAGCTCGAAGGAAAATCCTTTTGCTTTTAAAAACATTGTGTATTGCTTGACAGACCGAAAAGCTTTAAACTTAAACAATGTAGAAAAACCAGCTCTAAGCTGGTGCACCCATATCATGACATTGGGTTTTAATAAACAAATCTAACAGACTTTATATCAAAACTTACAACAATGTAAAATCCTTTTTAAACACAAGAAGAGAGAATTGCAAGTCACGACATTGAGCTGGAGTCACCCTGCTGTAAGCAAGGGTTTTAAAACAAAAACAAAACTTATAAACTGAAGAACAACAACCCAAGACTGGGAAAGACCATGCCGTAACTTCTTCCAACTGCAAACATTCCCCTAAGGTCTGAACAAGCAGGGAGAGCCATTTTTGTAACCGAGGCTTACCCGTAGACTGAATGCCGGTCCAAATGAGAAGTGGTTCCTCCCAAATGTTAAGGTGAACTATCCCTGCAAAATGAAAACCCAAACATAATTAAGAACTCGAATTTAAAAATTGAAAACTGTATTTTCTTATAGCTTTCAACTTCTTAAACACGATTTGTTACCTGTAATGTCGATAACCGAGGTCGAAGAAGGCAGACCAACACTTCGAACAATGAAACCCCCGTATACACCTGAGAAGGAGGCAGCTGAGTTTGGGTTATCAACTACATCAACAACTAAAGCAAGAGCAAGCAAAGGTAGTGGCCAAACCATGACTTCAATACTAAACTACTGATTGTGTACAACACTACCCTCATGCACAGCAAGGTTGAGTTACAGAAATCAATTCATTTACGAGCTGTGAACTTCACAAATCTCACCCTAAGCAACGACTCTTCAAAAATGCATAGACGGTGGAGCTGGATGCGAGAAACTACTAGCCCTCATGGCCGCAGTGAACCCAACATTGCAGAGACCGAAAACCTCACTGGACAATGAAGAATAGGGTTGCAAGGTAAAGCTTATAAGTCATGTATTGAATGGCGAGGAGAGTTCGATGTGTACACAAATCTATTCACTTCACGGTGGGTTCATTTGTATAGTCTCCACTGCAATCATTCAAACCAAATAATTGTTAAATCAATTACATTATGCATGTAATGATAATGTATTATCACATAAAGTCAATATCATATTATTTTCCAAATGAAGTCAAGCTTCGATGATGAATAAGTAGTATACCATCGTTTAACCTAATGTTTAAACCATGAAATCATCTTTGGTAAGAACCATTTTTATTTATGAATTTGATGCCTTGTTAGTAAAGATCATATGACCTTTCTCATTCAAACTTATAAGAAAAGATCAAGAGATTAATATAATTTGCGGGCAAGTTTGTTAATGCCTTTAGTGACATTTTCTTATAATTCATGAACTATGAATGTTTAAGCTTGGAGAATTAGATTTAAAACAATAAGGTATATATTGATATAATTAACATTTATACACTTAAATAGTTCCTTCTCCTTTAAGTGACCTACAATATTGGATGTAGGATAGATATCGTATAGGTACATGATCGTGGATCTCCATAATTTTTTTTTACCCAGGTCTAAGCTGAAATCGAACCAAGGTTAGGTTAGAATTTGGAGTTTAGAATAGTAAATTATCTGGGATTTTATTGCACTACCTTTACATATAAGTAAATAGTAAGGTAATGTGAGGTTGTCGCATTATGTTTATTATGAAGAAGATGGGAATTCAAGTCACAACTTGACGATTTTAGGCAGAAGATACCTTATAAATTACAAGCGACGTTAAGCTGATAATTTTTACTATAATGAATCCTAATTGAAACAGAGCTGAAAAGTACACAGTAGGCTTATCTTCTGAGAGACTTAGGTCTATTTTTATAATGATAAGCAGCATTTTAAATATTAGAATAATAATAGCAATAAACTCTTATGTCAGAGAAAGAGTTATGATATAAAATCATGAGCTCTATTAAGAACTAGAAATCACTTAAAGTAAAGTTAGAAGGAGGTTTTATCTATCTTAAAGATCTATTTGTTAAAAGAAAAATAGTAGGGCGACGTTAATAACCCTTATGACACAAATATTAAGTAATATCATATTTGTGAATCAAATAAAAGAAACATTACTTTACCTTGCAGGACCTTGAGCCTTCTAAACAAACTTTTACTCTAGCAGTAATTTTAAGTTAAAAGAAGTATATCTGGTTTAACGCCTTAATAAACTTTTATTGGTTCAAAAATTTACCTGTCAAGCCTGTAAATATCCAGAAATCCAGATACATTAGCAATCGCTAAGTAAGCCCCAGCTAGAAAATGACTCCTCACCTACTTAACATTCAAACCATCAGTATAGCTAAATATTCGAATGTAGATTACTTACATCACATATCACAATTAAAACAACATTAATCTATATGTGTTAAAGTTAATGGTTACTTTTATTTTCTGTTTCATTTCTTCTATTAGCTACTAGCAGTTATTTAACTGCAACTGTAAACATTTTATGTTATCTCAAAATTTTAAATTTTTGTGAAAATTTGGGGTTTTGACACTTTCCTAGTGATTTTTCCTGGGCATTGTAGGAGCAGACTACTGAGAATGTATTGAATCAATTTATTTCCTCCACCACTAGTATAGATTTTCCTCAGTCGTTTGCTAAATTTGATCAAATATTTGGAGATGAGTTTCAGGAAACTATGGCTCTCTTAATGTTTATAGAAACACCTTGTGTCTTCACAATCGAAGAGCATACGGGACCTTTCACCATGCCTTGTGAAGTCCGCAATGAAAAATTTCTGCACATAATTGTGGGGTTAAGTGAAGATCAACAAGCTCAACTACTTAAGGTTCTTAAAAAACAAGCCGGAGCATTCACATGGGAATACACTGATATGAAGGGTATACAACCTGACACTTGTATTCACCACATTTATATGGATCCAAATATACCACCTGTAAGACAGGCTCGGAGGAGGATGAATCCTGCTTTGAAGGATATAGTTAAAGAAGAATTACAAAAACTCCTTACCGCCAGTTTCATCTATCCTATTTCTGATAGCAAATGGGTGTCTCATCTAGTGGTAGTTCCAAAGAATGTTCCAGGGAAATGGCGTATTTGTGTTTATTTTAGGGAACTGAACAAAGCCACTCTTAAAGACTACCTTCCTTTTCCCTTTATTGACCAAGTATTAGATACCTTGTCAGGTAAGTAGTATTTCTCCTTTCTTGATGGATATAGTGGATACAATTAGATCCTAATAGCTCCTAAAGATCGGATGAGACCACTTTTACATGTCCTTGGGGGACATTTGCTTATCGAGTTTTTCCATTTGGCTTATGTAATGCACCTGCTACTTTTCAGCGAGCAGTCTTAGGCATATTTTCTGATCTTATACATGGCTGTGTTGAGTTATACATGGATGATTTTACAGCCTATGGTAATACTTTCCAAGAAGCTCTTGACAACCTCGAGAAATTTTTAATCCGATGTCAAGAGACAAACTTAGCTCTTAGTCATGAAAAGTGTAAAATGTTACTGATAGAAGGTATAGTTTTAGGACACCATATTTCTTCTCAAGGAATTAAGGTAGACCCTTCTAAGATCGAAGTAATAGTTGGCCTTCCCTCTCCAAAAACCCAAAATGAGGTGAGAATATTTCTGGGTCATGCAGGCTATTATCGCCGTTTTATTGAAAAATTTACAAAGATAGCTGCACCAATGTTTAAATTGCTCATAAAAGATGTAGAATTCCAATGGACAAAATATTGTCAAAATGCTTTTGAGATTTTGAAAGCTAAACTGTCAGTAGCACCAATACTTAGGGGCCTTGACTGGACCCTTCCCTTTCATATATCTACTGATGCTTCCGATACAACCATAGGAGGAGTCCTAGGCCAAAAAGAAGGACAATCATATTATGACATTTATTTTATCAGCAAAAATATTTCTCCTGGGAACTAAACTATACCTTTACTGAAAAATAATTTTTGGCAGTAGTCTATTCGATTAATAAATTCCGCCATTATATTACAAGGTACGGAGTTTTTGTGCACACCGATAACTCTGCCATTATATTCTTAATGAATAAACTGATCACCAATGGTAGAGTTACCCGGTGGCTTCTGCTATTACAAGAATTTAATATTACCGTCATTGATCGACCTGCTAAAGAAAACTTAGTTGCGGATTTTCTTTCTCATATACAACATGATAGTGATACTAAACCTTTTGATGATACTTTTCCTGACGAACATCTATTTTTTGTATCTATTTAAACCCCTTGGTTTGCTGATATTTCAAACTATCTAGCGACTGGAAAAGTACCACACCATTTGGCTTCATACGAGAAACACCGCATAATAGTACAATGCTCTAACTATTACTGGGTTGATAATGACCTATTTCACACTGGCCCAGATCTTATTATTAGAAGATGTGTGTGGGAGGATGAAATGACAGGCATCCTCCGAGCATGCCATGATGGACCATGTGGAGGGTGCTTTTCTGATAGACGAAAAACATACAAAGTACTGCACTCGGGTTATTACTAGCCAATCATTTTTAAGCATGCTGCCAATTACGTTAAAGGATGTGATAGTTTTCAAAGAATGGGTAGACTCACAACATCAGACCAAATGCCTTTACAACCTCAGGTCATGATTGAGCCTTTTGAAAAATGGGCTCTTGATTTTGTAGGACCAATCTCTCCCATGTCTCGTTAAAAGAAATATGTATTGGTTTGCACAGATTATGTTACCAAGTGGGTAGAAGCTAAAGATTTGTTTAGGGTTACAGAGAAATATGTAGTAGAATTCATATATGAAGAAATATTTACCCGATTTGGTGTACCTAGAGAAATTGTCATAGACCAAGGTACTCAATTCACTTCCAAATTAATGCAAGAGCTCACTATGAAGTATGGTATCTGACATTGCAAATATTCACCTTACCATCCACAGGGCAATGGCCAGGTAGAATCAAACAATAAAGTATTAGAATCTATTTTAACCAATACCATTCACTTACATCAGAAGGATTGGGTGGATAGACTTCCAGAGGCTTTATGGGTCTATAGGATAACATGGAGAAGTACTAACGGAGATACCCCCTATGAGTTAGTATATGGAAAACAAGTCCTTTTACCTATTGAATTTCAAGTTAAAACCTTTCGTATGGAAGCACAGTCAGGTATGGATTTGGACGAAGCACCGAAACAATGAATCCTACAGATTAATGAAGTAGATGAAATTAGATAGGATGTGCTCCAAAGAACCATGCTAATACAGAATCAATGGAAGCAATGGTATGATAAATTTATCAAGCAAAAGCAATTTAATGCCGGGTATTGGGCATTACTATTCAATTCACGGTTTAAAAACTTTAAAGGAAAATTAAATACTCGTTGGTTGGTCCCTTATGAAGTAGTTACAGCTCTTGACAATGGATTAGCAAAAATTAAAAAAATTGACGTCTCAGAAGTTTCCTTTACAGTGAAAGGACATAGACTTATGATTTACCACCAACCAACATCTAGACATGATTTCGTACAAAATGTTTTACAGCACAAAGAAATGGAATTGATTGAAGAGGAAGTTATTCCTCCTCCTCCTGATCCGTGAAATCATTTTGGGTTATCATCAATTGTATTAATGTAGATATGTTTTTGTTAAACACTGTAATTCTGTTTCTGGAGTTGAATAAAGAGCTGTATGCATTGTTGTTGAAGATTGAGTTTCAGTAGGAGTTAGCAGACAGCACCCCCAATTGTTGAGAGGGCCCCTCATCAACCAGAGGTTCATTTCTTTGTTTAATTTAGTTCTTTCTTCTCTGTTTTAGCTAGTTTAGTTTAAATTTCAGTTTGTTTTCATTAGTTAATTGTAAATGCTATTTTATTTCCTGTATTGTATTAGCTTAGTTTTATTTCAACAGTTAAATAAGTAGATAGCTTTGCTTTCAGTCATTTGCTTTCAGTTATTTTCTTTTAGTTAGTTTATTTATAGTCATTTCATTCTAGTATTGCTTTCAGTTTTTATTTCCAAACATATAAAATAGTTTGCTTTCATTTAGATTCAGTTCTGTTTATTTATTTCTTTCCATTAATTTGGTTAAGTTAATTTCAAGTCTGTTTAAGTTAATTTCCAGTTTATTAATTAGTTTAATATGCAATGCTTTATTTTTGTTTAAGAGTTAGTTTGAAGTTAATTTGCTGATTAAATATGTTTTGTTTATTGATTCCATGCATTAGGTTTAGATTTGCATAACTTCAGCTGAAGAATTTGTTCATTTAGGTTAGTTTTTATCATTTTCAACTGTACGGACTGCCATTTGGACTGTCTGTCCAGTCTGCCATTCAGCCACCCTTTACAGACCTACTGTTCAGTCTATCATTTAACCCTCGGTTCTATTTTTAATGTTTTTTTTAATGTATTTTCAGATTATTTCTAGTTTTGTTTTGTCAATATTTGGATTTTGTTTATAGTTGGTAGTTTTATTTAATTATTACAATTAAAGTTTGATTGTCTAAGGTTATTGATTAAGATTTAATTCTTCTTCTTTTGTTTTTCTTTGCACTTTAAATTAAATATGGATTAATTTGTACTTATTTCTTGAATACTAAACAATGATTTCGTTTTACTGCTGTTTTACGTCATAAGTTATCTTTGTTTGCATATAGAGTTTAGGGTTAGATGTACTATTTTTAAAAGGAAGTTAGATTATTTGTAATCATAGAAATCATTCTTGTTTTTGGTATATATTTATTGAAGAATAGAGTTTTAATATCTTTATAAGTTTTCTACTTGCTTCTTTCAAAGTTTCCTTTATTAAGTTTTCTACTTGCTTTTTCAGTTTTCTATTCTTTGTAAGATAAGTTTTCTTTTTAGCCCAGCTTTTCGCTTAAGGAGTAGTTAGTTGGTTATTTGTTAGTTCAGTTATTATAATTCCTTGTATTATTTAGTATCTGAAGTGATAAGTATTATTGTTTATATCTTTCTTTTTAGTATTTGTTTAGAATTTGATATTCCAGTCCAGTCCAATTATTTAGATAGTCTCAGGAGTTTGACTCGGTTTTTCATTTTGAAAGATCTTTTGATATTTTGTTTATCAAAATATCTCCACGACACCCTAGGAGCCTTTTGAACTTTGCATATATTTTTCATCAACTCTATGCCTACCAGCCTCGGTCGATAATTAAATATTAGGTGTATTTAAGATAGTAGAACACACCCAACACTTTTGGCGCCGTTGCCGGGGAGTTGTTTTATAAGGTAGAATAAATAGGTTCCTTTATGAAGTTTAAATAGATAGATAGATTACTTTTATATTACACAACAAGAGGGAGGGGAGAACAGTAGGATGCAAAGACGACTTCACTACGAAATTCCAAGAATTTCCGTGGTGTAACAACCAGACGCATCCACTATAGTGGGGTGCCCCAAAGCCTTGTTGTTCCTTTGTTGTTTTTAGAAGTGTGTTATTTTCTACATTTGTCATATACTTTTTTTTCTTTTTATTACCGGCGCATATGTTATAACAGGTGCCCCTAAATCTAACAACAATAGTAATAGCATAAGTTTCTTTTAATTTAGTTTTCTTTCCATGAACAGACTTAGAGATCCTTAGGGTAGATTTATTAAGGTAGGAAAAGATATCGACATTTCTACTAACTTTCCTAGGGGATGTAATACCCAAACTACTAACTCACCAGAAAGGTATCAAAAAACACCCGAAGGGAGTAATTCTGCTTGGAAACCTAAAGAAACTCTTCCAAGAGATCTTACTAAGGGAACCATAGAAGGAGAAGGAAACTTTCCTAGAGGTCCCGAGGACCTCATTTCAGAAGAAATTCAGAAGGATCAACCACTAGTAACTTCTAGTTCTCCACTAGTCACAAAACCAAAGGATACGACCTTTTCACTAGTAGGAAGTCTGAACTTTGTTGACTTTGTTGATCCTAAGTAGGTAAAATCCCTCTTTGGAAACCCCTTAGATACAGTCATCTCGCAAATTGAGACATCCATAGTAGAACCTACTTTCCCTCTAGGGTTCCATAAGAAAACGGTTGACTAGAGGAAGATCTCTCCCGAAACATAACGTTGGGATGCTCCATTATCACCTCAAAAGGATCCTCCTAGGTATATTTATATTAAAATCCCAGCCTATATGGAGATATGGGAGAGAATGAATATTGTAATGAAGTTAGAAATAAAAAAGGAGAAGGAAAAAATCAAACTGAGGCTACCTTCGGGTTTCCTATTCTAGATACTGTACTAGAAGTAAATATGAAAAATATCCCTCCTTCTTGTTTACCTACATTTTATGGAAAAAGTAATGAGGACCCGGACACATTCTTGTTCGAGTTTGATATTATCTGTAGGAGCTATAATTATCTACAAGATGCTCACAAACTAAAACTCTTTCCCGCTACATTAAAATATTTTGCCTTGCGATGGTTCATGGGATTAGGTGAATCCACTATTAGGACTTGGGATGACATGAGAACCTCATTCTTGTGAAAATATAAAGAATACTGCAAACCTAAAGATTCTCGAAACGATATGTTCAAGATACAACAACTTGAAGATGAAATCCTAGAGGACTATCTCGAAAGGTTCGTTTATACACTTCATAATCAAAGTATCATGACCTTTAAGAATATTCAGTACGTACATTTTTTCTCAAAGGAATCTCCGAGGACTTGCTAGAGAGTCTTAATCTCATGGTAGCCGATGATATTTCTCATAAGACCTTTGCACAGATCGGTGAGATGTGTAAAAATTATTCTGGAAGTAGGGGGAAAGTTGGGAAAAACTTTCGAGAACCTTATAGTATAAATGTAAGAGAAAACGTTCCTAATTCAGGAGGGGTTACAAGAATGGAATTGGGTAACCTATTGGAAAATTTTAAGACCGACATCTTAGGAGCCATGGGTTCCCAATTATATGCTTTATAAGCCAAGAAAAGGCAAGATGAAGAACGAGAAGCAATGGGTATTTTCTATCCAAGGTGTAGAACAAAAAATCCCCAAAAGGAATGTATGTTAAACAATATCTCCATATGTCACATCTGTACAGAGGAACATCCGATAGATAACTGTCCATCCTTGCCTGGATTACAAGACATCTATAAGAGTGGGGATGTAGGTGAAACATCTTGGAGGCCTCCTTGGAAATATAGATATCAACCAGCATACCAGAGTTTTCCACCACAATCCCCACCCTATTACTTTCCATACGAACAACCCCAACAATGGAACAAACCTAGTTGGCAGAGTTGGCCACCTCAGTATCCTCCTCCTCAATTTTTGCAGCAACAGTATTGGTCACAAGGGTGGAGAGGAAAGCCATACCCTTATTCACAACCTATCCCTCCACCTAATCATCCTTATCTTCAACATCAATTGAATTTCCAGTAGCATTTTCCTGGATTTGTACCTCCAGTTTCTCTCATTGCACAATGACCTCATCACTTCCAGAATATAAATCCTTCACGATCGACAATATTACCTGCACAATCGTTACCTAACCCTAATAATAAACCAACACAAGCTCTTAACAATATTGAGTTGCAAACTCTTCCATCCTACCTTGTTTCGACGGTACCTATACATGAGATTCAATTATGGTATGGAAGAGTTGTTAATGATAAATCCAGAATATCAGTCATCATTCATGAGGAAAACGAAGAAGAAGAAGATTGAAATAAACCTATGAATGATTCCATCTTGGAGGATGTGAACATTCCAAAAGTTCCAGTACCTACCCATCCTCCGCAAGAACCTATTCAGGAACAAATAATTCCTCCATTTACAGCAAGACTAGTAATAGAAAAACCCACAGTTCGTTCCAAGTATGATATCTTGAATGAATTAAAGCATATCTGTGTCAAAATCCCATTATTGCAAGCTATTAAAGATATACCAATCTACAGTAAGGTAATAAAGGAATTAGGCATTAAATGGCCAGGGAAGAAATAAAAATACCCCCTTACAATTCATGTCATATGAGAGATGTCTGAATATATGTCAGATTAGTCCCGGATTGCAAAGTATGCAAATCCAGGAGCCCCAGTGGTGAATGTAATTATAAATAATACCGCCATTGATAACACATTAATCGATTTAGGAGCAACCATCAATATGATGACCACCGCAATTTTAGAAGTTTTATAGTTGGGACAATTTCTTCGACCTACCCCTTCCATCTTGAAACTAGCAGACCGTACTACGGTAAATCCTGCTGGAGTCCTAGATGACATTATTGTATCAAGAGCTTCATGGGAATACTCAGTCAACTTTATGGTCATAGAATCAAAGGATTGTTCTAAAGGACATCCTGTTATCTTGGGAAGACCATGGTTAGCTACTTCCAATGATTTTATAGGATGTAGGGATGGGGAGATGACCATTTACAATGGGTTTTCTACCCAAAGAGTTATTTTATATCCCCCAGCACAACCAATAACTGAAAATTCATGGTGGTTAAATTGTTCCTTTGGAGACGAATATTTTGACGACCTTTCCTTTCCTAGTGATTTCTC
Source organism: Pseudotsuga menziesii (assembly GCA_001517045.1). Taxonomy (NCBI): domain Eukaryota; kingdom Viridiplantae; phylum Streptophyta; class Pinopsida; order Pinales; family Pinaceae; genus Pseudotsuga; species Pseudotsuga menziesii. The sequence continues at coordinate 20,616 of LPNX011195288.1, read as the reverse complement.
TTGGGCATTGCAGGAGCAAACTACTGAGAATGTATTAAATCAGTTTATTTCCTCCACCACTAGAATAGATTTTCCTCAGCCGTTTTCTAAATTTGATCAAGTCTTTGGAGATGAGTTTCAGGAAACTATGGCTCTCTCAATGTTTACAGAAATACCTTGTGTCTTGACAGTCTAAAATCATACGAGACCTTTCACCATACCTTGTGAAGTCAGCCTTGAAAAATTTCTACACATAAATGTGGGGTTAAGTGAAGATCAACAAGCTCAACTACTTAAGGTTCTTAAAAAACAAGCCAGAGCATTCACATGGGAATACACTGATATGAAGGGTATACACCCTAACACTTGTATTCACCACATTTATATGGATCCAAATATACCACCTGTAAGACAACGTCAGAAGAGGATGAATCCTGCTTTGAAGGATATAGTAAAAGAAGAATTACAAAAACTCCTTACCGCCGGTTTCATCTATCCTATTTTCGATAGCAAATGGGTGTCTCCTCTAGTGGTAGTTCTAAATAAAGTTACAGGGAAATGGCATATTTGTGTTGATTTTAGGGAACTAAACAAAGCCACTTTTAAACACTACCTTCCTTTTCCCTTTATTGACGAAGTATTAGATACCTTGTCAGGTAAGCAGTTTTTCTCCTTTCTTGATGAATATAGTTGTTACAGAGAAAACTTCCTATGTCTTGGGGTACCAAAATAGACAGAGTAACCAAAGAAATCAATCCTTTCCCATATGCAAGAGAAACCAAATATCTAACACTAAAGGATCTCAAAACATACCTTATTCTGGACGTTTGATGTAGATCCTCGTTGAGCTTTTCCACTCTTGCTTGTATTAGCAATTTGGTCTCTCAACATTCAACAAACAAGACAAGCATTCTATATGATGGTGTTAGACCTACTCTAGCATATATTATCAATAACATATAAGCATTTAAAATCATCCATGGATTCAATTCTCATTTAAATACACATTATTGGATAGGAAAAGATATTTCTATTAATATAAAATAGAGATTACAATAGTGACAAGCAAAGGCAATCCTCCATTTGGGCCTCCACCACTTCAATCCTCCATCTCTCGATAGCAATCTCACAAGCAAAGGAAAGATTGGGAAGAACACAAAGTGCTCCAAGGGACAAAGGGATGTAGACTCAAGTATAAGCTTCGGCAACAATGGACTATAGTTTTCTTGCTCTTCAATTCCCCTCCCTTTCAATGTATCCAAAGGGTTCCTTATTTAGTGCTACAATGGGGTAATGGAAAGTCAAATCTGAGTGATCTCAAGGCATATGGAAGGCCAAGAGACAAGTGACTCGGATCCACATCAAGGAAAACTCCAAAACTATTTGGCCTTTTGCACACATCCCGATGTAGATGGTGAGGGTCATATCCGCGTATATACGCGAGAATAGGTTTAAAAGTCGCGTATAGCAAATAATGCATGTTTTTAGGGATGATATTGGAAACATGAAAGGTAAAAAAATGCTCCATGGGGTCCAAAGAGTCTGCATAGGGACAGGGAAGGCCATAAAGGTGCGATACACCATGTGTGGTAAAATCAGCTGTAACAGATGCCCCCTAATGTGTGAGGTCAGAGGGGTGATATGATGGTCGAAATACATTATAAGTCCATCCCTAAAGTGGAGTGATGAAGAACCCGGTGGAAGACCAACCATCCAATAGTATAATACAATAATCCTACTCTGCACATAACTGCAAGTACCTATAGTAGTCCCAGATACAAAGTGTACAATGGCCATGAATAGGCATGATACAAAATATGACATGTGTGGTCATCGCCACATACAATATAGATAGATAAGAATCTCCACGATGAAGATATACAAAGGATCATGAACTCCATAAAATATGAAGATATATAATGGATCAAGATCTCCAAACTGGCTGGAAACATCTGACATATACTATAATCAAGTCATGAGAGTTGAAATCTCATGAACACTGGCACGATCAAGGAGGTAGCATATATGAAATGCCACCAATATGGAAGGTATTCTACACAATACACTATGAGTACATGTCCTACTATGTGAATAGAGGTGTCACGGTCGAACATAGTAGTCCATCGTATGATTACCGGTCATTGATGTATACCATTAACAAACTTGAGATCACCCATCGATAATGGAAATGGGAATCAAGGTACTTGTTAGTTTTTAAACATTCAAGCTAGCATTATGTTAGGATATTTAACTGAGAGAACAACAAGTACAGAAATCAAACACAAGAGACAATGAACACAGTGTTTTTCCTCGAGGAAACCATAAATGGAGAAAACCCCGCAACTTCCTCAGAGATAGAATCAGCACCAAAAGGTAAAACCCCAAAACAGTAAGATGATCTCCCGACAGCAGTAACCTCTTTCTTCCTTGCCCTAGTGTCTTTCTCTTCCTCAGCTATGCACTACAACTGAGTGTGGATGAGTGTGTGTTAAATAGAGAAGTCACCTCTCTATTTATACTAATTCCCGGCATGACTAAAACCCTACTAGGGCCTACTTCACTAGGTGAGTCTAATAACCCTAGTGCCTAGGATCTACAGGGACTTTAACCCTTAGACAATAGGAGGGTTACCCACAATGACTTGACATGAATTGTTTACATTATAGATCCTCCTGATCGGAATGTCGGGGGCATGACATGACACAAGAACATCCCATAATAAACATCGGGTGACAATAGATAAGAAATACAAGTGAATACATTCCGAAGTTACAATTACATCAACACTCCCTCTTAACTAGGAAGGTATTCTCTTGACACAATTTTCATCATTGGTCTTCTTCTTTGGATCTTCTCATCATCTGCATCTTCAAGTCATCTTCATCTTCAAGTTATCTTCATCTTCATGTCATCTTCATTACTAGATCTGGATCATCACTCGATCTGGATCATCATAACTGGATATCATCACTGGATCTGGATCATCAATCGATCTAGATCATCACTGGATATCATCAATGGATCTAGATCATCACTGGACATCATCATTAGATCTGGATTATCAGTGGATCTGGATCATCACTACTGGATCTGGATCATCACTCGATCTGGATCATCTCGGAGACATCATAACTGGATCTGAATCATAGCTTGATCTGGATCATCTCGGGTCATCATCATATGTGCTATCTCATGATTATTCTTGTCACAAGAAGTTCTATAGAGTCATCCTTCTTTCATGCTGGTTGTAGGCCTAGCCACCATGTAGGTATTCTTTAGTGCTTATATCTGACCTACTCATTAGAATGAGTCGCCCAGCACTTACATCTGACCTACTCATCAGAAAGGCATGCCCAACACTCACATCTGATCATGTCGGAGCCTACAATCACATCAGAAAGGCCCAACACTCACATTCACCAACATTATAGGACACAACTACTATCATCTATGAAAAGGATCAACACTTACATCTGAACTACTCGTCATAAAGGCATGCACTCACATATGATCTTGTAGGAACCAAATCCTATAGTCACATCAGAATGGCCCCCAGCCCTAGAATGAGCTACCTAGTAACTGACTAGGTGCCTCCATTCACCCAAAGAATGGAAATTGCCCTTACATCTGACCTACTCACCAGAATGGACCAGCACTTACATCTGACCTACTTGCCAGAAGGGCATGCACTCACATCTGATCTCGTAGGAACCAAATCCTACAACCTCATCAGAATGGCCCCTAGTCTCGAATTGAGCTACTTGGTAATTGACCAGGTGCCTCCACTCTCCTGGAGAGTGGCAGTTTCCCTTACATCTGACCTACTTGTCAGAATGGCCAGCACTCACATCTGACATGGGAGGAACCTAATCCTTTAACCATGACAGAATGGCTCAACCCTTATATCTAACCTGCTCGTCAGAATGGCTCTCTCAGTCCTAGACTAAGTGTTCCTGGTAATTGACCAGGTACCTCCATTCCAAGAATGGCATTCAGCACTCATATCTGACATGGAAGGAACCAAATCCTCTCACCATGATAGAATGGCTCAACCCTTATATCTGACCTGCTTGTCAGAATGGCTTCCATACTCGTCACTTCCCCTTGGAAGGGACCTCGATCTAGAGAACACCAAGCTTCTCCCCGATGTACTCAAACTTCACTCTGGCCAATGGCTACGTCAACACATCAGCTTTCTGATTGTCCGTCGCAACATACTGGAGCTTCACTGCTCCCCTCTGCACCATATCCCTGATATAGTGATACTTGATCTCAATATGCTTCGACTTGTCATGGAACATTGGATTCTCTGACAACTTCACACAACTCTGGTTGTCACAATGTATACAAGTAGCATCCAACTGGAGATCAAATAAAACAGACAAAAGCTTCCTCAGCCATACTGCCTCACAACTAGTTGAATAAGTTGCGACATACTCTGCTTCAGCTATACTCAGTACCACACAGGATTGCTTCCTGCTAAACCAAAAGATCACACCTGATCCCATACTGAAGCAACACCCTGAAGTGCTCTTCCTATTGATGGCACTTCCTGCCCAATTTGAATCAACATAACCCTCCAAGTTAATCTTCTGATTCGCATCGTACTTGATCCCATAATCAATTGTACCCCTCAGGTACCTCAGAACTAGCTCAAGGTGTTCACAACAAAGAAAATGTCTGGTCTCGTGTTCATCAGGTACATCAAGGACCCAATCATCTGACAATACATCGTAGCATCAACTGAATCTGATGAAGCATCACTCAATAGCTTCAGGTTTGATACCATAGGTGTTTCCATGGCTTTGCAGTCCATCATCCCAAACCTCTTCAGGATCTCTACTACATACTTCCCTTGTCTAAGGGATATTCCATCCGCACTCTGCCACACCTCCATTCCTAGAAAATAATGCATCATACCCGAGTCCTTCATTTCAAACTCGATAGCAAGATTTCTCTTCGTATCAGCAATCAAACCATCCATACCTATTACAAATAGATCATCTACATATAGTAGAAGCATCACTGGGTTCCCATCTTCAACCTTGTAGTAAAAGTTGGAATCTACTTTACTCTTGGTAAAGCCCAAACTGGATAGAAAGATGTCAATTCTGCCATACCATGTCCTGGGTGCCTGTTTCAAACTGTACAGGGCTTTCTTTAATATGCACACACGAGACTCCCTATCATGTGTCTCAAAACCGAGTGGCTGTTCTACATACACTTCCTCTTCCACTACACCATTCAAGAAAGAAGTCTTGACAACCATTTGGTGTATCTTCCATTTCATTACTATAGCCAGAGCAAGTACTAATCTGATGGAAATGTATCTGGCTAGAGGTGCAAAGGTTTCTTCATAATCTATTCCTTCTTTCTGAGAGAAACCCCTAGCGACAAATCTTGCTTTATATTCTTCAATGCTACCGTCTGCAGCATGCTTGATCTTGTAGATCCATTTGGAAGTTAAAAATGAATTCCATTATGGTCTTGGGACAACATCCCAAACATCATTCTTCATGATTGATTGGTACTCTTCGATCATATCATCCTTCCATTCTTTCCGTTCTTCCACTTCTTCATAATTGGAAGGTTCTTTATCAATAAAATCACATAGTAATGCTACATACCCGGAGCAGGATCTGGTCCTTTTTCTTTCTCTGTGATTCTCTTCTGGAGCCCCATATCTTTCCGCACCTTGGATAAACTCTTGTACCCAAGCAGGTTTCCTCTTGCAAGGATTCATTTCTTGAGGTGGATCTACATGTCTTTGTGGTTCTTCAAATTCTTGATCTTCTTCTTGAGCTTCTTCATTCATGGTTGTATCATGAATTCTGGGTGCTTCTGCTTCTTCAGATTCTTCAGTAGGTTTCTTTCTGGATTTGTTGTAAGCTGTGTCTTCATCAAATGTCACATCCCTACTGATATCAATCTTCTTGAATCCTGGGAAATATATTCTATAAGCCTTCGAGCTTTCAGAGTATCCCACAAATATACCCTTCTTTCCTGAAGGATCTACTTTAGTCATCTTCTCTTTTGTAATGTGTATGCACACTGGACAACCGAATATTCTGAGATGGCTGACTTCTGGTTTCTTTCCGGAGAAGACTTCTTCATGAGTCTTGTTCTTGAGTACTCTATGTGGAGTACGGTTCTGTACATACACCACTGTTCTGGCAGCTTCCACCCAAAGATGCATAGGAAGATATTGATCATGGAGCATTGCTCTTGTAGCTTCCATGATAGTTCTATTCTTCCTTTCTGCAATCCCATTCTATTGTGCATTATAAGGAGTGGACAAATCCCTCTTAATCCTTGATTCTTTGCATAGCTCTTTGAATTCATTTGAATTGAATTCTCCGCCATTATCTAATTGAAAGGTCTTGATCTTCTTTTCAGTGTTGTTCTCGATCAAGGCTTTGAATTCCTTGAAATTGCTGAATTCTTCGTCTTTGTTCTTCATGAATTAAATCCATGTCTTCCTAGAAAAGTCATCAATAAAAGAAACATAATATGCATACCCGCTTAGTAAGCTTGATGACATAGGACCGCATACATTGGAGTGGATGATTTCTAAGATTTCTTTTGCTTTGCTTTCGCTACTTGGAAATGTCTTCTTTGTATTATTTCCTTTCACACATCCTTCGCAGACCCCATCATGTTTTGCTTGGATTTATGGAAGACCTTCAACAGCTTTGCTTGCAAGAGGTAGTGCTCTGTAACGCACATGTGCAAGCCTTCTATGCCAAAGTTCATTTGGCTCTACTATGTCATGGACCAAGACTTGTTCTGGATGGCCCTTTAATTTGTACAGTCCTCCTTCTTGTTCTCCAATCACCACCACATCATCTATAGTATTTCCTTTTGGCCACATGATGAATTGACCATCTATGAATGCAACTCTCATTCCTTTTGCATCTAATGCAGATATGGAGAGGAGGTTCTTCTTGAGTCTTCGTACAAACAATACTTCCTTCATTGTCATGGACTTTCCAGAGTCTAGCTTATAGGAGGATTCCCCAATACCTTCTATTGGATATTGGTAGTCATATCCTAGCTTCACCTTTTGAGGTGATTCATGTTCTGATAGTCTCACAAAGGATTCCTTGAATCCTGTCATATGTTTGGAAGCCCCGCTATCTATGAGCCAATCATTGCTTCCATGAGTAATGTTTCCTATGAGAGCGGAAATCAAAACATATTCATCCTCGCTAGAAGAATATTCACTTTCATATCTGGTTCTTTTCTTGGATGGTTCATCATCCTCTGCAACATGAGCATGATGTCTTCTTTTGTTGCTCTTTTTCTTATTCTGTCTCTTAGAACAATTTCTTGCAAAGTGTCCCACTTCATCACATGTATAACATCTGATTCTAGACAAATATTTTCTAGTGTTATATTTGTGAGAGTGCTTACCTCTGGAGTGATGAGATCTTCTTTTGGTTGACTTGGAGTGTACCATGAGAGCTTGATCTTCACTTCCCGTCTTCTCTTCTCGAGCCGCTATCCATGCTTATTCTTGAGAGCATTCTTCCCATAGTCTGCTGAACTTGACTAACTTGTTTCTAGCACAGATCCCTTGAATAAAGGAGTCCCATGATCTAGGGAGACCATTCAAGGTAGTCATCACAATCTCTGCATTTTCCACTTCTTCATCTACTACTTCTAGTTGTTCCTTGATCTGAGAAACTCTTGTGAAGTAAGACTATATTGTTTCTGCATTCTGAATCTTTACATTCTTTAGTTGGTTTCTCAGAGTCATCTTCTGGTTTATGTTCTTCCCTTCAAATAATTTGGTTAGGGCATCAAACATAGCTTTAGGTGTCTTTAGGGAGGACACTTGTGGTATGAGGTGATCCTTGATAGAATCAACAATGATCCTCTTTGCTATAACCAACTTCTTCTTATGCAAGGCCTTTGCCTCATCTCCCTCTGGAACTAGAACCTCCTCATTGATATAGGAGTCCAACTCATTTTCTTCCAAGACCAGGGAGATCCTATACTTCCAAGCTCGAAAGTTATTAGCTCCTTCAAGATTTTCATCAAGCTTGGTATGATGAGACATCTTAACTGAGAACCTCAAATAGAAATACAAAATATTTACATCTTACCAGGTCAAGATGTCGGATCTGGATTTGGAGCTGAAATCCTGCAGAGCTGGTTCAGGAGTAAATTAGGTTTTTTCTTTTTCGGAGTTCTATCCGACCAATTGCTTTGAATTTGAACCGTAATTTTGATTTTAGGGAGGAGATAAATCCAGGCCTGGGTTCACTGAAAAATTCCTCTTCTGTGAAAATCCCTAATTTTCGGCAGTAGTGTCGGGTCCAAAACTGAGAAACCTCGGAATTGGATTCTGCTTCAACAGAAAGATGCGCCCTAGGGAGGAGAGTTATTCCAACCTTATTTTGCTTAAAATATGTGGAGAGAGATCCATAAAGTAAGAATCCCTAGTACCCGCAACTGCACAATGTCTTCTTCTCAGGTTAGCTCTGATACCATGTTAGTTTTTAAACATTCAAGCTAGCATTATGTTAGGATATTTAATTGAGAGAACAACAAGTACACCAATCAAACACAAGAGACAATGAACAAAGTGTTTTTCCTTAGGGAAACCATAAATGGATAAAACCCCACAACTTCCTCAGAGATAGAATCAACACCAAATGGTAAAACCCCAAAACAGTAAGATGATCACCCGATAACAGTAACCTCTTTCTTCCTTGCCCCAGTGTCTTTCTCTTCCTGATCTATGCACTACAACTGAGTGTGGATGAGTGTGTGTTAAATAGAGAAGTCACCTCTCTATTTATACTAATTATCGACATGACTAAAACCCTACTAGGGTTGACTTCAATAGGTGAGTCTAATAATGCTAGTGCCCCGGAACTGCGGGGACTTTAACCCTTAGACAATAGGAGGGTTACCCACAATGACTTGACATGACTTGTTTACATTATAGATCCTCCCGATCGGAACATTGGGGGAATGACATGACACAAGAACATCCCAGAATAAACATCGGGTTACAATAGATAAGAAATACAAGTGAATACATTTCGAAGTTACAATTACATCAACAGTACTGGAGTGAAAACTAACAAGTGTGAATAAATGTGTTGAGGTCGAACACTTGAGAGGATCCATCAATCAGGGGACATTGATGTATTCCCAAAACTGTCGATGGTGAGAGAACCTTCCACTGATGACTGCAAGTCTCAAGGAACTCAAAATGACTCTAGATTCCTATCCCAAAATAAATGATCTGAAGTCGATGGGATGCAATCCACTGGAAGGAGGGAATTAAGGCATCCCCCATCATCCAACATGAGGTACTCAGCAAAGCTGTATAATGTAGAAGGACTCGATCATAATGTGCATGAACAAGTATCAGTACCGGGAATGGCCGACATGCAAAGTCAAGAGAACTGAGGAATGGCTAAGTCAGGGTTCAAATTGCTTCGAACAAGAGCATAAAGGTGAATGGTGATTGAATGTAGGTAGCATAAACTCGATATAAAAAACTGGGACATCTTCGTGACATAAGAGGCATCGACAGAGGCTCCATAGGGACTGGAAGCTTAACCAGTCGGTGGAGATAAACTCAAAGAAATGAGTACAGCTCCTAAAGTCAAACTATTAACCCAACCAATGGATGTGATATACAGTGCTTTGTTCGAAGGTGACACGACTCGACTGCTGCCAAAGATAACATCTTTTCTTGTCCGGATTTTTGGTTTTGTGATTTTTTTTTTGGGACTATTTCAAATATTTTGAAAAGCTTGAAAAAGAATAAAATTGCTTTATAGTTACAGACTAGGAGGAGACGAGTTTCAAGTGGCAAACAAACTAGTTCCAAGTAGTGGAACATACCTATGCTCAATGCAAGGACACATGTGTAGGATAACGAAACTATGGGGAAAGTCCCCTCCTGGTAAAAAAATGGGGAATCAAGCTGCAAAGGATATATAAAATGGCTCTGTGTGGCTAGACATGAGACAAGCTTGGGCTATATAGCTGATAATCAAAGTCATGGAAGCCAGCATAAGGCTCAATAAGGGAAGTAAAACTCATTATAATGGAATTACAACTTGACATAAGGGAGTCCTGGGGAAATGCTAGCATAAAGTTCAAGAGGAGTATTAGGCTCTTGCTCAAGGACATGGAGGGACTAAAAGGGACTCTTGGACCTAAGAGAGGACTCACATCATGGGTACTGTCATGTCCCCATGCCTCCGATCGGCAAAGAGGACGCGACTCCAAGCTTCAATGCTTGGGCTAAGAGCCCCATAAACATGTACATGCATAAATAAAATGCTGAAATGCTAAAACAAAATGCTGATAAAGAGATACAGTACAGTGGAATATGCACAGATACCCTCATTGATCATACACAGCTACAATTATATATTATGCACAGCTATGATTATTTATCTTGCACAGCAGAATCAATATGCATTCGAACAAGCATTCACTCAACATGTTCATCATATCAATTCCATTAACAGAAATTAAGATAGCAGAAGTAAAATAGAGAAAATCGCTTATCTTATGAAGAAGTCGATCCGCAACCAGCTACGTTGCTGCAATGTTCCACCCAACCATAGGCCAGCGTGCTCCTTAATCTCTCAGCACGCTGCCACCCCCGAGCTGGGCATGATTCTCCAAGGAATAAGGGAACTAGCAGGTTTACACATAGCCAGGGATACACAAAACACAGCCAAGCCAACACAGTTGGGTTTATTAGGCCATTAGGGAGCTGGAGAAGGCAAATTTCTAAGCTGGTGAGCCCATTAAAGAGCCAAGAACACCTACACCAGAACTAGCTTGACCTCTAAGACACCCAAACACACCCAACACAAGGAATCCGTTCCTTCTCTGCTACACAGTCCCTCAGACCCTGCATTCCCTTCCAGTGCTATTCAGGGGTGATGGAGAAGAAGGCCAGCCCTCTAGCTCTGTCTGTGTGGTTTCCAGCCACCAAGTTTATCAAGCAAATCTAAGCCAACATCTCTGCTCCTCTCACAGTCCAAAGACCAACCATTGCACTCCGGCAATTAATTTAGCTATTACAGCTTAAACCAAGGAAAAAAAAATGACTTCAACCCATCTACAACAGTCCCCAAAACGTAACAGCAAAAACGGCTCACAACATGGGGAAAAAAACAGTCCTGAAGCTTATCAGTGAGCACAACTCACAGCAGAAAGAAAAACATCCCAAATAGTCTGTGTGTGAGACCAATAGTCGGTGAGACAGCCAAAAACGTGAATGGCCCTCCACAGCCAGTCGTGGATGAAAAAGCACGGCTCTCAGCTCGCTGCAGTAGCTGGAAAACCAGGGAAATTCCTGTGCGTGAGGAACAATCTGACCCTGTGAGGAATGGACAATAATGGAGGTCCTGCGTGAGGAAAAACAGCTTTGTTTTTGTCCGTGGGTGAACAGACAATAGGAAGGACGTGAAATTTCAGTGCGTGGGTGTTTAGCAACTCGTGGAGAGAGGAAGAAAAATCTGCGTGGGTTAAGAGTGCATTTTTCCTTTCCATTCAGAAGTCAACTATGGGTGGAGTGTGCGTGGAGGCATGGACTGACAGTCCTGCCACCCCACTCCCAAAATAATTAACTGCCATAACTTCCCTCAGCTACCAGTAGAAATTATTAACTGAAGGTGGTTAGAATAAAACAAAAGAAGATGACACATGGGTTTTTCCCCCTTTTGGCTCAAGGTTTGACAAATTCCCCCCCACATCCTTATCCTTGCGAAAATCATGCCCCTTTCGATTTATTTTCCGCGGCTGTAGCTGGTTGTGTTCATTTAATTAATTATAGATGCATATTTACATGATGACCAATATGATATATGCCGCATGCCCCGATATACCATCGGTGACAAATTTAAATCCTAAACATAACGTGACCGATCTATGGTGGGGCCTTGGCCTTTAACTCCACACGATGATCATTTACAATATACACATCATATACATCTAATGTAACGGGGTCAAAACCGGGACATTACAGGTACCAAATGCGAAAGGGAGCTAACTAGGAAACCCATGTATAGGAAAGCTCTACTATGATACCATAAAATGGGTTCATACCTAAAGTTAAGATGGAATGGTCCTAAGGCAATGCATAAGTGCAAGCGAATGTGAAATCCTAACCTATATGCTAGTTCAGACATAATACCTGTGATAGGTGCAGATGGGTCAAAACCTCGGAGAGAGTGTAAAGAAAATGGACCCTACATAACAACCATATTAGTCCAAAACAATCCAAAATAGTCAATAAAGAATCCAAACTATACGATATAGGGAGGAATGATCATGACAACTGCACCGAAAGGAAACAATGCGGTGAACGATGGGACATAAAAAGGAAAGTAAGATGTAGACTCAACGTTCATGCATCCACCACCACCCCCATGAGGGTGACCACTGGTGTAAAGACCAAGCGAAAGGAATAAAGATCCTCCACAAATGGAGTAGAGGATGGAATATGACCATTCCCAAATCTATGAGCACGGTAAGGGGCTATGATTCCCCCAAGTCTGACACTAGGGTCCGTACTAGGACCAAGGACGGGTGATAGGATACTAGGCATGCCGAAAATAAAAGCACCCGAACTCAAGAGAGCATAAATATACTCAAGTAACCATGATCCCAAAGGCCAACTAGCACACAAAGAGCACACTCCTAAGAAAATCTATAGCCAAAATACAAGCAAACCAAGGGGAGGATATGTGATCTCCCGAATGCAGCAGGGATGTCTCACCTAGGAGAGGATTGAAACTCCCATACACTACAAGCAGAGGTATGTAATCAATTATAGTGGCCCTTATCTTCAACGCATAAAGCGACTGTGCTGTCCAACCTCTACCTGGCTAGGACACCTACAGAATAACCTCTGTGAAGTACCCCCTCGATAACCTAGGTAAGGTAACTAAGGTCACCTCAATATAATCAATGCTTAGGCGAACAGTCGCAGGTGGGATTGACTGTATCGAAAAGGTAGCAAAGCCCAAAACTCTCGAAAGAGCCCCCATATACGAATACAATCCTAGAAATATCTATGGTGCTTCTTAGTTATGACCAGGGCTCATCCCAATCAATAACTATTCACACTGACTCGTGCTTAACTCCCTTGTAAGAGGAGGATCTTGAAAAAAACTAATTATATAAAGGATTTCACACTCTCACGTGAATAGACACCTACTTGTTGTTATTTAGTGGTCTTGGAGAATTAACTCACAATGAACTATTCCAAGACCCTAAAACCTATTCTTTTTGGTGAACCCTATAAAAGAAAAATGTGTAGTTCATTTTAAATTATGCGTTGATTTTAATGGCTGTAATTACTCAAAGTGAAATGGCCATGCAACTAATGATATGAAGACTCAATAATGAAATAAAAGTGCACACCTAACAAGCAATGCCAAGTGCAATCTTGTAGAATGAAAAATAGGGTATGCCACTACATGAGATGAATAAATATATATTCCTTTCCGAATGCCAATGCAATCCTTCCTATATGAAAGCCTACACACAACTCTCATCCAAGCAATCCAATGTGATTACCTCCTCAAATCCATATCCAAGATGCAATTAAGAGTGCAACTACTATGTACTTTTCAATATAAAATCATGAAAAATGCAATAAAAGTCATCTAAAACTCTCAGTCTTTGCAGCAAGTATAAAACACAAGCCCAACAAGACACTGAGACAAAAAAGAGTAATGAACTAATGGAAAAACAAAAAGGATAAATGACTAAAACTAATTTCAAAGAAAAATCAATGAAAAAATGGTCTTTGGTCACAAAAGAAGCATCCAATAGACAACATCAGACTCAAGGAAGACTCAACCATACTCACAACCCACCCAACAAATTCCCACAACATCAAACTCACCAAAAGGGAGGATGTACGCGACTGTTTAAAGAACAACTGCGTATATACATGACTTTTGGCCAAAAATCTGCATGTATACGTGGATTTTGGCCAAAAACCTGCATGTATACATGACTTTTGGCCAAAAATCTGCGTATGTACATGACTTTTGGCCAAAAACCTGCGTATACAAAGAAGACAGTGGTAAAAAGTAGGCCTGGGTCAAACCAATAAAGGGGAGTGTTAATGGATGAGCATACTATAAAATGCAACATAGAAGCAAGGATAAACAAAGAGCAAGTCAAGAATATCAAGCACATTGTGCCCCCAAACCCCAAATAAAAACATGGAACATCCCTAGTATGGTTGCCAATTTTGTTACAGAGAAAAATTCCTATGGCTTGGGGTAACACAATAGACAGAGTAACCACAGAAATCAATCCTTTCCCATATGCAAGAGAAACCAAATATCTAACACTAAAGGATCTCGAAACATACCTTATTCCGGACATTTGATGTAGATCCCCATTGAGATTTTCCACTCTCGCTTGTATTAGAAATTTGCTCTCTCAACATTCAACAAACAAGACAAGAATTCTATATGATGGTGTTAGACCTACTCTAGCATATATAATCAATAACATATAAGCATTTAAAAGCATCCATGGATTCAATACTCATTTGAATACACATTATTGGATAGGAAAAGATATTTCTATTAATATAAAACAAAGATTACAATAGTGACAACCTCTGTCGGCACGTCTGCGAATCAGAGAAACTAAGTTCTCCACCTGGGCCTCCACCACTTCAATCCTCCATCTCTCAATAGCAAGCTCACAAGCAAAGGCATGCTTGGGAAGAACATAAAGTTCTCCAACGGACAAAGGGATGCAGACTCAAGTATAAGCTCCAACAACAATGGACTATAGTTTTCTTGCTCTTCAATTCCCCTCCCTTTCAATGTATCCAAATGGTTCCTTATATAGTGCTTCAATGGGGTAATGGAAGGTCAAATCCGAGCGATCTCAAGGCATATGGAAGGCCAAGAGACAAGTGACTCGGATCCACATCAAGGAAAATTCCAAAACTATTTGGCCTTTTGCACACATCCTGATGTACGTGGGTTTGAGGGTCATATCCACGTATATATGCGAGAATAGGTTTAAAAGTCGCTTATAGAAAATAATGCATGTTTTTAGGGATGATCTTGGAAACATCAAAGGTACAAAAATGGTCCATGGGGTCCAAAGAGTCTGCAAAGGGATAGGGAAGGCCATAAAGGTGTGATCCACCATGTGTGGTAAAATCAGCTGTAACAATAGTGGATACAATCAGATCCTAATAGCACCTGAAGATCAGGATAAGACCACTTTTACATGTCCTTGGGGGACATTTTCTTATTGAGTTTTTCCATTTGGCTTATGTAATGCACTTGCTACTTTTCAGCAAGCAGTCTTAGGCATCTTTCATTAGAGGAAATTTCAATTTAAAATGGGCCTTCCAAAAATAATACAAATTCCATGTCATCATGTATTAGCCAATCAAAATGCTTTAAAATTAAAAAAGGGAGAACCTCTTAAACAAATTTTTAATATAAATTTGGGGATAGGTATCATAAAAAAAGTACTTTTTTTGTTTGTATTTTTGACATATCTCCCTGTGTTCTTACTGAAATTTCGATCGAGAGAGCACATTGGATGTGGAATTAATTTCTGCATCCAACGAGTACCCACTCATCATACTTTTGATGGCCCCCTCTACCCCAAAAACAAGAAATACCTAAAAAAACGTGATGATAATGTCATCATCACATTTTTTAGGTATTTCTTGTTTTTGGGGTAGCGGAGCCTATCAAAAGTATGCTGAGTGGGTACTCGTTGGATGCGGAATTTAATTCCACATCCAACAAGCTATCCCGATCAAAATTTGAGTAAAAATACAGGGAGATATGTCGAAAATACAAACACAAAAAGTAGTTTTTTCTTTTCTTTCTCCAAAATTAATAAATAGTATTTTATTAATTTTCCTTAGGAGGCCCATTTTGAGTTGAAATTTACTCTAATGTCTGATCTTATACATGACTATGTTGAGGTCTACATTGATGATTTTATAGCCTATGGTAATACTTTCCAAGAAGCTCTTGACAACTTCGAGAAAGTTTTGATCCGATGTCAAGAGACAAACTTAACTCTTAGTCATGAAAAGTGTAAAATGTTACTGATAGAAGGTATAGTTTTAGGACACCATATTTATTCTCAAGGAATTAAGGTAGACCCTGCTAAGATCGAATTAATAGTTGGCCTTCCCTCTCCAAAAACCCAAAAGGAGGTGAGAAGCTTTCTAGGTCATGTAGGCTATTATCGCCGTTTTATTGAAAAGTTTACAAAGATAGTTGCACCAATGTTTAAATTGCTCATAAAAGATGTAGAATTCCAATGGACAGAATCTTGTTAAAATGGTTTTGATATTTTGAAAGCTAAACTATTAGTATTACCAATACTTAGGGGCCCTGACTAGACCCTTCCCTTTAATATATCTACTGACGCTTCCAATACGGCCATAGGAGGA
This sequence comes from Pseudotsuga menziesii, assembly GCA_001517045.1. NCBI lineage: Eukaryota > Viridiplantae > Streptophyta > Pinopsida > Pinales > Pinaceae > Pseudotsuga > Pseudotsuga menziesii. Next base: position 4,187 of record LPNX011195288.1, on the reverse strand, counting down.
GTCCTAGGCCAAAAAGAAGGACAATCACCTTATGCCATTTATTTTATCAGCAAAATTATTTCTCCTACCAAACTAAACTATACCATTACTGAAAAAGAATTTTTGGAAATAGTCTATTCTATTAATAAATTCCGCCATTATATTATAGGGTACGAAGTTTTTGTTCACACCGATCACTCTGCCATTAGATTCTTAATGGATAAACCGATCACCAATGGTATAGTTACCCGGTGGCTTCTCCTATTACAAGAATTTAATATTACCGTCATTGATCGACCTGGTAAAGAAAACTTAGTAGCAGATTTTCTTTCTCGTATACAACACGATAGTGATACTAAACCTATTGATGATACTTTTCTCGATGAACATTTGTTTGTTGTATCTATTCAAACCCCTTGGTTTGCTGACATTGCAAACTATCTAGTGACGAAAAAAGTACCACACCATTTGGCTCCATACGAGAAATGTCGCATAATAGTACAAAGCTATAACTATTACTGGGTTGATAATGACCTTTTTTGTACTAGCCCAGATCTTATTATTAGAGGATGTGTGCGGGAGAATGAAATGACAGACATCCTCTGACCATGCCATGATGGACCATGTGAAGGACACTTTTCTGATAGATGGACAACATACAAAGTACTGCACTCTGGTTATTACTGGCCAAGCATTTTTAAGGATGCTTCCAAATACGTTAAAGGATGTGATAGTTTTCAAAGAATGGGTAGACCCACAACATTAGACCAAATTCCTTTACAACCTCAGGTCATGATTGAGCCTTTTGAAATATGGGCTCTTGATTTTGTAGGACCAATCTCTCCCATGTCTTGTAAAAAGAAATATATATTGGTTTGCACAGATTATGTTACCAAGTGGGTAGAAGCTAAATCTTTGTTTAGGGCTACAGAGAAATATGTAGTAGAATTCATATATGAAGAAATATTTACCCGATTTTGTGTACCCAGATAAATTTTCATAGACCAAGGTACTCAATTCACTTCCAAAATTAATGCAAGAGCTCACTGTGAAGTATGGTATTCGACATTGCAAATCTTCACCTTACCATCCTGAGGCTAATGGCCAGGTAGAATCAACCAATAAAGTATTAGAAGCTATTTTAACCAAGAGCATTCACTTACATCATAAGGATTGGGAGGATAGACTTCTAGAGGACTTATGGGCCTATAGGATAACATGGAGAAGTACTACTGGACATACCCCCTATGAGTTAGTATATGGAAAACAAGTCCTTTTACCTATTGAATTTCAAGTTAAAACCTTTCGTATGGCAGCACAGTTAGGTATGGATTTGGACAAAGCACAGAAACAACGAATCCTACAGATTAATGAACTAGATGAAATTAGATAGGATGCGCTCCAAAGAGCCATTATAATACAGAATCAACGGAAGCAATGGCGTGATAAATTTATCAAGCAAAAACAATTTAATGCCGGAGATTGGGCATTACTATTCAATTCACGGTTTAAAAACTTTAAAGGAAAATTAACTACCCGTTGGTTGGGCCCTTATGAAGTAGTTACAGCTTTTGACAATGGATGAGTAAAAATTAAAACAATTTATGGCTCATAAGTTTCCTTTATAGTGAATGGACATAGACTTAGGCTTTACCACCAACCAACATCTAGACAGGATTTCATACAAAATGTTTTACAGCACAAAAAAATGGAATTGATTGAAGAGGAAGTTATTCCTCCTCCTCCTGATCGGTGAAATCATTTTGGGTTATCATCACTTGTATATATGTAGATACATTTTTGCTTTTATGAATAAATAATAGTCACTTATGAAAAAATAAATTACATGCGACTCTTTTGCTTTCTATGCTTTTATGAATAAATTGAATCATCTAACAAGTGGTTTTGTAGTTTGATCATGGATACTTTATCTCTTTAAGAAGCTCATGAAGTATTATCTGGAAAAGTTAATTACGCTCGTAAGGATGGCTCCTTGCATATCATTCTTAATCGCTCTTTTTATGATTCAGATAGTTTCTGATATTTTGATTCAGACATGTATATTTCTGATTTGTTATTTCGAACAGTGCTTGACAAGACCTATTTTAATTATCATTCATCTTGTGCCTATGGATTACTAGTTCATCCTATACTTGTTATCAAAACTTGTCTCTCAAATATCTCTTTGTGATAACTCGAGAGTAGGTGGAATTTTTACCTGTGGGGAACATTACTTATATTTTCTGAAAAAGATGGATTCTTAAGTCAAAGAACATCATTAAGTTATTCTCTTTTGACATGATTTATGATTAAGGCCAATATGAAGAGCTATTTGTAAGTTTATTTCTGTAAAATTGAATTATGTGTTTTAGAAGGGCTTAACACACTCTAGTACCAATTGGGTTCCATATATTTAATATCATTATATACAAGGAAAACCCGTCGGGGTGCTGAACAGGCCTGCTGGCGGCGGGTCAATGCTGCGTAACAACTTAAAACCAGGAAGCTCAATAAATGCAAGTAAACCCGTTGGGGTATTGAACAGGCTCACTGGTAGCGGGACTATACTTGCATGGTACCAAGATAAACCCGTCAGGGTATTGAACAGGCTCGTTGGCAGCGGGGAAATATCGGGTAAAGAATTCTGGTTAATGCACTACTATACACATGATTCGTAAAATAATGATCATATACAGGAAATTTTTCAAAAAATTATAAATAAAATGTTAAGGCCCATTATCTTTACTGTCACTTGAGAATCGATGTAAGTTGGGCTTGGACCTGGCCATCCAATTCAATCAATACCTAGGATGTTATTATCCTAGAAATGGGATCCATAGTTACATCTCTCACACACTCAGGGGTAAACTCAAAGTATTTTATGATGACAAGATATCTTTACAATGAGGCATAGATGCCTAGCTTTTCCCATGACATTCTTTCGATTATATTATTGTCTCTTTATATGGTCTTTCTAAGCACTGTTATTTTTCATAAATATACATATCTAAATCACTTTCCCTTACTAGTCATTTTTTCTTTTCTTTATAAAACAATAACAACATACTCGCACTTTTTATTACCTGAAATAAACTATTCTTCTCCTTTGCATGAGGACATGCCATATCTTTGGTTTGGGGGAGGATTAGGAAGATTTAGAATAAAATATTTGTCTGCTTTTATCTTTTATTATTATTATGACAAAATTGCTTATCTCTGACAAATGTTAAAGTGTTTTCAGGTTATAGCATGAAGCATGTTTTTACAAATCAATCAATCAATATGAAGGATTTGAAGGAAGACTTTACGAAGGATCCGAATAATGGTTCAGATGATGGTTTGAATGAGATATTGTGGTATTATAGCATGAATGATTAAAATTTGTCAACCAAATTTTGTTTTTGAACATAGTTTTATTTTTGTATGGATGCTTTGACCTTAAAATTTCTTTTGTTATCATTTTACTGTTAGCATCTTTTTATTTAAATACACATGAAAACTATTCTTCTTGTTAACTAAGAATGTTATTTATGCATTTGTGATATATGTTCAAGCTGTCCAAAGTTTTACTTTGGACATGGTTGAACTAACTATAAACTTTATAATTTTATTTATCAAACGCATATGCTTGTTAAATGACACACATCTTGAATTTTGCTATAATAGAATGATCTCCTAATAAATCCAAATCTTTTACTATTCTATCATTTTTTTTACTAGAAAAATATTTTCTATTTTGACATAAAATAAATATTCTTTTATGAGATTAAAGTTTAAATTATTCCCTTCATTCGCCAAGTAGAAGGCAATTACTAGCGCAACTTTGCCTTCTCCTTAATCATTTTATTTTTTCTCAGTGGGACCTGACATTTCTCTGGTTTGGGGGAATGTTGAGCCTCATTTTGTTATCATTTTTGGTGATTAAATAACACATTTAAATACATATTTTATTATCTTTAGTATATTTTATGTCATGCAGATCGTTATTTCATCACAAGGTAAGAACAAATTTGATGTTATTATAACTTTGGTTATTAATATCATTTTTATGATTTTATTAACTCAAAGGTATATTATTTAAAGCATATTTAATGTATTATTTGATATTGTTAGGTATAACTCCCGATTCCAATTCATTATTCAAATGCAAATGCCTATATTTATACATTTCATGAGGCGGTTGATTACCAGCCTTTTCGCCTTCCTAT
>LPNX011195286.1:11845-63486 GCA_001517045.1 Pseudotsuga menziesii | reverse complement strand
GGCATATGGAAGGCCAGGAGTCATATGAGTCAGATCCAAGTCAAGGAACAGTCCAAAAGGATTTGGATTTATGCACACATCCCGATGTACGCGACTATCCAGGGAATATCTGCGTATGTACGCGGTTATCGGGGAAAAAACCACGTATATCAATATTATAATGTTTTTTGGGGATGGTTAAGGTAACATCAAAAGATATAAAGTGGTCCAAAGGGGATAATGAGTCTGCAGCGGGACAAGGGAAGGCCATACAATGTGTGATTCACCTAGTGTGGTGAAATCTGCTATAACAATTGTGCCTTTGTATATCTGCTACAGCTGAAACAAGAATTGGTTTTCTCCTTGAAAATTTTAATCTAACAATATATCCTATTTGTTATCTCAGTGCAACATAGTGCATGCTTTGGAGAAAACCAAATACCCAGATTTGGACATCTACTGGAAGATTTTTGAAGAAAAATATCATTTCTCTTGTCAGTTTACTGCAGATCTAATCACAATGAATCATGCAGATTTCATTATTACTAGAACATATCAAGAGATTGCAGGAAGGTCTGATGTTGTCCTCCTATAGAGAGCATCCTATAGAAATCATCTTGAAACTTATATTTAATTTTTATGTTCTTTCTCAGGGTTGTATTCTGAATATGGGAGACCTGGAAAAAAAAAGGACTTTCAAAAAAATATCTGAACCAATTGGAAGTAACCAGTATTTTTAATACATAGATATAAATATATGACTTTGTTGCTACAGCAAGGATACTCTTGGAGAATACGAAAGTCACACTACTTTCACCCTTCTGGGTCTCTACCATGTGGTACATGGAATTGATGTTTTTGATCCCAAGTTCAACATTGTTTCTCCTGGAGAAGATATGCAGATTTATTTCCCTTATATAGAAAAGCAACATCGCCTTACTACTTTACACGGTTCAATTGAGGAACTATTTTTTAGTCTTGAGCAGACAAATGAACATATGTAAGTAATACTCTCTATGACTATTTGGGACTCTTCAACTAATTTTGGGACATGGTACTCAAAGGATATTTATTACTCTATAATGATTCATTTTAGTTTTAGTGAATTGTTTCTCAGGAAAGCTAAAAATGATTGTTTACCAACCCAATGATGATAATTTATATCCCCTTCATTGTCTTCTTGGGACAACAATATATTCATTTTTTAGTGCATTGAAATTAAACTTTTCCAGTAAGAATGTCTAAGATATTATATTTGATTGAGTTGTGGTTAAGTGGTAAATCTGTGGGAATTTTCCATCACAAGCCCAGGTTTGATTCTTAGAGTAAAGATGTCTTTGACATTTAAAATTGGGAATCCTTGTAATGACATTGGCCATTGGGTTCAAGATTATTTACACCAAGCTGTCAAATACTTTATCAAAGAAGGCTCTTTTCTATTCCTATATATTTCCTTTCATTTCCTTCTTTGGGTCATTTGCTTTCCTGCTGTACCCACTGAATAATGTCATCCATCCTATAGCATTGGCACATTCTTTGCTACAATTTCCAGGTCCTAGCTTTCTTGGTCCCATGTCCATTCTTCAGACATGGTCATTTTGTTTTTTCTATGTCATGGCAGAGATTTGGCGCAGTGTGGTGGTTTCAGTGCTCTTTTGGGGAATCGCCAATCAGGTATGTATCTCAAGCAACAATAATTCTCAATACTTTGTCCATTTTTATTTCCTGGGATAGAAATGCAATGAAGATTAGTAGCATAGTAATGGCATAGTGTATTATGGGTATGTTGATCCGTTGCATACAGGTCAAATATGGTATATATTACAGTAATATGTATACCTTTCTTATCTAGTAGCTTTTATCTTATAGGTTTTAAATATACCCACTTAAAGACCAGTCAGATTTGGTACTATAGATGGTAGGGGAGACTCGGTTTATTATCAGAGTAGAAATGTTGTACTGTAATGTTTTTAAAGTAAAAAATATAGACATAGCATGACACAGTAGAATATGTGAGTGTAATAAAGTATGCACCTTATCTTATGAAGCAGAGTAGTGCGCATTAGGATTATTGTGCATTTTTTGTAAGGCGCTATTATTCTAATGCAACTACTAATAGGTCTCTGTTCCAAAAATTGAAAACTATTCTGAAAAAAAATAAAATGAGTTGTTTTGTGGATGGATTTAATGCAGAAGATGGTGTAAGTTTGTCTGATTCGTGTAAAGTAGAAAGTATGTTGATATGTTGCATACAGGTCAAATATGGTATATATTATAATAATATGTATACCTATCTTATCTAGTAGCTTTGCTCTTGTAGGTTTTAAAGATATCCACTTGTAAAGACAAGTCAAATTTGGTAATATAAATGGTAGGGGAGACTAGGTGAGCATAACTATTGTACTGTAATGTTTTTAAAGTAAAAAATATAGACATAGCATGATACAAGAGAATATGTGAGTGTAATAAAGTATGCAGCTTAGTTTATGAAACAGAGCAGTTCGCATTAGGCTTATTGTACAATTTTTGTAAGGCACTAGTATTCTAATGCAACTACTAATAGGATTATGTTTGAAAAATTGAAAAATATTCCAAAAAAATAGAATGAGTTGTTTTGTGGATGGATTTACTACATAAGAGGGTGTAAGTTTGTCATAGTCATTTAAAGTAGAAAGAGAATTTGAAATCTTATTCTAGCCTATAGTTTAAGTTGCATTTTGGTAATTACAACTCATTTCTATGGATGGGTGTTGCTGTTTTTTTGGATTTATATCTAAACCAAGCCTATTTTTAAAATGAAAATGGATACAAGTTGTACCAATATAAGGGATGAGCTATTTGGGGATGTTTGCATATTACAACAGTGGATGAATCAAAGTAGTTTTACCCTCTTTTGGCCTAGGAGCCAATGTAGCCTTGATTTTTTTAGAGAGAACTGTTAAGTATTTCTCCCATATCTATAAGAATCTTGGGCCTGGTATGGATGGTTGGGAAGTCTCCTTCAAGGGAATGATGAGCATTGTGGTGATGTTGGGGCTTACAATATGTGGCATCTACTGGTGGGTAAATAAATTTGTAGTGGATGATCATACACTTCCCAAGGGAGAAGCTCGTAATCTAAGAAGGTATATCTATATTCTAATTTATTGAATTTTTTCAAATGTGTTTTGTTACAAACATAAGTTATTTTAGGTTCTTTAACTCAACCTCTCGTACTTTTTACATATTTGAAACCAAAGATGGGAATGATGGAGAGTTTTAAGTTCCTATTAACTTCAAGATATGTGAGAGACCTTGCCACTTCGGTGGTTGCATACGATATTAACATCAACCTTGTTGAAGCCACCTAGAACTCCAAATTGAAGTCACATGTAATATATGTCAGGCCTTAGGTTCTTTTGCAACAAAATTCTTGTTCATACATGATACATATATGCATAATAATATGTGCCACATTAGTGGATACTCTATATGGGGAGACCTATGTAGGCATAATCTACTTTACATAGCCTCAGCACGATAACCAAAATGTTTACAACTTAAATATGTTATGTAATTATCACCAGTACTTGTTGAAACAAGTACAAAGATCCATTCCTTCTGGCAGATCTCTCCAGCTAGACAAACACAAACACACATGCATATCCATTTACATCAACTTTAAGGGCTCAAGGAAAATTCCTAATTTCATTTTCATTGTTTCCATATTGCTCGCTTGAGGAGACCCAATCATACAAGGTAATTTGAACAACAATGCATTAATTGGATTGTTCCTCCTAGCTGGGGAAAATCTAGTGCACAACATCTAAATAACTTGAAATCCCTTCATATGCTCTTCCATTTCTTTACATTTTTGTTTTAAGGATAGTAGAACCTGCTAAAGACAATAATTATTTGTCTTCAGCCATTGCTTCCATAGCTAGAACACTCACTCAACCTTTAGCTAAGAAAATTTGAAGCAAGATTCTGTGTGGTTCTAATATAGGGAATATGACTAAGATAATTTGTGTGTCTGACAGTTTCCAAGTCCAAATGAGTATTTTGCATTCATGGGGGATTTATGCACATGCACAGGAATTGCTACCTTCACCATGATGTTGCTAAGCAGAGTTATATTACGCAAATATGGTTGGGGAGTAGTAGCTACCATCACACCTACTGTGTTGCTGGCGACAAGAGTAGCATTCTTTGGTCTCATTCTCTGCAGTGAACCACTCACTCCCTTATTTGGTAAATTTGGCATGATAACTCTTTTGGTAGCTGTGTATATTGGAGCTATTCAGAACATCTTTAGCAAGAGTGCTAAATATAGTTTGTTTAATCCTTGCAAAGAGATGGATTACATTCCTCTTGATGAGAACACCAAGGTATATTGCCTCTGCATTTTGTCTCAAGTTTTCAAGGCCTCTGTCTATTCTATTTTCACTTTCATATTTGATTTTTAAAAGAATATAGTCAAGTATTGTTGTAGGGCTTATACTAAGGAATAATGCCAAACTATTCCTTTCGTTGGGATTTTGAATTTGTTATCATTGTAGGTCATTTTTGATAGCTGAAAATTGTTTCAATTTAACATATATCATTATATGTGATCTCATTCTTGGTTATTTTATAGGTTAAAGGAAAGGCTGCAATAGATGTGGTATGCAATCCATTGGGAAAGTAAGGAGGGGCACTGATTCAACAATTTCTGATTTTAATGTTTGTTTCACTTGCCAAATCCACTGGCTACCTTCAGGGTATCTTGTTGGTTATAGTATTGTCCTAGTTAGCAATTGCATGGTCATTGGATAGTCAGTTCATTCCATTGGTGAATAAATATCTTAAGAGAAAATATCTGGAGGGTAAGCTATCTACAGCAAAAATAATTGCATTACCAATGAAAGAAACTTTAGACAAGCAAGGCATTGAGGAAGAGAAAGGAATTGTGGTTAAAGATATTGTGGAAGAAGGCAAATTAGTGAAAGAGAATGAGGAACAAACCAAAGAGATGGATGTTGTTGAAGTTAAGGCACAAAGGAGTCCAAATTCTCGATCTCCTCAGAGTGATGCCCCTAGCAGTTATAGGTTAGTCTTCCTTTCCCCTTTTATTGAAATGATCTGTGAATGCCATGGAAGTGTTATTAAGGTCTATCATTTTGTTTCTTGATATTATCTTGGCATTCTTCGGTATATATATTATTTCATAAAGTTTGGTGTTGTATAATTATATGTTGTGTTGATGTATTGGTAACTTCAGAATGTATTCATCCGTATTTCTTATGTATTGTAACCTGATGTTTATTTCGAGATGTACTTGAGTCATGTCATGCCCCAATGTTCCAATCGAGAAGTTTCTTTAATGTGAAATTCATGTCAAGTCATTGTGGTTAACCCTCCTATTGGTCAAGGGTTAAAGTCCCCACAGTTCTGGGGACCTAGGTTTATTAGAATATCCTAGTGAAGTCAACCCTAGGTGAGTCATTGTAAGTCGAGGCAATAGTCCCCACTGTTGTGTTACCCTCCTATTGGTTGGAGGAGGAAAAGTCCCCACAAGTTGTGGGGCACTAGAAATATTAGACACTCCTAGAGATGTTGGCTCTAGTAAGTAACTGTTAAGTGAGGGCGACATGTCGGAGTGGGTTTCAAGTGAATGAAAGAATATAAATATAGAGTGAGCCTGTCTATTTATCACACACACACTCACTTATTGGGGCGCATGAGTGAGAGGAGAAGTTACTAGGACAAGAGAGAGATTGCTGCTATCAGGAGATCATCTTTATGTTTTTGAGTTTTACCTTTGGTGTTGATTCTATCTCTTAGGAATTTGCGGGGTTTTCTCCTTTATGGTTTCCCCAAGGAAAAATTCTTTGTGTCTCTTGTCTCTTGTGTTTTATTGCTGTGCATGTTATTCTCTCAGTTAAAGATCCTAAGATCATAATGCTAGCTTGAATGATAAATTCTAACATGGAATCAGAGCTAACTTGAGAAGAAGACATTGTGCAGTTGCAAAAGCTATGGATTCTTAATTTTTCGGTCTCTCTCCATAATCCATGAGCAAAATTATGCTAGGCTGACTCTCCATTGAAGGGCACATCTTTCTGTCGAAGCAGAATTCGATTTCGAGCATTTTCAGTTTTGGTGCGAAAATTAGGGCTTCTTGCAGAAGAGGAATTTTTGAGTGAGCCCGGCATAGGATTTCTATCCTCATCAAAATTGAATTTTATAGACCTGGATCAATATTTTTGGTTGGGTGAAACTCCTAGAAATTCAAACCCTAGTTTGACCCCGAGCTAGAAAAACCCTAAATACTAAACGTGCTAAGTTTTGGTACATTCGCTATATTCCTATATTGGTGAAGGATCAGGAGCTGAAACTTTCAAAGGCTGAAGATAAACTACTAATTTACATGGTGTCCAAAATTCTGCCTCAGATTCTCTATATGCTGGGAGATATGATCCCTCCACGTTAGGGTTCCAGCCTCTTCCAGGATTCATCCCTAAACAGGACACCTGGGAAGAATTGTTATATCTTGGGATAAAAAGGTACAAATTAAATTCTTGAAGATGTTCCAGAAAGGGTATGGACTTTAATTTCTATGGTCTGAATTTCAGACCCAGAAGATAAACCAGTGACACGTGGAATTCCATACAATCTCGATGTGATAAACCGTCCTGAAACAGGTCACCTTGGGAAAATGATCATAATTCCCAATTGGTGAAACCAATTCTATTGAAACATATGGTGTTGGAATAGGGATATGCAAGGATACCTTAGTGAAAATTTTTAGACATAGAGGAGTAGTAATTTCAGAGATACCACAGAAACAATAACTGACATTTCTGCATAAGAAATTGGAAAACTAGGGCTTCCTGTTCCAGGAGCTTCCCTCCACTGTTTTCAGAAAAGGAGTACATTGGAAAGCTCAACTTGAAGAGATATATATTTATATCCAATTAGATATGAAAGATTCCAAGTTTTGAATATTAGGGTTTCTATGACAAACCCTAGATCAGGTAGCTCCGGAACCAGGACGGACACCTCAAATCGGTAAGATCTAATCTTTTGCTATTTTCATTTGAGGTTCTCATTTCAAAGTAATCTATCACATCAACTTGATGATAAGCTTGGTGAAGTTTACAACTTCCAAGCATGGAATTATTTGATCTCTCTGAAGAAAATGAATTGGACACTTACATAAGAAGAGAGGTTCCAGTTCCAGAGGGAGATGAGGCTAAAAGCCTTACACCAGAGGAACTTGGTCAAGGCCAAGAAGATCATTGTTGATTCAATCAAGGATCACATTATACCACAAGTGTCTTCCCTAAAGACATCGAAGATGGTTTATTCCTTGACCAATCTATTTGAAGGGAAGAACATAATTCGGAATATGACCTTAAGAAACTAGTTAAAGAATGTGAAGATCCAGAATGCAAAGACCATACAGTAATACTTTACAGAGGTCTCTCAAATCAGAGAACAACTTGTAGTAGTAGAAGAAGAAGTGTAGAATGCAAAATTGGTGATAGCCACCTTGAATGGTCTCCCAGGATCATGGGATTCATTCATGCAAGGAATGTGTGCCATAAGGAATTGATTACTTTCAGTAGACTCTGGGAAGAGCACACACAAGAAGAAGAAGATCGAGAAGAGAAGATGGGAGCAACTGAAGATCAAGCTCTTACCATCCAAAGAAGATCCCTCAAGTGATGAGGAATATGAAGGAATCAACTCTTAAAGAACCTCTTATTCATCTTATCATTTGGATAAGAAATGATGCTATTATGAATGAAAAAGATAATGAAGCTGAAGGCTCAAGAAGGAGTCTACCCATGAAACAAATAAAGATAAGTATTCAATTGTCATTTCATAATATTGTTTTGTTATGGATTTGTTTATATTCATTTGATGTATTATGCATGATAGTATGTTTTCATTAATGAAAGTATACTACTAATATGCATGTGATGGGTAAGTAGCTCATGGTGCTATACAAATCTCCATTGCTACTTATCTAGAATGAAATCACTTTGCTGACATATTGGATTAGTACACAATCTCAATGTTGTCCTGGTAGAGATGGAAGGCATCTAGAAAAGTTTCTGTGAGATATGGATGAATGTTGTATTAGCTAAAGTAGTTGCATGATCATATATTTATGCATAAGAATTTTCCAGTATGAATATTCCTTATGAAATTTTTCTAACCATACAAATGCGTTTGACTTGTAGGAAAGATCGCATACATAATCGCCTACAAGCAAAGAAGGATGAGACTTGTTCCAAAGAACAAGTGACGACAGTTGAATATGAAGAATAATATGACGAATGTAGTGACATCACTGATGCAGAACCTTCCAGCTATGAAGAAGTTCAAGAAGAATGATGTCTAGGATGCAGTATCGATACGTGAAGGAAAGTTCATTGTTCCATCATGCAGTAGATGGAAACATCATGGGATAACACATACATGATGAACTTGATGAATATCTTAACCTTTGCTACAAGGTTGATAAAGGATGACAAGATCACAGATGGATGCGAGAAGAACGCTTTCAAAGATAGAGGATCTTGGTATCCAGTGATCCTAGATGGATACACGGAATATTAGTAGCATATGAAGCTACTTGTCACTCCAGTACAGAATGTTTCAGTGCATAGAGTACAAAAGATAGAGGGAGTATGATGCTCAGCTTCAGAGGGAGTGACTACAGAAGATCCTGAGGTTCGATATGGTACGACAAGATGGATAGATTACTGATGACTCTAGGATTTATTGAGAGTAAAGTGGATTCCAACCTTTTCTTCAAGGTTAAAGGCGGAAGACCAGTGATGCTCCTGTTATGTGTTGATGCACTATTTTCTAGGCATGGAGGTGTGGACAAGGGAAGTATGCAGTAGATATCCTGAATAGGTTCAGGATGATGGACTGCAAGGCCATGAACACACCTATGGCATCGAACATGAAGCTATTGAGTGATGCTTCATCAGATATGGTTGATGCTACAATGTATCACCAGATGATTGGGTCCTTGATGTACCTGAGACCATATATTTGCTTTGCTATGAACACATTGAGACATGTTCACCTGATGGTTTCAAAGCATGCAGGGGTACAATTGATTATGGGCTCAAGTACGATGCAAATAAGAAGATTAACCTGGAGGGTTATGTGGATTCATATTGGGCAGGCAGTGCCATTGATAGGAAGAGCATTTTGAGGTGCTACTTCAGTATGGGATCAAGTGTGATCTCTTGGCTTGGAAGGATGGTGCTGAGTACAGCTGAGGAAAACGATGTTGCCACTTGCTATTTGGTAGAGAGGAGCAGTGAAGCTCTAATATGTGACCCAAATTAAGATCTCTTGAAAAAGGGAGTTATAGCATAGTCGGTGAGACAAGTTGTCTGAGCATAAATCCCAGCGAAGCTTGTAGGTTGCTCAGATGTAAACAGACCTGTAGGTTGCCCTCAGATGTAATCAGTCCTGGTGAAGCTCGCAAGTTACCCTTGGATGTAATCAGCCCTGATGTGATTCTATGCTAGAAATGGACAAAGTGAATTTTGAGTACCTGAGGGAGAAGCTTGGTGTTCTCCATATCGAGGTCCCTTCCAAGGGGAAGTGACGAGTCTAGAAGCCATTCTAACGAGCAGGTCAGATATAAGAGCTGAGCCATTCTGTCATGGTAAGAGAATTTTGTTCCTTCCATGTCAGATATTAGTGTTGAATGCCATTCTGGAAATGGAAGTACCTAGTCAGTTACCAGGAACACTCAGTCTGGGGCTGAAAGAGCCATTTTGACGAGTAGGTCAGATGTAAGGGCTGAGCCATTCTGTCATGGCTAAAGGATTAGGTTCCTCCCATGTCATATGTGAGTGCTAGCTATTCTGACGAGTAGGTCAGATGTAAGGGCTACTGCCACTCTCTGAGAGAGTGGAGGCACCTGGTCCATTACCAGGTAGCTCAATCTCGGGCTGGGGGCCATTCTGATGAGGGTGTAGGATTTGGTTCCTACCAGATCAGATGTGAGTGCATGCCATTCTGATGAGTAGGTAGATGTGAGTGCTGGTCATTCTGACGAGTAGGTCAGATGTAAGGGCTACTACCATTCTCTGGGAGGATGGAGGCACCTGGTCCATTACCAGGTAGCTCAGTCTGGGATTGGTGGCCATTCTGATGAGGGTTTTAGATTTGGTTCCTACTAGATCAGATGTGAGTGCATGCCTTTCTGACAAGTAGGTCAGATGTAAGTGCTGGGCCTTTCTGATGTGATTGCAGGCTCCTACATGATCAGATGTGAGTGCTGGGCACGCCTTTCTGACAAGTAGGACAAATGTAAGTGTTGGGTGGGCCATTCTGACGAGTAGGTCAGATATAAGCACTGAAGAAGACCTACATGATGGCTAGGCCTACAACCAGCATGAAAGAAGGTTGGATCTGTAGAAATTCGTGTGATGAGAAGAATCATGAGATAGCACATATGATGATGACCAGAGAAGATCTAGATCGAGCTATGATCCAGATCCAGTTATGATGTCTTCGAGATGATCCAAAACGAGTGATGATCCGGATCTAATAGTGATGATCTAGATCTAGTGATGATCTCCAGTGATGATCCAGATCCAGTGATGATGTCCAGAGATGATCCAGATCCAGTGATGATCCAAATCCAGTGATGGTGATCCAGATCGAGTGATGATCTAGATCCAGTGATGATGATCCAAATCCAAATGAAGATGATGAGAACTTAATGATGATCCAAATGATACAGAGAAGAAGACTTGTGCTGATAAATTGTGTCGAGAGAATACCTTCCTAGTTAAGAGGGAGTGTTGATGTATTAGTAACTTTGGAATGTATTCATCCATATTTCTTATGTATTGTAACCCAATGTTTATTCCAAGATGTACTTGAGTCATGTCATGCCCCGATGTTTCGATCAGGAAGTTTCTATAATGTGAAAGTCATGTCAAGTTATTGTGGGTAACCCTCCTATTGGTCAAGGGTTAAAGTCCCCACAGTTGTGGGGCCCTAGGGTTATTAGACTATCCTAGTGAAGTCAACCCTAGGTGAGTCATTGTAAGTTGGGGCAATAGTCCCCACCATTTTGTTCCCCTCCTATTGGTCGGAGGAGGCAAAGTCCCCACAAGTTGTGAGGCAATAGGGTTATTAGACACTCCTAGAGATGTCGGCTCTAGTAAGCAATTGTTAAGTTAGGGAAACATGTTGGAGTGGGTTTCAAGTGAACGAAAGAATATAAATAGAGAGTTAGCCTCTCTATTTATCACACACACACTCACTTATTGGGGCACATGAGTGAGAGGAGAAGTTACTGGGACAAGAGAGAGACTGTTGCTATCAGGAGATCATCTTTATGTTTTCAAGTTTTACCTTTGGTGATGATTCTATCTCTGTGGAAGTTGCAGGGTTTTCTCCTTTATGGTTTCCCCGAGGAAAAATTCTTTGTGTCTCTTGTCTCTTGTGTTTTATTGTTGTGCATGTTATTCTCTCAGTTAAAGATCCTAAGATCATAATGCTAGCTTGAATGATAAAATTCTAACATGTTGTGCACTTTGTTGTCTTGTTAATTTAACAAATGGAATATTCTCTACGGAGTTCGAGTAGGATCCCTCGAAATACTTTAAGTAGAATCCTTATAAGAAGTTTTAGAAGAATCCCTGGAAGGAGCTTGAGCAAGAGCCAAAGCGAGAGTCCCAAGAGAATCTCAAGAAGGAGCCTGAGTAGAAGTCCCAGAAGGGTATTGAGTAGAATTTATCGAATGAATTTGAGTAGGAACCCAAGTGTGATTTCTCACAGGGTCGTAAGCAGGAGCCCAAGTTGCTAGTATTTAAGTAGGATCCCATGTGTGATTGCTCACAAGATTTTAAACATGAGTCCACAAAGGATATTGAGTAGGAACTCATAGCAAAACCTAGCTCAAAGTCCTTTGAAAAGTTGAAGAAAGTCTCCAAGCATAAGGTTGTTAAGAGGATCAAGTCGTAGTCCTGTTGTAAATAAGAGTACATTTCCCCATCCTAATCAAAATCAGACTGCTGCAAGAAGTACTACCCCATAGGGCACACCTAAACGTATGAGAAGAGTTCATGGATTCAACCAGTGTTACTCTTATGCTCGACATTATCATACACCATATTTAGACTACTCTTCCCTAAGGTCTCATTGCATCAATGAAAGGAATATTCCTGATAGGGACAACTTTGTACGCATTCATGTGTATCCCCCTCGAGCTTCCATTTCTATTTTCTTTGTTTCTTTATGTTAGAAACAATAATATCACTACCATCGAGTATTCCTCTGACATGGAAGGTTTTGTATTCATATTTAAATGGATTTTGTTCATAATCCTTAGGTAGTTATACCCATTTCCAACATCTGCACAATGACTATAGACTAGATTCCTATGCTCTGTCATGGTTGTAGTTTGTTAAGCATATCCAATTCTATTCCTTCTCCCAGTGTTTCAAATCATGCATGGTTTTCCAAAGAAAAAGATTAAAAGATAGCCTCATCCTATACTCTATGCCCCCATGAATATGCTTATATCCAATGTTGTTGGGGATCATGTAGATCTCACAGTGCAAGCACTGCAACATCACCCTGGGAAGCGAATAAACATTATGAATTGGCATCACAATATATCCTAACCATTTGTCCTTGTGGATACTCATTAGCTTGATGGAAGAAGGAACTTTGCTCATCCCATGGTGGATAAGATCCATGTGAAGCACCAACTATTGGGTTGATCATCCTATTTTGATTCTCCTTATTGCTCCACTTATACATGACTCTAGGATGATCATGCTTATCTACTATATCCTTGGCATCCACACTAAGATAATTGTGTTGATAGGTCTCATATATGGTACACTTATGGTTGCTAGGGAATAGTGATTTTTGCAATCCCATTAAGCCAATTTCTTGAGTTTTGTTCAAAATTACTAAAAAAGGTTTATGGATTTCATAACCTACTTGATCATATATTGTGAACTTATACAATCTATCATCCTTTTCGACCATTAGATACTCAAAGTTGTGTATTGATCCTTTTTACCATTATAGAGGACCCTGTAAGTTAGGTTCCCAAATTCTTAAAGGGTGCTAGCTCAATGGAAGAGCGCTTGCCTTACAAGCAGGAGGTTGGTGGTTTGATTCCTCCATACCCTAATGATATTAGAATATCAGTTAAAAACAACTAAATATTAACCAAAAAATTAGAGATAAGTGACCAAACAAAATGACCAAAATTCGTATATAAAATTACTAAAAATGACTAAATTAGTGACCAAAATATGAAAGATGCGAAACTAGGCATTAAAGAGGATGAAACACATGGCACTAATGATGAATCCAAACATGGCGTTGATATGGTAGCAAAATAAGTCACAAAAATAGGTATTAAAAAGGATGCAACACATGATGCTAATGATGAAGCCAAACATGGCGTTGATATGGTAACAAAATAAGACGTTACTTTGGATCCAAAACATTCCGCTACATAGGAAGAAAAATATGGTGCAACAATAAAAGAAATATTTGGCATCATTTTGGTAGCAAAACACGATGCAAAAAAATAAGCAAAAATTGGTGCAAATTTGGAAGCGAAAATTGGCACATATTTGGAAGTAAACATGGTGCAAAGTGGGATGTTAAAGTGGTAGCAAAAATGGATGCTAACATGGTGTTATTAAGGATGAAAATATGGCACAAACGGGGATGCCATTTAAGAAGCAAAAGCAAACACTCACTAGGAATCAAAATATGACGCTATTTAAGAAGCAAAACTCGACGTTGTTTAGGAAGCAAAGTCGGACGCTATTTAGGAAGCAAATCTTGACGTTGTTTAGGAAGAAAAGTTGGACGCTATTCTAGAAGAAAAAATAGACGTTATTTTGGATGTCATAAAGGATGCTATCTAGGAAGCAAAAAAAGACATTTTTTGAGATGCTTTAAGTTTTGTCCATGACGCGTCCCATTTAGCGTCTACTTTGACCACTCAATGTAAAAAAAAAATTACACTAAAAAGGGATGCTAATTATAGGATTTGTTGTAGTGAATGTAGGACTAGACCATATTATATCAATCAAAAGCATTCTGGTTATACAAGGACTAGAAAATTTTTGCTCACGATTCCAAGTTCTATTACTGATTTGATTTCAAGTGTGTGTTTCCAAAAACATTGTTTGAAACAAATGCATTACAATTGTGCCTTGGAGAAAAGGCTAGCATATCTACCAATGAACAAAAATATGCAAAATTCATATTTAGTAGGGTGCATGATTTCCACAAAGGAAGGTTATGATTATCGCATTGGAAGTATTTTTCTTTGCAGAGGGGCATTCAAAATAATTCACTCAATTGGTAATCTTCGATTATCAAGAATCCAGACAATTCTAGAAAAGGATCCCACTTTTTGTTCTAAAGAATATCATGCACGAGCTAGTGGGCCAATATCAAACATTCCAATATCATGGATGCATGAATTCTTTTATAATCATGGAGAGAGTGTGCTAGATAGAGAAACCATACACATTCCAAATAATTTCTCAAGGTAGGAAATCTACAACTTGTACAAGGAATTTGTTCAAGAGGCTGAAGGAAATAACAATTTCATCATATATGCATATTTTACAAGACTATAGAAAATAGAGTTCAACAATGTCTGTATTCCTAAGAGTTCAAGGATGGGGGTTTGGAGTATATGTGCTTCTCTTAAACAAATAAGGGATAAATCAGAAGGGATAGAAAGAGGTGCATCTCTAAAAAAATTATTTCCTTGAATAGATATCAATTATAAAAGCTCACCAATGTTTTATTTTTATTTTATTTGTAGATTCTGTTATCAAAGAAATTCAAGCACAACACAATCAACAATCAATTGAATGGAAAAAGTTATACAAACATTGCAAGAAGTGTTATGATGATCCACATCAGTATTTGGGTTTGATAATTGATGGCATGGATAAGAAAAAAACACTTTTGACACATTTTGTTTGTGTACCAAAGAGTTTAAAGGAGGAAAATTTGGTTGGTTGTATGGTTTTTAATGGTTAGATGTCTCCAAGGGTTTACTTTATAGCTCCAAATATTCATAATGATGAAAATTCGACCATTGCCATAATTCACCATGTGATTACTCATTGGTTTGGAAATCTTCCTTGAGTTCTATATCTGCAATTGGACAACACCATCCGGGAAAACAAAAATCATATTATGTTTGCTTATATAATCATGCTTGTTGAATTGTGAATTTTTCAGAAGGTTAAAGTTGGTTTCCTACTTGTTGGACATACACATCACCATATTGATCAAATGTTTAGCCATTTTGCAGTGACATTGGGGAGGAAGAATGTTGGAAGTCTCCTATCATTAACTAAAACTATTAGAAAGACATACAGTCTAGAGGATGTTATACTAACATTGGAGGAAACTGTTGACATGCAAATATTTATTATGGGATCACATGGTGAAGAAAGGTGCATTGAAAAAGTTAATGACATTAGCTTCCAACATCAATTTCATATAAAAAATATTGATGGGAAAACATTACTATGGGGTAAGAAGTACCCAACAAGTGCAAAATGGGGGCCTACAACAAGTTTAACATTTCTTAAATTCATCCCAATTCGTCAAATTTATGCTTCAAAGCTATTGGTATTGCAATCAACTATCAAGATTCGAAATGCATGCCGACACAATAGAGATGTTGATTCTTCTCAATGCTGGGAAGAAATAAAAAAGTCTAGCAAAGATACATATGAGTATTTTGATGTTGTTGATACTGTTTGGTGGGAGTCTTTTTTCATTGAGCAAAATGACATAATTTCAAACTCTACAAATGGAAATATTTTTTTGAACTCCATTTCATTAGCTGCAAAGTATGTCAAATGAAAATTAGGAAATAAATGCTGAATCAAAAGGTGTTGATCCTTCTCAAGTAGAGGAAAGGGAAATGTATTGGGTCTAGAAGATCATCTGCATGACGTGAGGCAATGGAAGACCTTTACAAAGGATTAGTAAAATATATTAAGGTTGTATGATTGCAGTTTTGGCTACAGAAGATGCACGTAGTTATCCATTCTGGATTACAAAAGTTATGAAGGCCAATAAATAAAATAAAGAAGTTATATCCATTGAAGTACATTGGTATGCAATGGACACACACACATTTGATGGTGTATACAAGCCAGAGATGGTGGTTGAGAAAAAGGTTTGCAAAAAGAAAAAAAGAAAGGGTCAAAATGTAAATCATCGTCGCATTGACATTTTGAACTTATAAGATGTTGACATACTAGTTTATGACTTCCAATTGACAAACAAAGGCACTCTTCACTCCAAGATTACAAATATTATCAAAAGATTGTTGGCACAAGAAATAGTTGCATCATGGGAGTCTGCTAAACCAAGGCATAGATCAAGAATGAATATGTCATATGAAATGTTGGGCATACATGAAGACTCCAATGGTGCACTTATTGATAGTAGAGAAGAATATGGGTCATCTACATCTTCACCTGATCATTCATGCGAAGAAAATGTAGTTTCTGATGGTGTGTCAGAATCCATGTGTTGATTTCAATATTTGCAAATGAAACATTTTATCTTTTTTTGCTAAGATGGCATTGTATGCGTGGCAATTCTAAAGGAGTGTTTCAATTTTAATATGAATAGCTTCTATGTCTTATGGTTTAATATATGATTTTATTATGAGTATTATCAGAAATTCCTTTATTTTATATGGATTGAGTGGTCTAATAATTTCTTGAATTTTTTTTTGTTTAATGTAGAGCAAGTTTTATATGCTCTTACTAACAGGTTTAATAAATACAATTTTAAATTATGATAAAATGATATAATTATGCCATTTTTTGAAATGGTGTGCTACCAATAGCATCAATTTTCAATTTCAGCCTTAAGTGTAAGGTTTGGTGCTAGGGGTAGCACTACTTTTTATTTTGAGATTTTTTTTGGAGTTATAAAGTTTTCTTCAAATTGTATAACATGTTTATAGTGAAAAAGATAGATTATCATAGAAAATTAAGTAAAAAGAGAATTTAGAAAAAACAATAATTAAATATATTTTTTTAATTAATGTATAAAATTTTCTTGTTAGAGATGTCTTATTTATAGTAAAAAAGATAGATTATCATAGTAAATTAAGTAAAAAGGGAATTTAATAACCTAATTAAAGATAAAAGGTAAAATTTAAAACAAAAAAGTTGATTGATGTCTAAGAATCAAGAAGCCCAATTATTCTTATTATAAAAATAAGGATGTGAAAAAAGTGATGTAGAAAAATAAAAATTGATAATTAATATTTATTAGGATTAATTTTGATTTATTAAATTTTGAAAATAAGATAATAAATTATTTAGATTGACTTGAAATTATATTTATGTTTCTAAAAAAATTAAGCTAAAAATGTTAAAATATTAAAAAGTTAGCCTGAAAACAAATTATTGAAAATTAAGATTTAAATTAAATATATAAAAGATATTATGATCAAAATGGTTTTATTTTTAAATGTAAATGTACAAAAATTGAATTTAAATATTAATAATTTAATTTTGTTAACATTTAATAAATTCAAAATTATAAAATAGTTGGCGTATTGCAATCTATTGGAATAAAAATATCTCAATTTTATTTACATGTATTGCAAACATGTAAAGTTTTTTGGTGAAAATTTCAGTAAGTTATTTTTATATATAAGTTTTTTCTTAAAATGGTTTTTTATATGTAAGTGCACAAAACTGGAATTTAAATATTAATTATTTAATTTTATTAACATTTAATAAATTCAAAATTATAAAATAGTTTCTAAAAGCTTTTAAGTTGTCTTATTGCAATCAATTGGAATAAAAATATCTCAATCGTATTTACATGTAACAAACATGTAAAGTCTTTGGTGAAAATTTCAATAAATTTTTTATATATAATTTTTTTCTTAGTGTCACTCTTGAAAACTTCAAAAACACCAAAATTATATATATATATATATATACGTTTGATAGCTTATCTAGCATTCCCAAAAATCTATTGCCAAATTCAATAAGAACAAATAGTAAAATATATATAATGACGCTTCTTTATACTAGGGAAACAAGGTTAACACTATTTTATACTATGGAAATATAGTTAACACAACACTGGTCACAAGGAACACTATCTTTTTCGAACTTATTGTCCAACTTTTGTATCCATATTATTATTGTATGTATATAGGTTGAAATCATTTTTTAATTATGGAATAAGACCAACAATACTTTTTTTTTTTTATAAGTAAGAGATTCTATTATGATACAAAAATGTTACAAAGAGACACTGATCCTCTGGTCGAAAAGACATGACCTTCAGCCCAAAAAGACGGGAACTACTTACAGAAACAAAAGGAGAAGCAGGCTTGACTATACCTGGTTCTCAAAATACAGATTACAAAAAACTCTATAGCCCAGTCTGACCACAAACGGCCTACCAAACAGTAACGATACCTATCACAAACCCAAAGGAAAGCAAAGCGGCACAGAGGCCTTTAACAAATGTAGAAGTTAAGACCAATCAAGAGATCAAATACCAAGGCAAAGGACCCCTCCGCATGGCTCAAAGAGGACCAGTTACCTTCAGACCACCTTACCAGCTAACGACCAATATCACTAGGGATATTGCCTAGAAATTCCTCCCTGAGAGGATGCGTGGCTGGAGAGTTAACTTGAGTGATCCCCGGATTTGCGAGCACTGCTTCAGGATTTGTCAGCATGTTCTGTGCGATCTGTTCCAAAAGGCGGAAACCTGCCGCACTTTCCTGTTGTCTATGGTAGATGGTTTCCATAGCCTCACGGATGCCTTGTGCAATTTGAATTTTGGCTTGAATGTCGCGGGCAAGCAAGATGCGCGCAGACCAGAACGGGTTGGGAACCAGGGGGCATCGTATGATCGATTTAAACTCCCTGAGGAGATCGATTTCCATGATAACAATGTAGGCATCAACCGCCAATGGAGTTTCAGACAAGTATTGATCGCCCCAATTAAAAGGAACGACAGCTTGGGGCATTGGCTCTGCCTCAGCATCGACAGAGGCCTCACTAAGGTTACTCCCGCGATTGTGACCTCTCGCTCTGGATCTTACCCTCCACAGTCTGGGCATGGCGCAGTCTTTCAAATGATCAAAAGAAAAAAACAAGAGGGAGAGAAGATAAATGGGAGTGAACAGAGCCTCTGACGAATGGATATAAATAGGACATCCCACCGCCAAGGATCTGCCCCTGCAATCACCTTCCTTTACTATCCCTGAACCAGTCATTATGCTCTGCAACTTGCCATGATTGGGACGATCTCTCATCCTCTGCAAGCAATTCATGACATCAAAATTTACGGCATGCCAATGAATACGACCCTCCTTCATATCTTCTAGACCATAAAGCTTCCTGCCAGGAGTAGTACCCGCTCCTCTAACTTCTCTCCTTCCCACAAGTCTGTCTTTATGGAAACCCTCACAGTGAACTGAAAATCCGGTCATATTCGTTATGGAGGTTGTCATGTGCTAGAACCACATGCATTGTACACCGTCCGCGTGTTGAGTGTTGAAAAACGGAAAGGATTTGCGTGTTATGGCAGAAAAGCCATATGCTAAGACGGATCTCCTCGAGCCCCAACTGGCGGATGATGACTCCCATGTCTGGCCATGATCATCGATCCAGTTGTGGTGGGCCCAGCTAAGATGGCAACACTCCATCTTTGAACCTCCCCTTAGATCTGGGCCATCTGTTCTTCACATGCATGGTGTGATTCGTTTTGCCTCACGTCTTCCTCCGCCACCTTGGAGCACCCATTCCAGACTTGCTGAGTTTTTCCTTCGTCCTCCTTAATCTCTGCATGAAAGGAAAATTCGCTCTCCACACCTGAATTAGCCATGGCATCCGCCACCCTGTTCCCTTCCCTCTTGACGTGAGTTAACAGAAGGGCTTCCTCTCATGTTAGGATCTGCCAGAGGACTGATAATCTGCTCGCCCATCTCCAGTTTTTGGAAACTTGGGTCATGAGGGATCCTGCTTGGAGTTTGAGAGCCGTGTTGATAATGATTTGGGAGTCCCCTTCCACCACTAGCAGAAGTTTACCAATTTTCTTAGCCCAGATCAAGCCATTGATTAGCCCTTCTAGCTCGGCCATGTTATTCGTGTTTGTCCCTATTGAGCCCCAGAACAGGCTAAGGATGCAGCCTCTCGAGTTCCGAATTACGTCTCCATATCCAGCTGGTCCTAGATTACCTTTAGCAGCACCATCGAAATTGAGTTTGAAGGTTCCAATGGGAGGAGGGATCCAGAGCAATGGGCTGGAAACGTGCACCGGCCTCGGGCGAGCAATTGAATTGTCTGGAGGTAATTTATCAACCCCAAAATCCTACAAAATACTCCGCTCATTACTTTCTGCAGTGAATTCTTCCTGTGACCAAGATTGCAGAGTTATAGTTTCTTTCATATGGATTATAATTGAGTTCCACATCTCCTCGGGTTTTCTAGCTTTGTTCTCAAATATTTGTTTGTTTCTTGTCTTCCATATTTCCCAGAGTGTGAAGCCAGGGAAAAGTTCCCATAAACAATTCACAATTTTGTTTTTGAAGCTATTAGTGGGCCACTCTGCAATGGTTAGGCAGGTCTTCCCCTGTGTCTGTGATCTCTTCTGAAGATGGTCGACCCCCTCTCCCATAAGGAATTAGCAACCCTGCATTCGTCCAGTAAATGATTAATAGTCTCTACCTTCTCCTCGCACAAGCAACAGCGGGATGGGCCAATAAAACCTCTGACCTGTAAGTTGTCCCAGGTTAGGATGCGACGTTTAATAACCAACCAGCAGAAAATAGAAACTTTGGGCCACCATCCGCCCTTCCAGATTTTAATCCATTTAGCTTCTGGGATTACATCGAGGGTTTCCGTTAGCAAGCCTATGGCTTTTTTTGGATTGTAATTGCCTGAGGTAGAGTACCCCCACCTTAGCCTATTTGGTTCGGCACTTAGGGGGAATCCTTTCTTGGAGAGCTCTGCTAGGAAATTATCTAAGTCTTCCCCTAGTGCCTTATCTTGCCACCATCTCTTGTCCTTCCATCTTCTAAACCTCTGATCAGCATTGTTATGATCCCAGAATTCCGCCACATTAGCCATTGCTTTGTTTTGAAGGAAAGAGCATAAAAGAGGTGTGTCTTCCCCACACGAGATAACTGGTTTTTGGTTCAGCACTTCATGCGAGAATCTTGCATTTTGACCGTTCCTGACTTCCCAGAAACTATGTTTTCGTACCAACCCCCGATTTGCCTAAACTATTTTCCAGATGCTGGATCCAGGGGGATCTTCCCCAATGCTGACCAGGGATTAATGTGGCCATTGGGGTGCATATTTCAAATGCCACATTTTGGCCCACAGTTCTTCATGGTAGTTTACCCATCTCCACCAGATCTTAGCACTCATGACTTTATTATTATCCAAGGGATCTCTGAGAACCAAGCCTCCTAAACTCTTTGGAGTGCAGATGGTTTGCTAGTCCACCAGTGGCCATTTTATTATATCTTTAGTGCCCCCCCATAGGAATTGTCTCTGTAAATTCCTAATTTGTTTTATGATGGCTTTTGGGGCTGACAAAACTAAAAAGAGATATATTGGCATCGCCTGCAGGCCCGAATTCACCAGGATAAGTCTACTTGAAAAATTAAGGGTTATGAAGGTCCAAACGCTGAGCTTTTTGTTGATCTTGTCCAGCAACTCTTTCCAAGATACCTAACTGATAGTAGATTCAGCCATCAGGGCACCTAGATACTTAGAAGGGAGGATTCCTTCCTGAAATTCCAGAATTCTTTGGATGTTTCGCTTAGTGATCCTGGGAGTAAAAAGTATGTCTGAGAGTTCTCCTTGTTGATTTCAAGGCCACTGGCTTCGAGAAAGGTATTCAAACAATATTTAATTCCCCTGGCTTCATGCACCGAGGATGGGCCCATCAGCATATTGCCATCCACAAACTGTTGATGGGTTTGTGGGTCCATTCCTTTTGTTAAGGACAAGCCGTGAATTTTATTCTCTACTCGCCTATTCTTGATCAGTCTTCCAAGTCCTTCAGCCGCTACTATGAAGAGGAACGCAGATAGAGGATCCCCCTATCTTATTCCTCTAGAAGCATTGAAAGGGCATGAAGGAGAACCATTAACCAAAATGGAGAAGAAAGCAAAGGAAACCAGATTCATTATCCAATTAGTTCATTCATTCGCAAAGCCAAACGCTTTTAAAATGCCCTCCAAAAAATGCCAATTCAATTTATCGTAGGCTTTTGAAAGATCAAGTTTAAGAAGCATACCTGGAGACTTGGTTGCTTTGAGAGAGTGGATGGTTTCGTGGACTAAGATGATACCATCCAAGATTTTTCTTCCTTCCACAAAGCCAGTTTGCTCCAGGGAAATGATAAGAGGAAGGAGTGGCTTCAACTGGTTAGCTATTACATTTGAGATAATTTTGTAGATGACATTGCATAGAGCGATCGGTCTAAGTTTACCAAGGTCTTCTGTGCCACTTTATTTTGGTATGAGAGCCATAAAAGTTGAGTTGAGAGCTTTGAGGATATTCCCCGATATCCGAGAGTCCTCCACCAGGGCTACAATTTTTTCTTTCAGCCATTCCCAACTTGCATGGAAAAAATTTGAAGTGAAGCCATCGGGGCACGACGCTTTATCTTTAGCCATTTGGGTCACCGCCATTTCAACTTCTGACATCTCCATGGCTTTGCCAAGCACTTTGTTGTGGTCCTCCGTGATTAATTTTGGGATGTGTCTAAGAACCTCTCTTTGAGCTTCCTCCCTATCTCTGTCCGATTCTTGCAAGAGGTTAGCAAAGTAATGGTTAAGAGTGTTCTCTAGATCCTCTTGGGTTTCAACAATGCTCCCATCCTCCTTCTTCAGTCTGTCCAGTCTGTTGCCCTGCCTGTGTTGAATGGTTGCTTTATGGAAAAAACTAGTGTTATGTTTCCCTTCTTGAAGCCACTTGATGCGGGATTTTTGGCTCCAATATACTTCCTCTTGTTCTCTCTTTGATTGAATCCCTGCAAGAGTGTCTTTTCCTAAAGCCTTAGATCCTCAAAGTAACCATTGAGAATAACTTGGGACTGGAGATGTTGGATCTTGGTCTCTAAAACCTGCATCTCTTGAAAAATATTGCTGAAGGATTCCTTGTTCCATTTTTTAATGCATTCTTTGAGGTGTTTTAGCTTTTGTTGGAACTGATACATGCGGGTACCTCTGAAGGGGGGAGAATTTGTCCACCAATCTTTGAGTTTCTCTTGGAAGTCTAGATGTAGGAGCCAGAATTTTTCAAAATGAAAAGGCTTTCGAGGGTGGACTCCCGCATTTTCCCATTCCAAAGTTATGGGCCAGTGATTCGAAACTGCCGCTGGGAGGACAATCGCTCTGATGTTTCCTCCAACCATCATGACTGGTTCAGACAGCAGAAATCTGTTGAGTCTGCATGCAATGCCTTTGTCTCCAAATTGTTTGTTATTCCAAGTGAAAATACCATTGGTCGTTCTGACATCAATCAGATCCAGGTCATAGATGGTGTTATTAAAAAGAGTGCTGGTCGAGTTTAGGCTGCGGATACCACCTTTTTTTTCGTCGAGATTTCTTATCAAGTTAAAGTCACCTCCAATAATCCATGCTTTGTTCTAAGCAAGGATTTTTAGATATGTGATAGACTCAATAAAAGCCTACTTTTGGTTCGCCTTCGAAAGGCCATAGACATTGGATACGAATCCTCGAATTCGGGTGCCGAGTATGTGGAACTCAACAGAAATATAAAAGGTGGTGGTAAGAAACCCTGATAAGGTCACTACTCGGGGATTCCATAGAATACCCAGCCCCCCAGCCGCTCCTCTAGCATCAATGGCGACAGATTCGCATCCCTTCGAGACTTTTTGGGTTATCTTTGCTAACTCTTCTTCCGAGCATTTGGTTTCTTGAAGGAAGATAATCCCTGAATTATCCTTATCTATTCTTCTTTTCAGAATGCGCTTCTTGAGCACACTGTTACAACCTCTAATGTTCCAAGTTGTAATCTCCATTAAGAAGGAGTTAATTGGGGGGGGAGAGGGCTGCATCTATGGTTAGATACTGCCTTGAAGCCACCAGTTGTTCTCCTATGGCTTTAATTCTCTGGATATTACTTGGTCTTCCTCTTTTGTCTTTTTTTGAGTTTTTCCCTTTGCCATCTGTGACTTAGAGAGATTCTGTCACTACTCCTAGGGTGTTTGTATTCTTGGCTTGAATGATCACTTTCTCTAGAAGATAAACTTGTTGCGGGGAGATTTTTGTTGGTTCTTGATCAGAGCAAGTTGCCTCCATTCTGTCAAGGTCTAAATCTCCTACCTCCATGTCTTCTGAGGTGCCATCCCCTGATCCTGGTTCTGCTTAGGATTCTTCAGGCCGAATCAGGGAGCAGCCTTCCAGGGAAGCAGACATAATACAAGGGGACACCGATGGGGCTTGAATCTTGGCCTCTCCTGATATTTCTTTCTCCTCTTCCCCTTGGTGATTGCTTAGGTTTTTGTCCTGTGAAACTTCTGCCTGAGCCTTGGCCTTTTTTAATGACTGATCTTCTTGAATGGTTGCGAACCGATTCTAGGTTTGTACCCTTTTGTGGATATTTGGACCCGAAGTCTTTCTGGCTTGCCTCTTTTTATTTTGGATTTTGGTAAAGCCTTCCTCATCCAATTGGTCTAGCTCTTGTTTCCCACCTGGTCTCTTGATTTGGGGACAGTCTCTGAACAAATGCTCATGTTCATGGCAATGCCTGCATCTAAATGAGATTTGCTCATAGTCTATGGCTTGAAACCATTCCTCATCTTTCCATGTTATCTCTATTCCATCCGGTAGATCTCTTGAGATGTCCAAGTATATGCAGATCCTGGCAAACGAGATGTATTTCCTCTGTCTCGTTTGTTCAGAGACTTTGATGAAGGTCTCTAGGGTGTTCCCTATGTTTATAAGAATTTCTTCCTTCCAATATTCCGAAGGTAGGGAATACATTCTGATCCAAACTGGAGCGATAATCAGGTTTTCTTTATTTGGGTCGAATCACTCTTTCCAATGTCTCAAGAACATACCTGCTGAGTTGAAAAAGTAGGGCCCATTCTCGAAGATCTTAGTTCTGTCTTCTTCGTTGAAGAATATGATGGTAAAGAAGCCTTTAGCACCCAACTGAAGGTCATAGTGGCCTTGGGGTTTCCATGTTGAGTTTATCCAGCCCACCAACATCTTTTTTGTGGGCCAGATCCCCACAAATTTGCCTATGAGGGCCCTTTCCTTCATATATTGAATCTCCTCCCTGACTCTGTCTGACTTGATTTGTAGTCGAGGGACTGTATTGGATTTTGGGACACATTGTCCTGTACTTCTTATACCTTGATTAATGACTTCCTCTTTTCTTGTTCCACTGCACCCTTTCGAGTCTTTGGCATTTGCCTGGGTGCTGAATACTGTTTTTCCTTTGTCTTTATCTGATCCCATTGTGGTTGTCTCTATCTCCACATCTTCCGGGCTCCTGTGGTCCCTCTCCCCTCAAGGAAAAGTAGGAACCATCTCGATTTTTGCTGATAAAACTCCACCGATCAACAAAGGCTCTGAAAATCTTCTACCATCCACCGAACACTTGCAGAGCAGCCGTTCTCAATCCTACCCTCCTTTGCTCATGTCTTAATTGTAAGACCGACAATACTTTTGATAATGGACGTTGACGGAATTCTTTTTTAATTTTAATTATTACAGCATCCCCTAATGAATGCACCACTCGGAGCAATTATTGTTGGAAGTTCTCACAACATACTGTGGTCATTGGGCCACTCTGCACTACGTATTATTGTTCCAAGTACTTTCTGAAGTTTCTGGTTATTGATTGGAGGTACATGTTACGATATTTGCTCACCGTTTACAAATTACGACAATGTGAAAAACCAATGGATCCATTTCAATTTCAATTGCAATTGCGATGAACAGACAAATTCTCCAACTCACACACGAGACACAAATTGACATGCACGATGAGAGCTCACTGTCTTTACACAACGACACTCATGGCGTCCGACTGGCCAATCAAAGGCCAAGACGCCGAATGACCAAAGTCCCACGACACACCAACTCTTACAAGAAGCCACTTTATTACAGAATAGTTCAATAGTTAATGTCCACGTCAGTAGTCCTCCGAGGACAACCTTTGGTGGGTCGGCTCACTGGAGATCATGAAAAACTCGTAGATAACGCCAGCTAGGCCTCCACCCGCCAGGGGGCCGACCCAGTAGATCCAGTGGTGCTCCCAAGTCCAGCTCACCAGCGCCGGCCCGAATGCCCTCGCCGGGTTCATTGAAGCACCGTCGAAGGCCCCGCCGGCCAATATGTTGGCGCCCACGATGAAACCAATGCAAATGGGGGCAATGGTGCCCAATGTGCCCTTCTTCGGGTCAATCGCCGTTGCGTACACAGTGTACACCAGTCCGAACGTCATCACGATCTCGAACACCACCGCGTTGCCCACTCCCACGCCAGAAGACAACGAGAAAGCCGACGTCGACTGCACCACGCCACGATCACAACTACTTACAAACCAAAACAAACACAAGAAAAGAAGGAGCTTAAGCTACGATTTGATAAATGAGGCTAGAGAATTTGCTGACCAGTCCGCCGGTTGTGTACTTGAGCAACAAGCAAGCAACCGTGGCACCAATGAGCTGCGCTATCCAGTAGAGAATGGTCCTCAGAAGCGTGATGTGCCCTCCGACGAGCGCACCGAAGGTAACTGCAGGGTTAACGTGGCCGCCAGATATGTTGGCGGCTATGGCCACGGCCACGAAGAGCGCTATACCATGCGCCAAAGCGACGGCCACCAACCCAGCCGGTGTTGTCGAAGCGTTGTTCGTAAGCTTGTCTGCAACAAATTCACACCCCGTAAAATTGACAACAACAAAGAATATACATAAACATTAAACTTAAAAGCGAATTTTACCTACCAAAAGCCATGCCAGATCCTTCTCCGGCGAAGACGAAGATGAGTGTCGAAATACCCTCCGCCAGGGCGGCCTTGAGGGCAGCGGGGTGGGTGGCCTCCGCAGGCGTACCAATCGCAATGCTTCGGAATGGCATTGTATCAAGAAATCTGTGCAGAAATGTTTAACCAAAGAGATTCGCACACCTGACCTTAGGCACTCGCTTTCGCCTTTCCATCGAAATTCATCACACAGTTTACTTATATTGCCGCTCAAGTGCCCCCGGTAGCAAAACTCCCGCTCTAGGACGGTGACCGGTCAGATCGGTTGTCGGTGCCGCTCTGTGGTCGGCACCGTCCTTTTATCATTATGACTGCGTAATGAACCCGGCGGGTCCCACCACTTCCTCAGCACAGTTCAGTTTTCCCCACATCCAGACTCCAGAGTCTTCCTGGTGACAAAAGAATTGAAAACAGAAAGGGCGGAAACAAAGGCCGTCGGGACCTCACCTTCTCCATGTGATCATACCCCGTATTGTAATGATCTCCACTACATTACCGAGGTGTTCCGATAATATTCCTTCGCGATAGATCGGAATAATGAGAGATCTGGTTTGAGCTACTATAAAAATATGGATCCCATTTGTCTTCAAGCATTTGGAGGAGCATATTCTCCACTCTATGGATAAGCTCCTCATCATTAAAAAACGTGACAAACAATGAAGAATCCAATGGGCCAGATCACTCTAGAAATAGCAAATAATTGTTGACAAACAAGACATGTGTTGAGTTACATCAGGCCGGAAAAAGTGAAAAGTATGGAGACATGTGATAAGTTGACATGATTGACCTGTCCAAACAAGTTGCTCTAATCAAAGTTGATGAGTGTTCACCAAAGATATAATTTAACAATGTGCTACTAATTAGAAGTTTTGAACTATTTCAGCAATTTCAAAATTTACAGGTGCTTAATTATGTAATTTTAGAGTTGGTTAATCTTTTGAACATTTTCATCTTTCCAGGTAGTTTTGGATGGACAACGATTTGTTGTTAAAATGAGATTTTTAGGGTTAAAATTGCAAATTTTTATTGCAAAAATAGATAGAGGATCTTTGATTACCTTTGGGGCACCTAGATTATGCAATTTCAATCACTAAAAATTCCGCGAATTTTAAGTGCAAATGATCTAGAGTTTAGCTTACTCCCTCAATGTAAGTGTAAGAACTAGCAGAGGAGCGTAGGGTTTTGAGAGTCGTTTTGTTGGCTTTCTCTCACAAGGCGGTTGGGGTTTCTCCCAGTCGTCTTCTCCTTTCTCCTTTCTTTGAAGGAGAGTTTTGTGAGGGCTTAGTATGGTTTACCTTTCCACAGATCTTTTGCGCAGCGTCTTGCAGAGGCGGTGGCATTTTTCAGAGGCAGTTTTGCCTTTATTGTTGGCGGATTTTGTGGTGGTGGTGGATGAACTATACGGTATCTGTGTGTCACGACCAAGCCCTTACCAAGTGCTGTTTATTTTGCTATGGGCTCTAGCTCCTGATCATTACTGCTTGGTGCGGCGACCGTTCTTGCGGCGTTTTCTCTGGGGCCTTGCTTGGACATTGATAGCGACAACTTTTTGGTTTTTTTGGCAGTGGTCGACGCTCGTGGGTGGGTTGTGCCCATGCTGCCCATGGCTCTTCCTGCGGTAGCTCCCGCGGGCACATCTTTCGTTTGATCTGGATCTGCTTGTTTAGGGAAATTTTCAGTTCTCTTTTGGCTGCGGGATGTTGGGATTTCTCCATGTGTTTGCTTTTTTTGTACTTGCCCCCAGTGCTTCTTCGGTTGGGGTTTGGTTTTGGGTAGGTGCTCAAGTTGTTGAGGACTCTTTGTGGTTTGTTTTCTTTGGCTGGGT
Source organism: Pseudotsuga menziesii (assembly GCA_001517045.1). NCBI lineage: Eukaryota > Viridiplantae > Streptophyta > Pinopsida > Pinales > Pinaceae > Pseudotsuga > Pseudotsuga menziesii. The sequence goes on along the minus strand of LPNX011195286.1, from coordinate 34,626 downwards.
GCCTCACCCTAGTTTTTTGTGGGTATTGAGCATTGTATGAGGGTTTTGAACTCTATATGTGGGTTGTGACTGGATATGGTACCTAGTATCATAGATGTGTATCTTGTTACCTTTGATTTTAATGAATATCAACTATTTTCTTCTGAAAAAAAATAGTAAATGTAGAATACAATAAAGAGTATGATTATGTAAATAGGTCAAAGTTAAAATTAAATTTAAGTACTCTAAATCCTAGTAATAAGATTGGGTTGTATGGAAGTATGCTATGATTACATGGAATTTAAATTTCAATACATATTCTATATGGTATAGATATAGTTAAGTTAACTAAATACTTAAATATATTGATAATTTTAAACTTTTAAAAATGAAAAAAAATTATTTGTAAAAAAAAAGTGAAATTTCACTTTAATTTCACTTTTAACAGTTCAAGTATTCATTTATTATTAATATAATAATAAGAATTGGACTAATATAATGGTAAAATATATAATAATAACTAGTACCATAAAATTTGTAAGTTCAGTTTCAGAAGACAATAATCAAATCATTGAATTTTCAGTATATATATTTTTTATATAAATAAATATAAACTCAAATAACATATGCTAATTTTGTATAAGAAGAAATAGAAAATACACTCACACAAGCTCTCAATCATTTCAAATAAATTTGTGATACATAATATTTTAAATGGATTTTAAATCACACACATTATTTAATCAATATTACAAAGGCTATGCTTTCATACTTACTCATTAAACTTATTTTTATCTTAATATGCTATATATTATATTTCCAATTTAAAATATATTTCAAGTTACACATTGAACTATAATAATTTAAACTTATAATTTTTTCAAATTAAACTTAAATTATAATAAGTTTTTTTTCCAATTTCAGGCTGCACATTGTTATAATTATTTAAACTTATAAATTGTTCAAGTTAAAATTGAATTATAATAAGTTGTTCAAACTTCACACCAAAGTTAAATGTGTCAAAAAAATAGTTTTTTTTAAATCATCACTGTTATAATTATTTAAACTTATAAATTGTTCAAGTTAAAATTAAATTATAATAAGTTGTTCACACCATAGTTAAATGTGTCAAAAAAATAGTTTTTTTTAAATCATCAGAATAGTGAAAGTGGAAAATAATATTTCAATTCAAGGTGGTATTAAGGTGGTATAATAAATAGTTTTTAGTTACCATAAATGGCATAATAAGTAAGCTTCGGCCATTTAAGCCCAACCGAGTAAGCTAATTGTTTAAAGTAAATTAGAACTTGGTCATATAGGCTAAATTAAACCTTACATATGTAGACCAAGTGAGCCATAATGTATTGAGCAATGTCTCGACAAGTGACACTAGGCGAATACATTAAGTTTGATTAGGTTTTAGGTGATAAATTTCACAATAAACTATTATATATTATGTATGCATTTTTAAATTGGTAATAGTGGATGGACGAGATGTATATGTCTAAATTAAAATAAATAGATAAAAGATCAATTAAGTTAAATGATGTATAATTATTTTAATTTTAAGTTTTTTAATTTATATTTAATTTTTATAAATATTTTAAAATTTAAATTTATATAATAATTATTTATATATATGTTTTAAATGATATATAATTATTTTAATTTTAAGTTTTTTAATTTATATTTAATTTTTATAAATAATTTAAAATTTAAATTAATATATATATTATTTATATATATGTTTTGTTTTATTTTTATTTGTTTGAAATTATGATTAAGACATATTTATTCTGTGAAAGACACTTAAGACTTGGACCATGCCAATCATGAATACGGTGGAATTCGCATATGTATGTCTTAGCATAGAGTTAATAAATATATAAAAACAAATTAATTATTTATTTAATTCCTGGTTCATCAAAAAGTAATAAAGCAAATTTGAACTGAATGGAGACGAAAGCAAACATGCTTTCGAATCACCCACCCACTTTATACTCAATTAAATTTATTTATTTATTTATATGTATATATTAATATATAAATAAATTTAACATTTTATTTTATTAACTTTAATTTGAGTTAGTTGTGGACTTTTGCTCTTTAGTAAAGGTAATCGACTTAAAATTTGATTTAATTGAGATGGTGTTAATTTTTGTTATTAATAAAGCAAAGAGACTTAAATTTTTTATTTTATTGAATTTGATAATGGTTTTTGTTTTCAAATAAAACATTTAAATTTATTTTTTTATTTTATTGATGATGATGATGATTAACGTCCAATCAGACCAATTTTGGTTTATTGAATCTTAAGAAGGATAATACTTGGTTCACTTTAAAATCTTGTTTGTGTGCTTAAAAAGCTTGCCAAGAAACTTTCCAAGCTCGCTATAGTTTTGGCAAGATATGAGGTTATAAAGGTTTGTATTGTAGCAAATTCTATGAAACTGGGAGGTAATGTGAGTTTAAACAAGGCACTCTAAGAGAAAGTGACTTTCATCCTCAAGGCTCGTAGACTCACATAGATGGCAAACCCATTCCGTCCATCTAGTTTTAGGAATAGACCAACGCCCTGTTTTGATATGGAGTTCATCAGAGTCCATTCTAATGTTGGCTATATTAATTTTCTTCTGTGAGCTAGTTACTACCTAGAGATACTTCTGATCTTCCAAGTCATGATTAATGGCCTCCTTATAGTATCTTAATTTTCTCTTAACCGCTTGATTTTTCTCACACCTGAATTTCTCTTTAAACTTAGAAGTAATAATATTTTTGTCACTGTCAATGTTCTGCAAAATGTCGTTTTCATCAATAAACCAATGGTTTAAACAAGCCATGGTATCTTTATACCAACACCGCTTGAGGCGTAGTTGATTTTAACTTGAGTTTAAAGCAATTTTAGGAAATCTCTCGTTTCCCATGTTATAAATATCTTATGCTTGTACATCATATACCTAGTCATAGCCATGCTCTCGATGGGGGAAAGACCCACTTCTATGAGGAGAATAGGATAAGGCGTATTGCTTTTAATTTTGAGGTTATAAGTTATCACCACTTCTGGATTTGCTCAATCTTCCTCCAAGCTTCTCTAGAAAATGTTGCACCCCCATACTTCACAACCATACAAGATAACATAGATGACAAGAGTTTTAAAGAGGAACTTATTTTTATCCCACATGACCAGATTGGTTGATTTACAGTTGTTTTCAAGACCAAAATAAACTTTCCACCCTCCATTAATCATTTTCTCAATGCTATACTTCCAATTAAGCTTGTGATGAATATCAATTCCGAGATACTTGTAAGAAGTAACTTCCTCTAGATTTCTATTATCATAAATAAAATTTGCATAGGTGTCTTTCTTAGATTTATAATCATGATTTTTGTCTTATTGATGTTAACAGTCATACCCATTTTAGAGAAAAAATATTTAAGAATTCTTAATTTGTTATCGAGATCAGAAGGACACCTAGACATAAGAACAATATCATTAGCATGAAGTACAAGGATGATAACTATCACAGCTAAGATTGTACCGACGCAACCTTTTTCTTCTAGCTTATCAATGTAAATGCCAAATTTAGGGGTAGGCGAGAGGGGACAACATTGTTTAACTCCAATATTACAATTTATATATATCATTCACCCCTCATTATTCTTAAGCTTAGCAATGATCTTTCCATATAACCTTATCGCGACAACTCTCAACTCAAAAGGAACCTTAAACTCCTCTACCCTATTCCATAGGTTATTTCTACGCACTGTACGAGCTTTTCTAAAATCCACAAAACAACAAAATATGTTAGACTTATTATTAAGTTGATGTTGATTTTTTTTATTGAAGAATGTAAATGAATTTAAAGTTTAATTTATTGAATTCCAAAGCACATTAAGAAAATATAAAAGTGATTTTTAAATTTTTTTTAATATTTAATAAAATAGATGAAACAAATAAATTTAGATTTTTTAATTCTTAAATAATTAATAAAATAAATGAAAAAAAATTAAATTTAGAATTTTAATTTTTAAATAATTAAAAAAATAAATGAAAAAAAATTAAATTTAGAATTTTATTTAATTGAATTGATGAGGATTTTTGTTTTAAGAAATAATATAAAATTTAAAAAAAATATTAACCCCATAAACAAGGTATAAATGTGATTTTTTAATTCTCTCAATACTTATAGCCAAGAATCATTAATTATAGGAAAGGTAAAGCGGGTTACTGTAACAACTCCTTAAAACCATAATTTTTATTTATTTATATATATATATATATATGAAGATCTAAACTGAATTCACATGGTTTTTGAGGGGACAAAAGAAAAGTTTACATTATTCATTCAATCCTAGGACTTAGTTTGAACTAGCATTTATCAATTCGAAATATGACAACTCAATTATGACAAACACCAACCATGAAATCTCCAACTATGAAATAACATTACTGTAGTGAATACTGATTTAATTGTTTTGTCATGAAGATTTGGAATATCATACCTGGTTTTCGTATTCTACAATTTGTGTGCTTGCATCGTTATGTTTAAGTAATTATTATCTCTATTGTGATGCTAGGGTTGGAGGTTTTACAGGTCTTACTTAACTTGTAAGCTAAAGCAGTTTTACTTCTAAAGCAGTTTTACTTCTTACGTTTTTGCAGGTGTATTATGAAGAGGATTAACTCTAATCCTTGCAACGTCCTAAACCACTATTAAACTAAGCTGATGAACACCAAGGTTATAATACATGGCAAGGGAAAATCAAGAGTATTATGAGGTGCTCGATCTAATTTTTATCTAAGTTATCCCATGGGTATGATATGATTTTGAAACTCATTTTAAAACTATAGAGAGAGGATGAAAAATTAAAAACCAAGTGGAGGTGGGTGAACAAATAAATGGAAGCCCATGTGAAGGCTTGTGGCTTACAGCGATAAAGCACTAAACCCTTAAAATGAAACCCCAAGGGTCTATCTCATTGTATGTTGTTCTGCGTTGTGAGTTTTTTCCATGGGAAGAGACAAGGGCTCTCGGCCTTCGATACCACCATTCGGTTCTGTGAACCTACCAGAGTTATTTGCTCCATTTTTTTGAGTAGGGGCCAAAGAAAATGGAGATGGCGTACAGGGAAGGAAAAAGTAATGGGGAGTGCAACCTGGGAAATTTTACGCCTATGAGTGGTGATTGTTGGAGTGAAAAGATGCGAAGAGATGGTAAATTTAGGAATCAAAGGGTGGTCTATCAATATGGTAGAATGGAGAGTAACACCTGGTTATAAAGGAATGGCTTCTGGTTAATGGGCCTAATATAATATATAGAATAACTAATCATTATTTATATTAAATAATCAATGTTTAACGTGGTTTAAGCATTTCATCTTATTATGCCTAGGGTTAACTATACTTGGAATATGTGTGCGAATTCATTATGGTGCAATTGACTTCTATGCTATGTGAAACTTTCTTGCTTCTTAAATCATGTTTAAATTTTGATCTGATGGAGGGATGGACAGTTGGTTCAGGTATTCAATTGATCTGACAACCTCAACACATGAGAATCAATCGTCTCTTGGTTGATATTGATCTTGTAATTTTTCATTATAATGCTTGAGAGAATGAAATATCTATAATCTATCGAGACTTGGTTTGGAAGGGATTTCTTTTGGCATTTGGAAGCTAATGTTCAAGATTATTGAGCCACAAAACAGAACCAAAAGGATTAAAGCCTGTCTGTAAAATGATATTCAAAACATTTGAATGTAGTAGGGTTTGGTGTTGTATTTATGAGAAGATTCTATTCTATTTATGAGGATTATGAAATGAATTGTTCATGGAGCTTCTCTGGATTAAGAAAATTCTTTGGTCGATACCTTTCTTAATTTCTTTGTGTTTGTTAAAGGTTGGAGGGTTAGTAACTTGAACATTTTTGGCAATCATCACCCAAAAATCAAGTAAATTTTATAGGTGAATATGCATCGTCGGTTATATAAAGGCAAATATATATGCGGCTAATATGAGTCAAGGTACAAAAAGGAAATATTTTTATAATTTGGTTGAGACAGAACCATAATAATTACCATGTATTCGAAATAAAGCAAAGGAGAATGAAATATGCTTATGAACGAAAAGTCAATTAGAACGTTAAAATGGGGTGGGTTCAACACTGTTGAGTACTACCATACTTTCGAATAAAGTTTTGGCATTTTTATGTAAATAAATATTCCCAAGAAAATTTGTATTGAAAAATAATACAATTGTTACTGTTAAACCAAATTGTGCTAAATTTCAATCCATTGGTTTCAGAAAGATTATGGATGGCATTGAAATCTAATATGAAATTAAAGGCTCATAAACAACTTCGTTATGTAATTGAATATGTAACCAAATCTTCAATCTTCGTCATGCACCCTTTTTAGATATAACCTATATCAATTACATGCAGTTTTCTACTAGGGGATTTTAAACAATTTAAAAAACAAAGATTTTTTTTTTGATAATTGGATGGTCGAAGATATGAGAAAACAAAGAGAATGCAAATAGTAGATGTAAACAATAATTAATGTTTACCATACCTACTGCCTATAAAGGAACCCATTACACATCTCCCATTATAACCTTAGACATGTAGATACATAATTTTATGGTCTACATGTAAGTGGTGATTAGAAGTCAAGTTGAGTCGAATGCTTGCCAAGTCCAATCTTATTAGTCTACAAGAAAGACAAGAAGGATTGAACACATCATTGCAACTATGAAAAAACTCAAACATTAGCAAAAGGTATATCAAGTAGAGAAGTTCAATTCACATAAGGTACCATTCTAAGCTCTTAACATTTCCCAGGAGACATACCCCAATTCTTGCACTATAAATGAGAAGGGTCACTGACGACTCATCATAACATTTTCCACTAATACAGAGAAAAAACATAATGTTGATGCATGATATACATGACTCCCATATCATGTGTTGCCTTACATGGAGGCTAAGTAGTCGACCATGAGACAAACCCTTGGCATACCTAAATGGTTCTAGAAATGAATAACACAACTACCTTCATGGTCCCCATAACAGTTTAATGAAGTTACAATACACTATGTCAAACAAACCAAATGAATGACAATTGTATGCATGAGTAAATGTTAGTTGCAGGTGGTAGAGTAACATTACATGGAACAACTGTCAAATTAATCAATCTAAATTTGTAAATATGCAATGATATTAGCATGAACAATTGTCAAGGGTGAATCACCTCACATTAATCGTTTATCCTCCCAACGAATCACTACCCAAGTCATCCACATTAACACAACAATATGAAACACTTAATCAATTCATTTTATTTTTAGATGTGGAAAAAGTAATGTAACTGAGGAATCTTATATACATATTTAATCTGCTTAACTGTGCTAATTGCAACAAGAAAACAATTACTCATAGAGCATGGAAAGAGTAATGGAACTGACAAAATTTGTCAAACAAAATATGCTAATTATTCATAGCCTCAAACTAGGGCTCTCCATCATTGTGATCTTGGGTAGCTCAAGCATACTATGTGGAAGGAAAGGTTTAAACCAACTCTTTTAGTCCACAACTAATTTCCCCCTTCAAACTCATGTGCAGTTCGTGTACTATGGTCATCAAATTAATCCGAAATCTATCAGCATTTGCATTATTCTAATTGATATTACTCTCCGGATTTTAGTTTTCATTAGAATTTGTGTAGAATGGAACAAGTTTGGCATGGGAAAAAAGAGTATCAACAAACAACAAGAATAGGTATGGTCATTGGCACATTAGAGCCATGGAATGTCACCATTATCAATTTATTAGAGATGGTCTTGACCTTGGTTTCACTGCAGAAGCTTTTGCTCCAAAAGGTAGTCTATGCTGACGAAGAAGATTTTTCTCAAGCATATGGAAATTCTTTCCAGGCTTACAATGTAGTGGAAAATGTACACAAATGACATTTTTATTTACTTTTCTTTAAAATTCAGTTTCTTAGCTATATTTATCTACCCAATCCATACATTTAATGAATCACATAACATATTTTTGACCCTTCTGCATAGAGTGATAATATATTCAATATGTAGTAGAGAAGTAGAAATTGAAAATATGGTTGACAACCTAATCGTGTTTTTAATTAAGGATAGTTTTAATCTTTATACTTCAGTGTTATGCTCGGTATCCTTCTATTTAAGTTAAAGAATTGATGATTCAATGTTCAACATGAGGGATTCAAGGACCCTCTAGTGACATGACTCAACCCAACCCTTACCCAACACATTTTATATTTTTCACCCTAAGCCCAAACACCTTGCGTTCTTGGTTTCTTTGTTTTTCTTGAAGTCATTTGTGTTAATCAAGAGATCTAAAGTCGAGAACCCATACTTCCCTCTAGCCTCAATCCTCTAGAGATAAGAAATAATGTGAAACTCCCTTTCTATTAATCAAATTGGTCTGGGTCAAACAAAATGTTCATTTTGTTGATGCATGTAGACACTAACCCCATACCTTGAAATTTGACATTGTGTGTTAGTGAATATTGGTTGCAAGAATTTTGAAAGGATAAGGATGTACATAACATTGTTAAGGATTGGTGGGCCCCCATTAGCCCAATAGAAGGATTTTCCATTAACCTTATGTTAATCAAAACTCTATTTAAAAAAAAAACAACTTCATGTCCTAAATCTGCAAAGTTATCATTCAACCTTCAATGTCTAAGTCATATTTGAGTAATTTTAGGGATACTCGCTTCTCTTAAAGACCAAAATTACTAGGGTATAAAGTGTGTAGAGGTAGAGACTACCTAACAAAACTGATGTTGAATGAGAGGGGATGCATGCCCCCTTTGTATTTCCTTCTTTTGCATGCCAATGTCTTTTTACCAGCATGTTTCTGATCCTGAACGAGGCATAATTTATACTCCTCATACCACTAGAATTCAGAGTTAAGCACCTATGGAATAACATATGGTATATGCATTCTTGGGATATCAAATGTATATACTCAATTGCACTTCGTGGGTGGGCGTAGTGGTATAACCTTCAAGGTAAATCTATAATATTAATTCCATTTTTTTATATATTAGCGTTATGGTCTAGATAATCATACTTACCAATCTATTACTTAGTGGAAGCTATTGATCGCTAACTTGTAGAAGGATTAGTGGTATTACTTAGTAAACTATTGTACTAAAGGTTCAAGTGACTTATTCCACTAACCCAATCAAATAAAGGATATGTTTTCCATATTATTAATGAACCATTAATATGAGTAGACTATTGATCCATTAATCAAATATGTATATCTGCTAGTCATCATCCATGGAACAACTAATTTATATCTCCATAGCTAGTTTGTTAACCGATAGTCTATTTATTGATAGTTTAATGCTAAACTACTTATAGTGCCCATTTATTAAGGAACGGTATAATACAAGAGCATCATGACAAATGATCTAAGTTAATTGTTTCACCTTTTGGATCATATGTTGTAATGGGGGTTTCATTGTTGAATTGATAATGAGCAAGGAGACCATAATATGTTCTATAATGGTAGCCATGCTATTGACTATCTCAGTGAAATTCATTTCTTAAGTTGGTGAAATCTTATTCTCCTAGTTGATATATAAGTTATAGAGTATTGTAATGTCCCTAAATTTTGATTTTAACCATTAGTGAGGAAAGCAATTAAATTTGGAATTCCATGGCCTAAGTTACTTTGTAAAGTTCATTAGAAATTGCTAAGGTGGGCGGTGTGGGTCGTAAAATTGTAAAGTATGGTGTCCAATATTTATGAATAATGTGAAGGACTTGTGGGCCCAAGAAGTTGTGACACATGGAAGGAATCTCATAATGAATGAATCTTGACAGCGTAACTCACCACTAATTAAAAATGTTTAGGAGGGGTGCTTTAGTGGAGGAAGGAGTCCCAGTGGGTTGTAACTCCCACCAAATGAGGAAGAATCTCCTCAAATCAAGGCATAGGGAAATCATGATATTCCATAGGCTAAATATAGCTAATGAAGACACACTAGAGAAGTGTAACTCCCCAAGGAGGGCGCATATAGAGGTAGGTGGGACCAAATGAGTTGTAACTCCCACTAAAAAATGGAGGCATATCCCAATTTGAATTCCAAGGAATATAAAAGTATCCATGTGGCCAAAAATAACATTAGAGAGGATGTTAATGTGTCCCCAAGAATAAATATTCTCTCATGAAAATAATATTTATTAATATGTTGTTGATATTTTTGAGAAAAAATTAGAAGGATGAATGAAGAATTATAAAATAAGGGTGAGGGTACCTATTTAGGATATTCTATAAAAGTTACTTTTGAATTGGATATCTATTGAGTATTTCAAGCTTGGGATATCTGCCCCTTGCATTTGTGATTGGTCTTGGTGGAGAAAGATTCCACCCTAGCTAGTGTGAGAGGAGAGATCATCGAGATCTCTCCATTTGGGCTTCATTGCAGGTGTAAAACGAGGCCATCTATATATTTCTACTCATATTCATTGATCATAGCATGTTGTGATTTTTATTGCAAATCTAAATATTCATCCGTGTTCTAGTATTTTATTGTGTTGGCTTTCTAGTTTTCTAAGTCTGGAGGTCACACTTGCTCTCATATAGTTTTATTTTTCTATTGTTTTTAGTGTTGAAGGGAGAAATTGAGAAAGGGACTACACCATTTTGGATTTGGAAACATATTATTGGCACTCTTTTGCAGATCCATTGTGTGTGGGGCTCTTGATATGCGGTTGGAGTATCTCTTTCGTTGCAACCCGTGTTGGTGGGTCGAGATCAATATTATGGTTTTTATAGTTTTGTGAATTTATAGGATATGATACCTATTACATTGAGTCTATGGAATCATTTCTAGTGGGAAACACTTTTTATTCCACCCAAAAAGTTTTAGATGACTAAGATACGACCATTTTACTAGATATAGGGGTTCCAATAGTCAAGAACGCACTAATACATTTCTATCTGTATATTTCTTGAGTTTTGAGAAGTTGTAAAAGCTATATATTGTTGTAATGTTGTTCCCATCAGTGTAATAACTATTTCCATCCATTATTAATAAATATTCATGGTGATTTCCTCATACTATGTCCAAATAATTGATGTGATAGTTAATCCATGTATATATATGTAATTGTGGTTGTGATATCTCAAGTTTATTTATTTAAATATTTCATAGAAGTTTTAAAGATTCAGTTAATGAGCCATTGGGATGTGTTTGGTCATGTCTTCGAGTCAAGTAGGAGTTGTTTGGAAGAATTTAGGTTTCTTTGGAGGTGTTTATAAAAAGTTGGAAATCTAGACAATCTATTTATTGAAATTTGATTTTGTTTTCTTGGATTCGGTTTGGTGTTTGTGGAGATGCTTATGTATGGTCAAATATGAAATATGTACATAATTGTTGTTGTTCATTGAGTTAAGAACTATTCCCTTGAATTTGATGCTGTTACTAGTGCTTCTTATGCTTTAGAACTGGTGTTTAAGAGGTTGTATATAAAGTGTTTGAAGAAAGTCGTAATTCATATTTAATAACCAGCCACCAAAACTTTATAAAGATATGATTTGGCACATTATAGTGGGTTCAAAGTATATTTAATGGGTTGCACATAATTATCCATATATTAAATTATTAATATATTCATTTGTTAATGAACTAGAACATCTCATAAGCCTTCATAAGCTACTCTTCAGGTTAAAGTTGGAAACCAATAAATTTTTTGTTGGAAACTTGGAGTTAATATTCCTAATTTTTATATGGGGATATCACAAGTATTTTGTTATTAAATACGAAAAAAATGGATAGAGGGACGAACAAATCTTTGGATTTGTGGTTTTATGTGCTCAAGATTCCATATTTTATTGTATTTCAAGGGAGGAGTAGTTAATCTCTAAAAGATGAAGAGATTAAAAAGGGAGAGAGTTCTCCTTACTCTTTCTGTTTTCTAGTGCAAGTTAATAGAGCATTGATATAATTATCAAAGTCAATATGAACCTAAGTTGAACAAACTATTTTAACGGATGGATCTTCTACTTTAAGTTCATTATGTTTACTTATCAATTTGTTCTTGTTTTTACAAGCAAACCAACTATAAAATAGTGATGGTGAAACAATAAGTATATTTTACAACAGTAAACCTTCTGGGAAAAAAACAATAGTACAACAATACACTTTATAATTTACAATACAAAGAAATTACTAAATTCAAATTATTCTTGTTTGATGCACAATCATGAACTCCTTTAAAGACTCTTTAGTTGCCACATTAAACTTAAAGGAAATGTATTTATAACTTCAAGAGGAAATTATAGGTACTTGCATATTTTAAGACGATATAAAAAGACAAAATATGGGAAATCATATAATGTTTCACGATACATAAATTTTACTTTTATAAAAATTTGTAGTTATTTATAATTTTTTTTTCTAAAATTGTCTTGTTTTTATTATATATTTTAAACAAAATAAAACATATATGTATGTGCCTTTGAAACAATATATCAATTAATTGATAGTATTTTTTATGAAATTTGTTGACATATGTAGAGGACATCTTGTACTTGTGCAAGACTAATTTTCCAAAATGATTCATGATGTTTTGTCATGTCCCCTCATGAGTGATTCAAGTTCTCAGTTCCTAACCCAACTAGTCCCTTATGTTGAGGAGAATAAATTAAATGTCTCGGGATTAATTTTGAAAGTTCCAAAATATTGATTAATTAGGAGAGGATAAAGTCATTCAATAAAATTTTATGAGGCATTTATTCGTGGTCATATTCATAAATTAATATTTTTATTTATGAAAATAAAAGGAAATAATCCTCAAGGCCACAGTGGAGGAAAGTTGACCAAAGTTAGCTTGCACAAGAAGGAAAGACAAGAAAAGATAAAATTAAGTAAGTTGAGGAAAGAAGGAATAAACACTTAAGGAAAGAAAACTGGGAAAGCAAAACTAAAGAAAAAAGAGATGGCTTAAAGAAGAAAAGGAGAATAAAGTTGTGAAAGCAAAGATAAAGTAGAAACCAGGCTAAGGCAGTAAATCAAAGTAAAATGGGATAAAGCAGAAAGTAGATAAAGCATAATAAAGAAAAATAAAGCAGAATGAAGCAGAAAAAGTAGTGAAAATCATAGCAAAGGAAGGAAAAGCTAAGGTAGGAAAGAAAAAGTAGGATAAATCTAGAAAAGCAGGAAAAAACAATCAAAAGCAGGAAAAGCAAAACCCGAGAAAAAAAAGTAAACCAAAGCAGTAAAAGCTAAAGCATGGAGGAAATAAAGGTAAAACATGAAAGTAAGGAAACTTTATACATCCATGAGGGAGCATTTGATTCCTTATCTTTCTCAATAAGCCATCATTCAGTCTATAAGAAAAAGAGTGCACACCCCTAGCCCATCTTTTGACAATTGGAGAAATGAATTGAGAGCTATTTTCATCTAGACTTGGGAGATGTGCACCTAGTACAAGCTAGGAGATGTGCCCAATGATTCTATTGCATGGATGAAGAAATCCAGTCTCCATCATATATTTTATTGCAGGTTCTGAGATCATATCCAATGAAATTACATCTCATTACAATGATTGAAGAATCCTTCCAGTCCAATTCTTCATGATTCTCAATCCTTTCTCAATGAGGATTCTTCTATTATTCTCTCTCATAAATTTATGATGTAATTCAACCTCTTAAGTCTTACCTTGATGTAATATCAGACCTCTGAAATTTATTTACTTGCTGCAATAATACAAACATGGTTTCATGTCCTATTGTGCACACCTAGTTTAGATTGCCACGAAATTATAGCTAGTTTTAGTAATAAAGTATTAAAAACTTCAAGACAACAACAAATTCAACTGTTCCACGTGATTATAATAATTAACAAGATAATTAACCCATTCCATACCTTATTTTCATATTTTGAACCATCTTGGAAGAGTTTGAGTCATCCTGAAGTTGAGTTAGTTGTGTAGTCCTGAAAACCTCTTTCACTAGTTCACCGATTAAATATTCTATAAAATCTCTTAAAATTTATAGAGAGAACCTTAAGATTATATTAACTGATATTTCATGACCCTCAACATCTCACACTAAAAAATCCACTTCAGTTCCTGATAAAAATTCCAGTTTGATTGACCTAGTCTCTTGTTTGCTAAGTTGGTATGAGTTAGTGTGACAGATATGTACATTACAAGTGTTATTAGAGCATGGTCCTATAAATATGGTTAGGTTTTCAATCATGAGTCATAGAAGAGATCTATATACAAAGAATAAGAAATATCCTATAGGGGATGATCTCAATGAAATGAATTCTACTGAAGCGAAATTCCAAGGAGAAAGTGAAAGACACGGTATGGGTGAAAATGGTGAGATACAAAGTATGATTTCAAATATGATGAAGGATTCTGAGACATGACCAGTAACATCATCCTATACATAGAAGAAACCAAATCCTTCCTTGTCAATCAGCAAGAGAACAATAATGGTGAAGGAAGAAACCATGGTTCCTTACATGAAGAAATGAGGAGCCCTAAAGGGTTTGTATTTTCAAGTATAGGGCCTCATAATTGGCCTAATGAACTCACAAAGTATCCTCAAATTCAATCAAGTCCTACTATGCCACAGTTCCTTGTTGAGCAAAGAGAAGAGTTGGAGATACATAATAAAAGAATTTCCATAATGGAGGACACGCATGTTGAATATCTCACATTGAATGAAGAATGTCAAAGAGATTTGACATTCAAAGAGTTTTGTGATATATTATAAAAAAACAATCCAAGAGGTGGTTTTTGAAATCATAATCAGAATTATGAGATGAATAATGTTATTGGGAAAATCTCTCTACCATACTTTGATGGTTCACCAAAGTGCACAACTAGCTTATGGGTTCAAAAGCTAGATACATACTTTCAGTTAAATCTAATGGCTGAGAGAGAAGCTACCAAGATAGACACTTACACTTGGATGGAGAAGATAATTACTAGCGGTATCATGGGATGAATACTCTTGGACATGATCAAGTGGTCACATATGATGATTTCAAAAGAAGGATGATTGATATATTTGAAAGAAGAGACCCTGATATTTTTTCACATAGCTTGCGCATGTCTAGAAAATTGGGACTCCTGAAGCTTTCATCTCTAAGTTCCAGAACTTTGCTATTATGGTGACTAATATCTCAAAATATTGGTTAATCCTACTCTTCATTGAAGGATTGGAAACAACTTTGAAAGGTTTGGTGAAATCCTACAAGCCCTCTACTTTGCAAGATGCATTGAATAGAACAAGATACTTGCAAGATGTTATTTCAAGAACAAGATTCCCTCTAGGTTGAATGCTCCAACTCAATTCAAGAACCAAATACCCTCTAGGTTGAATGCTCCAAGGCACATTATAGTGGGTTCAAAGTATATTTAATGGGTTGCACATAATTATCCATATATTAAATTATTAATATATTCATTTGTTAGTGAACTAGAACATCTCATAAGCCTTCATAAGCTACTGTTCAAGTTAAAGTTGGAAACCAATCATTTCTTTGTTGGAAAATTGGAGTTAATATTCCTACTTTTTAATTGGAGATATTAAAAGTATTTTGTTTTTAAATATGAAAAAAATGGATAGAGGGACGAACAAATCTTTGGATTTGTGGTTTTTATGTGCTAAAGATTTCATATTTTATAGCATTTCAAGAGAGGAGGAGGTAATCTCTAAAAGATGAAGAGATTAAAAAGGGAGAGAGTTCTCCTTAGTCTTTCTATTCATTATGGATCTTCTACTTTAAGTTAATTATGTTTACTTATCAATTTTTTCTTATTTTTACAACCAAACCAACTATAAAATAGTGATGGCGAAACAATAAGTATATTTTACAATAGTAAATCTTCTGGAAAAAAACAATAGTAAAACAATACAGTGTATATTTTACAAGACAAATAAATTACTAAATTCAAATTATCTTGGTTTGATGCACATTTATGAACTCCTTTAAAGACTCTTTAGTTGTCACATTAAACTTAAAGGAAAGGGATTTATAACTTCAAGAGGCAATTATAGTTACTTGCATATTTTAAGACGACATAAAAAGACAAAATATAGGAAATCATATAATGTTTCAAGATATATAAATTTTACTTTTATAAAAAATTGCAGTTATTTATAAAATTTATTTTTCTAAAATTGCCTTTTAAAAAAAAAAAATTAAACAACATAAAACATATATGTATGTGCCTATGAAACAATATATCGATTAATTGATAGTATTTTTTATTAAATTTGTTTACATATGTAGAGGACATCTTGTACTTGTGAAAGACCAATTTTCCAAAATGATTCATGATGTTTTGTCATGTCCCCTCATGAGTGATTCAAGTTCTTAGTTCCTAACCCAACTAGTCCCTTGGGCTGAGGAGAATAAATTAAATGTTTGGGGATTAATTTTGAAAGTTCTAAAGTATTGATTAATTAGGTGAGGTTAAAGGCATTCAATAAAGTTTTATGAGCCATTTATTCATGGTCATATTCATAAATTAATATTTTTATTTATGAAAATAAAAAGAAATAATCCTTAAGGCCGCAATGGAGGAAAGTTGACCAAAGTTAGCTTGCATAAGAAGGAAAGACAAGAAAAGATAAAATTAAGAAAGTTGAGGAAAGAAGGAATAAACACTTAAGGAAAGAAAACTAGGAAAGCAAAACTAAAAAAAAAGAGATGGATTAAAGAAGAAAAGGAGAATAAAGTTGTGAAAGTAGGGATAAAGCAGAAACAAGGCCAAGGTAGTAAATCAGAGTAAAATGGGATAAAGCAGAAAGTAGATAAAGCATAATAAAGAAAAATAAAGCAGAATGAAGCATAAAAAGTAGTGAAAATCATAGCAAAGGAAGGAAAATCTAAGGCAGGAAAGAAAACATAGGATAAATCCAGAAAAGCAAGAAAAAGCAGTCAAAAGCAGGACAAAAGCAGAAAAAGAAAAACTAGAGCAAAAAAGGTAAAGTAAAGCAATAAAAGCTAAAGCATGAAGGAAATAAAGGTAAAGCATGAAAGTAAGGAAAATTTATACAACCATGAGGGAGCATTAGCTTCCTTATCTTTCTCAACACGCCATCATTTATTCTATAAGAAAAAGAGTGCACACCCCTATCCCATCTTTTGACAATTGGAGAAACGAATTGAGAGATATTTTCATCTAGGCTTGGGAGATGTGCACCTAGTCCAAGCTAGGAGATGTTCCCAATGCTTATATTGCATGGGTGAAGGCATCTTGTCTCCATCATATATTTTATTGCAGGTTCTAAGATCATATCCAATGAAATTACATCTCGTTACAATGATTGAAGAATCCTTCCAGTCCAGTTCTTCATGATTCTTAGTCCTTTCTCAATGCGGATTCTTCTATTATTCTCTCTCATAAATTTCTGATGTAATTCAGCCTCTAAAGTCTTACCTTGATATAATATCATATCTTTGAAATTTTATTTACTTGCTGCAATAATATAAAGATGGTTTCATGTCCTATTGTGCACACCTAGTCTACATTGCCACGAAATTCTAGCTAGTTTCAGCAATAAAGTCGTAAAAAACTCAATACAACTACAAATTCGATTGTTCCATGTGATGCTAATCACTAACAAGATAATTAACCCATCCCATACCTTATTTTCATATTTCAAACCATCTTGGAAGTGTTTGAGTCATATTGAATTCGAGTTAGTTGTGTAGTCCTGAAAACCTCTTTCACTAGTTCACCGATTAAATATTCTATAAACTCTCTAAAAATTTATAGAGTGAACCTTAATATTATATTAACTGATATTTCATGACCCTCAACATCTCACACTAAAAAATCCACTTCAGTTCCTGATAAAAATTCAAGTGTGATTCACCTAGTCTCTTGTTTGCTAAGTTGGTATGAGTTAGTGTGACATCTATCCAAGTTGGTACATTACAAGTGTTATCAGAGAACGGTCCTATAAATATGATTGGGTGTTCAATCAGGAGTCATAGAAGAGATCTAGATCCAAATAATAATAAATATCCTCTAGGGGATGATCCCGATGAAATGAATTCTACTGAAGGGAAATTCCAAGGAGAAAGTGAAAGACACGGTATGGGTGAAAATGGTGAGATACAAAGTATGATTTCAAATATGATGAAGGATTCTGAGACATTAACCGTAACATCATCCTATTTGGAGAAGAAACCAAAGCTTTCCTTGTCAAGCATCTAGAGAACAATAATGGTGAAGGAAGCAACCATGGTGGAGCCCTAAAGGGTTTGTATTTTCAAGTACAAGGCCTCATAATTGGACTAATGAACTCACAAAGTATCCTCAAATTCAATCAAGGCCTACTATTCCAAATTTCCTTATTGAGTAAAGAGAAGAGTTGGAGATAAAGAATGAAAAAAATCGCCACAATGGAGGACACGCATGTTGAATATCTCACACTAAATGAAGAATGTTAAAGAGATTTGACATTCAAAGAGTTTTGTAATATATTATACAAAACCAATCCAAGAGGTGGTTTTCGAAATCATAATCATAATTATGAGATGAATAAAGTTATTGGGAAAATCTCTCTACCATAATTTGATGGTTCATCAAAGTGCACAGCTAGCTTATGGGTTCAAAAGCTAGATACATACTTTCACTTAAATCCAAAGGCTGAGAGAGAAGCTATCAATATGGGCACTTAACACTTGGATGGAGAAGACAATGACTGGAATTTTCATGGGATGAATACTCTTGTACATGATCAAGTGACCCCATACGATGATTTCAAAAGAAGGATGATTGATAGATTTGAAAGAAGAGACCCTAATATTTCTTTCAGATAGCTTGCGCATGTCTAGAAAATTAGGACTCCTGAAGCTTACATCTCTGAGTTCCATAATTTTGTTATTATGGTGACTAATATCTCAAAATATAGGTTGATCCTACTCTTCATTGAAGGATTGGAAACAACTTTGAAAGGTTTGGTGAAATCCTACAGGCCCTCTACTTTGGATGATGTACTGAATAGAACAAGATACTTGCAATATGTTATTTCAAGGACAAGATTCCCTTTAGGTTGAATGCTCCAACTCAATTCAAGAACCAAATGCCACTCCCCATGAAGAGTCCTTCTGGAAATTTCAGGAGGGACATTTTCTCCAAAGATAGAGATGAATTGAGGAGGAGGAAGTTGTGTTTAACCTGTCAAGAACCTTGGGTTCATGGACACAAGTGTGCTAAGGGGAAGGCACACTACATAGAATTTTTTTTAGAGAGTGATACCGAGGAGGAAGAAGAAGGAACTCAAATGGATGTTGAAGTGGCCTATGAGACTACTGATAAAGAGCCTTCTTCAGAGGAGAGAAAAATTGTTGAGTTATTAGGAGTAGTGCCTCGCTTTCACACTCTCAGATTCAAGGGAGTGGTGCAAGGGAAAGTAGTTACTTTGTTGGTGGACGGAGGATCCACACATTATTTTATTTATTCAACTTTGGTGGAAAGGAGGAAACTTCCTACTGAGAAGTTCGACGGATTCATTGTCATAATCCTAGGTAATCATTATATGGAGTGCTCTAGATGGATTTCTAAACTTCAAGTCACCATAGGATATTACATTGTAACTGATGTGTTTTATGTGGTGAATGTTGTTTATACTAATATGGTTTTGGGAGTACAATGGTTGTATTCTATTGGGAAGCACACCATATATTACCAAGTTCCAGAGATGATGTTTCAATATGTTATAGGTGGGAAGGAGGAAGTGTTGAGGGGAGTCAATACCTACCCAAAGCAAGTGATCAGTGTGCATAGTGTGAGATATTTACTTAGACATGTAGACATAGAATGGGATACTGAGTTCTTGATCTCTACTAAAGGCACTACTTTAGAGGTAGCACAATATCCTGAAGATACACAACAGGATTTGAACCTGAATTCCGATGTTAGAGTCTGACGTCATCCAACATTTCGCATGGATGTCTCAGACAGCAATCAATCAACAAAATGACAATAACAAATTTTTTATAGAGACGTCGAATATCTGACACTAGTGAGTCGGATTTTTTACCTTGGTAGTGTTGGGGAACCGACACTACAAGGGTCGGATCTTTGACGTATGCGAAAGCAAAAATGGCGGTTATCTGACACTAGAGAGTCGGATATCCGACGGGTGGTATATATGCATGTTATATAAAATCCGATGGGCAGTTATATGCATGGGAGGAATATGGTAATTTTATTGTTTTTGGTTTTTGGTCGGAACATGGGAACGGAAAGGAAGGCTGTGATCATGGAGTCGGATTTTTTACCCTGGTAGTGTCGAGGAACTGACGGGCGGTATAGATTTTTTATGCAGATCTCATAAAGTGGGGGCTCCATGGAGAACAGTGATAGGTAAGGCATTTTAAATTGATTTTTACAGGAAGGAACAGTTTTTTGTTTTTGTTTTTTTGTCGGAACATGGGAGCAGAAAGGATGGCCGTGATTAGTATGGAGACAGACGATGTTTTACTCGAAGATAGGGTAGATTATTCAACTAACCCATGGCACGAGTTACATGTCTTCACACCTCCGGAAATTCCCACAATCTCGTCACCGGGATTTGTCCATAATGCCCTTAAAAAATTGCCAGCTGGACTAGAAGCTAGGATTTCGGACACGCCATCACCCGCAGAAGAAGGGCTGTTAGGGATTTTTGCAGCAAGGTTGTTAAACCCAGCCATAGGGGGAACACCTGTCACCCTTTTTTTGGCAAAATAGCTCTCTCAAAATGCAGAAGCCCTCCGCAGTGATCTACCTCAATCAGAGATTCAATATCCACCTTCGGAGGAAGCCCTGAACAGAGGAGGCAACCCACTAGCAGCGCAAACAACATCCATCGCAGAACAGGTACAGGTACAGTCGTCGAATGGGCTTTTGAGTAGCCCTCAGATAAACCCCAACTCAGGAAGCAAAGACGCCTCGTTTGATAAAAGCTCAGAGGAATCCTTCCCCTACTCCAAAAAACAGAAAACCCACTGTATAAACCCATCCGAAGGAGAATGTAACCTAGTTTATGGTGTAAATATTTCCATGAGAGAAGCAAAGGAGATGGATGGGCTGGCCCTTGTTGGAAAAATCAGAGGACGAAACCCAACACAGGGTAAAATGGAAGATTGGGTTAGACATAATTGGACTGGGCTGCAAGGTGGAAGCCCGGATATCACACCATTAGCAAAGGGTTGGTTCGGATACCGGTTCAATTGTAGAGAGGATGCAGACCACATCCTTAGGAAATTCTGGACATATGGAAAAACCCCTTTCTAGCTTAAAATATGGATGCCTCCGTTCAACACGAACACAGAAAGATTAGACACCATACCAGTCTGGTTCCACCTTCCAGGGTTACCTTGGGAACTTTGGAACCTAGACTCATTTAGCGACATTGGAAATGCTTTGGGGACTTTCATTGAGGCGGATCTATCCTACTAGAAAATGAAAATCTGGAAGGTTGTGAGGATCTTAGTTTCGTTGAATATCAGAACAAGCCTAAGGGAATATTTAAATCTGACTTGTCAAAACAAAACAAAAGAACAACTGCTAGACTACAAGGGACTCCCGTTTCGTTGCCACAGATGTCACGAGACAAGACACTTGGCAAGAAACTGTCCCAACTACGTTCCAACAACCTCTGGTAGAAAGAAATGGGTTAGGTGAACAAGGGCCTTGAGCTTAAAAGAGAACATCCCGAATCTAGGACTGGCGGAAGAACACCCCATGACAGAAGCCGAAGAACAGCCGCTGGATCGCCTGGAAGGACTAGAAGCAATATCGAATGGCACAAAACAACCATTGGATCAACCAGAAAGAGCAGGAGCAGTAGCAGCAGAAGGGCCTCCTCAACAGATAGAATAGCGTCCGATCGCATCTCCCCCACTGGGTACTTCTTCCCTTAGCAATCATCTAAATGATTTAGCTTTGAATGAGGAAAAATATTTTCCTACCCCTATCACAAACAGTTCCCCTCCCCCAAAAAACGACACCTCCTCCCCCACATTCAAAAGTACCTCCAATTCAAACTAGGCAACCTCCCCTTCCACCATAAAAAATGACTCACCCACTCAGTCCTCCTCTATCCATTTCCACCTTCGTTCAAGGGATGTTCCAATCCCTCAAAAACAAAAAATCCATACAAAAGGACTGGGGGTAAATCCCAGGATCACATCCAAAGGGAAAGGGAGAGGAAGACCATCTCACCTCTCTACGGCCCAGAGCATGGCACTCAGGGATCAGGCAAGTGGCAGACAAACAAACATTTTAGGGGCACTTAGAGCAGTGCAAACCCCAGATGGGGTGCCCAAATGAAATTTGTCTCCCTAAACTACAGGGGTCTGGAAAGCACCCAGAAAAATCTTGCCCTAAAAATGATGATGGAGGTTCTATCACCAGAAGTGATCCTTCTACAAGAAACAATGGGTCCAGAGTTGGAAGTTGGAACTAGTTTAACATCACTTCTTTTACAATACTCTTTCACAGCGCAAAGTGCCATCGTCCACTCTGGAGGTCTAGCAATTGGATGGAAGAAAACAAGCATTCGGTGCACAAACTCAGGAGGTGCATGCTTATATCTAAATCAAAGTCATTTTTTTCAAATTTCTTTGGGCCTAGGAACTGGAACCAACAACTATGCAGAACTCATGACATTGAAATTACTTCTCTGTTTTTACAATGAAAGAAATTGCAGACAGTTACAAGTATATGGTGACTCAATGGTGGTTATAAACTAGATGAATAAGATACATAAATGTAGAAT
>LPNX011195212.1:20967-36498 GCA_001517045.1 Pseudotsuga menziesii | reverse complement strand
TCGCTTTCTTTGGAAAAATCATTTTTTATCCATCATGTATATGTCTCATTTTCTTTGTATTATCTGACATTGACATATGTTACGTTATGTAGGAAAATGTGGAAAATGAACCCTCTAATAACCCAGAACCTAACCCAAACATGAACCCAAACATGATCCCAAACCCAAACCCAGAGGGGGAACAAGATCGAAACGCACAGATTCTTGCGCGTTTGGTGTCATTGAGGTGCCTTAGCTCATCTATTAGAGGGGGGAATCATTTGAGATAGTCTTTAGCCAATGCATTGGACACAATAACAAACACAATTGCCAATGCCTAAGGAGCTCTATACAACATTAGCTCATACAGAGAATCTAGGAGGCAATACTACTCCGATGGATTAAGCTATAAAGACATCAAAGACCTAAAGATTACAAAAGACCAATTATTTTCATTATTTCGGGACCCTAGCACTAGATTGGTTCCACCCACCAGTCGAGCAAACATTTCCATAGGCTGTTGCATTGAACCAAATATAAAGGCCAGTTGGATGGATCATTGGTATATGGTCTTCGATGAAGACCCTCATGGGAATAGGGACATCCCATTTTATTTCCTTAGGCATTTGTATGCATAATTAATCATAGGGAAACATGTTAACTATTTGGATATCTTAGGCTTCCAGGGTGTTGTTCATGGGATGCCCAAAGATAGGGAAGGGGCTAGGACAGATCCTAACCATGTGCCACACCCTCCACGCACACCAAAACCCCCTCAGCTATATCCTCCTGTGGGTCTTGTGATTGAGGATACACAGGAGGCATTATTTGACTTGGAAGATACATTGCTTCAGCATGGGGCTGATGTCCAAGGCAACGTAGGCCAAGGGGTTGTCACTTCTAAGGCTGGCCCATCTACAGATCACACAGGAGATGCAAAGCATTCAGAGCATCGTGTTACTCCACACCCTTGCACATAATGTGGAGGCATATGTTATGGCCCTGCTTCAGACTTTCAGAATGATGGATTACTTCGATTTGTAAGTGAAACTCATTATTTTCATATTATATTTTGTTTCATATCACAATTTTCAATTGTTTCGCAATTTATTTCTATTTAATTATCTAACAAATTATGTGAACAAATATACAACTAGTGTCCCATGGCACACCAGAGTCGCATAGTCCACCGATCAATGTTGAGAACATTGATGTGACTGTCAATATTGCATATGGGTTTGGTTCTTCACCATTAGCGGTAAGAACTATACTTGTTAATTTGTCAACTTTATTTACATATTTATAGTAGAGATTGTAACATTCAATACATCCTAATTTTGATACAACATGTTTTATGTAGGGTGATCAGGATGCGTACATTGAATCTCAACCTAGTCCCTCTCATGCAGAGGTAGATTCCCAAACACATGTATTATTTTAAATATGCTTTTAATTATGTTTCGCTTTCTTTGGAAAAATCATTTTTTGTCCATCATGTATATGTCTCGTTTTCTTTGTATTATCTGACATTGACATATGTTACGTTATGTAGGAAACCATTGATCCATTTATTCTTGAAGAGCACCAACGTGAGGTTGTTGCCGACCCACCTCTTCTCCCCCGCCAGGTACATGTATGTTTCACTTTCTTTGAAAACATCATTTTTCGTCCAGGTAGTATATATGTCTATGATTCTTTTTATTATCTGAATTTGACATATATTATTTTATGCAGGCTTCTATTAAGGCACTGGTGCTTAAAGAGCACCAGATTGATGACCCACCTATCACAAGCCAGCAGGTACGTTTATGTATTGCTTTCTTTTAATTGTGATTTTAATGATTCAACATGTATTTTTTTTAATTTTTTGAAATTATCTAATTGTATATTTATCCTTTTGTATGTAGGAACGTGAGTTTAATGAATATGTCCAAAAAGCGAGCTTCTTTGCTAGTACAAGTAGAATTCCTTTTCTCTCGTTGCTAGTTAAACAATCCACTGGTTACACACCTCCTCTGACAAGGCAGCAGGTAAGTTTATGTATCTCTTTCTTTGTACATTTATGTATGGCTTTCCTTGATTTGGTGCTTTCTCTTTGTACATTTTTGTAGGTTTATGTATCGCTTTGACATATGTTACTTTATGCAAGAATCTATTGAGATAGTGGTGCTTGAATAGCACCAAAGCGAGGTTGTTGTCAACCCACCTCTTCCCCCCAACCAGGTACATGTATGTTTTGCTTTATTTGGAAACATCATTTTCCATCCATGTAGTATATATGTCTCTGATTCACTATTTTATCTGAAATTGACATATATGTTACTTTATGCAGGATTCTGGTGAGGCATCGGTGCGTGAAGAGCACCAAATCGGTGACCCACCTTTGACGAGCCAGCAGGTACATTTATGTATCGCTTTATTTGTACGTTTGTGTATCTCTTTCTCTGATTTGGTGCTTGAAGTGGCCCAAATCGGTGACCCACCTCTTCCCCCCCAGTGTATATGTATATTTTTTGACATTGGCATATATATATTTTTTATGCATCTTGATAATGAGCAAGTGATGATTGAAGAACAACCAATCAGGGTCGCTGTTAGTGAGGCACCACAACCCACCATTACTTACTCACATATAGTAAGTAAAAATGTTATTTTGGTTTTGGAATTTGAACAAATGTACATAGAATTTTTAAAGGTTGGTAAACTAACTTACAAAATTTGGTTATTCTGCAGTCTCCACTAATGCGACCTATTCCTCTTGTTCAGTGATGGGGATCACCAGTGAGTAGTTGGAAAAGAAAGCTAGACTTCTCCAAAGACATTGGTAGTGGCAACAAAAGGGGGGATAACTAGAATAAATGTATAGGGGTGATACATAGATGTAACCTTTTGTTCATATACACATAGATGTACTTTTTGATCCGCTATTTTGTATTATGGCCATGTGGCATGCCAATTTTTGTAACATTATTTCTATACATATATAATATAAAGGAAGATTCAAATTTATACATATAAGGTTGACTTGATCTTGGAACATGATATGGTTGACTTGATATTGGAACATGATATGTGTGGTTCACCTATGTGATATAATGATATGTGTGGTTCACATGTGTCCTAACTTATGAATTTCTAATACTTAATGGAATAATTTATGACTCATCAACTTTTTAACATTATGGCTATCCTCAACTTTTTAACATCGTAACCATACCATACACTAACCAAATTACATACACTAACAATCATAACACTAAGTCATGCATGGATGTGTAATATACCATATCATACCATACAATACCTTATGATACTAACATCATACCATTCTAACATATAATAACATACCCTACAATACCCTATGAGACTAACATCATACCATACTAACATACCATACCATTGTAATATACCATACACTAACATCATAACACTAAGTAATGCATGCATGTGTAATACACCATATCATACCCTACAATACCCTATGATACTAACATCAAACCATACTAACATACAATAACATACCCTACAATACCCTATGACACTAACATCATACCATACTAACATACCATCCCATTGTAATATACCATACACTAACATCATAATGCTAAGTCATGCATGCATGTGTAATATACCATATCATACCCTACAATACCCTATGATACTAACATCATACCATACTAACATACAGCATACCCTACAATACCCTACAATACTAACATCATACCCTACAAACCCTACTTGGTTTTCAATATGTACATACATCCATGTGTTTCTAGTTCCATCTCATAACTTGTAAAGAGGTCACTAAACCATAGTTCCATGTCATAACTTGTCAACCCTAGTGATAGCATGCAAATTGGTGTTCATGAAACCCTAGTTGGTTTCCAATTTGTACATGTCCATGTGTTTCTAGTTCCCTCTCTTAAATTGTAAATTGCTCACTAAGCCCTAGTTCCATCTCATTATTTGTCAACCCTAGTTGGTTTCCAATTTCTAGTTCCCTCTCTTAACTTGTAAATTGCTCACTAAACCCTAGTTCCGTCTCATTATTTGTCAACCCTAGTGATAGCATGCAAATTGGTGTACATGAAAGCCTAGTTGGTTTCCGATTTGTACATGGCCATGTGTTTCTAGTTCCCTCTCTTAACTTGTAAATTGCTCACTAAACCCTAGTTCCATCTCATTGTTTGTCAAACCTAGTGATAGCATGCAAATTGGTGTTTTTGAAATCCTAGTTAGTTTCTGATTTGTACATGGCCATGTCTTTCTAGTTCTGTCTCATAACTTGTAAAGAGCTCACTAAACCCTAGTTACATCTCATTATTTGTCAACCCTAGTGATAGCATGCAAATTGGTGTTCATGAAAGCCTAGTTGGTTTTTGATTTTTACATGGCCATGTGTTTCTAGTTCCCTCTCTTAAATTGTAAATTGCTCACTAAACCCTAGTTCCATCTCATTATTTGTCAACCCTAGCTGGTTTCCAATTTCTAGTTCCCTCTCTTAACTTGTAAATTGCTCACTAAACCCTAGTTCCATATCATTATTTGTCAACCCTATTGATAGCATGCAAATTGGTGTTCATGAAAGCCTAGTTGGTTTCCGATTTGTACATGTCCATGTGTTTCTAGTTCCCTCTCTTAACTTGAAAATTGCTCACGAAAACCTAGTTCCATCTCATACCTTGTCAACCCTAGTTGGTGCATGCAAATTGGTGTTCATGAAAGCCTAGTTGGTGCATGCAAGTATTGGTGTTCATGTGTTTCTAGTTCCCTCTCTTAACTTGTAACGAGCTCACTAAACCCTAGTTACATCTCATTATTTGTCAACCCTAGTGATAGCATGCAAATTGGCGTTCATGAAAGCCTAGTTGGTTTCTTATTTGTACATGTCCATTTGTTTCTAGTTCCCTCTCTTAACTTGTAAATTTCTCACTAAACCCTAGTTCTATGTCATACATTGTCAATCCTAGTTGGTGCATGAAAATTGGTGTTCATGAAAGTCTAGTCAGTGCATCCAAGTATTGGTCTTCATGTGTTTCTAGTTCCCTCTCTTAACTTGTAAAGAGCTCACTAAACCCTAGTTCCATCTCATTATTTGTCAACCCTAGTGATATCATGCAAATTAGTGTTCATGAAAGCCTAGTTGGTTTCCAATTTGTACGTGGCCATGTGTTTCTAGTTCCCTCTCTTAACTTGTAAATTGCTCACTAAACCCTAGTTCCATCTCATTACTTGTCAACCCTAGTGATAGCATGCAAATTGGTGTTCATGAAATCCTAGTTGGTTTCCGATTTGTACATGTCCATGTGTTTTTAGTTCCCTCTCTTTAATTGTAAATTGCTCACTAAACCCTAGTTCCATCTCATACCTTGTCAACTCTAGTTGGTGCATGCAAATTGGTGTTCATGAAATCCTAGTTGGTGCATGCAAGTATTGGTGTTCATGTGTTTCTAGTTCCCTCTCTTAACTTGTAAAGAGCTCACTAAATCTTAGTTCCATCTCATTATTTGTCAACCCTGGTGATAGCATGCAAATTGGTGTTCATGAAAGCCTAGTTGGTTTCCGATTTGTACATGTCCATGTGTTTCTAGTTCTCTCTCTTAACTTGTAAATTTCTCACTAAACCCTAGTTCCATCTCATAACTTTTCAACCCTAGTGATAGCATGCAAAGTGGTGTTCATGAAAGCCTAGTTGTTTTCCAATTTGTACATGGAAATGCAATTAAATGAATATTAAACGAAAAACATAAAGAAATGTAAATTTCAATAACTCGAGAGCTTGTTATTTTCCAAACTCTATTTGTTGGTGTCTAAAGACACCATTCTTGGTGCCTCCAATGTGTCGTAGATGGTGTTTGTATCCTAGGCACAAGAAAATCTAGACATTAGTAACATCATAAGAAAAAAAAGAGAACCCAATGAAAATGTGCAAACATGATTTATAGATAACTCACCCAAGGTTGTACGACCGTGTTTATAGTGTCCAGTATCCTCTGAATAATATTATGTCTGCAAATGGTATTGGTCAATCATAGGTTTATTACATTGGGAGAAAAGTAAGGCTAAATAATTGAAATTGTGCTTCAAAATTCACTTTAAAGGTTAAATAACGCACCTAAAAATGCACTCATACAAGTAGGTCATCCAGATCATCTCTGTTGCCGATGGTGTCCATAAATATTTCATGCTCTATATGAGGTAGCAAGTATCGTATATGTGACCTATTTTTGTGACCAAGTGTACGTAGCTTGATGTTTATACCAACTACTAGGTTGGTGAAGTGGTATACAATAGCTCCTGGTCTATAATCCTGATATACATACCCACCCTTCCTTTTTTGTTGTGCTGCAAGTGTCAAGTACTCCCCTTTTATAACCATCGAGCCAGTTGGGAATTCAATATTTTCATCATCTGTAAAAGGTTCGAGAATAGTTTGTTTCCCCTCTAAGAAATGTGCCAACCAATAGTCAAAACCCCATTAAGTATTTTTTGGGGCAACCACTGCATATATCTGACATGTGAAAGGAAATAGGTCGAGTTAACAATACGTTTTGTAAATAAGATCTTGCATTTCTAATTTCTACATAATATAAATTTTGCATAGGTCGAGTAAACAATACATAAATGCATTTTCTAATTTAGATACTACTCATGTACCTGCTTGTATGAGATTCGATATGTGATCATAGTCTATAGAAATATGTGTCTGATCATCTTCCAAATGGTCTATTTCATTAACCTCGTTGAAATTGGTGCCAAGTGTCACTCCATCCCATGTATCAATGGTATTCATATACTCAGAACCATCCCATTCACCGATGCTACAAGAACTACAAAAGCAAGCCTTCAATCTTGTCCAAATTTGTAGGGCTGAGTTGTCTGAGCTTCTAATTAAATGAAACTATCGAGTTCCATGCACTGTGTTCACACGATGTGTTTGTGATCGGTCCACATTTGTCACCTCCCAGAATATTCTTCGCACTAAGTGTTTCCTTGTTTCTTGTTCTCCCATGACATATGCACACTATTTGACTACAGATGTAGTGTCTCAAAGGCGAGCACCTATAAACTTCATCTCTTCCCTTCGAAGGGAGGTTTTAATGCATGCACCAGCATAGTCATGCTCTCCTTTTCCATGACCACTTTCAAAGTAGTTCCATACATGTGGCACCTTGTATTTTATGTGCAACAAACACAACCATTCAAATACACATGCATTCTTGAACTGTCCAGCACAACCATCTGACCAAATGAAATGATGATAAAATGGTATATCCATAGCTATCACATGATCATAGAATAATTTAAAGCAATGTTGCATGTAGTGGATGTCATGGGTCCGATCGTCACTTATGTAGAAGTGACTTTCTTTCAGTATCACATGTTTCTCTTCATTACTATCTGGCCCATGTCGATCCATGATATGCACCATTATGCTTACATGCTCTTAGTGATAGTATTGACTTTGTATTTCATTTTGTGGTTGTAGTTTTTAATTTTCCGTAGAGTCAACCACTGATAGTATTGTTCCAAGAGGGAAGGTGTCCTGGCATATTCTGAATTGCTCATCTTGCCACCATGCCATATCGACATGTTGAATGTACTATTGGATCTTTCCATGAAAATATGGAATAAAATCACATACTCGCACCTGGTACATGAATATTAATATGTAAATAAACCACATAAAAAATGTGTACATGAATATTAATATGTTAATATTCAACAATTTACCTGTGAAGTCACCAATTTAATCTTCCTCCTTTCTTTTCCATCATGTAGCTGATATGTCTCATACTGATAGTTTTGCTTCTCGACAATTGCATTCCCAAATGCTTGATCTTCACTTTCATGGATGCAATCAGACCATAATGATATCCCACCACAATTGTTGCAAGAACCATCTACACATTGTTTTAAGTAATGTTTCTGCCCATCCTGCCTCGGACACATTATGCTATGGATGAAATCTCTGGATGACATTGTCAATATTGTACTTGAGCATTCATGCACATGGTTAGGATGCAAAAAATGACGTATATGTGAAAATGTATGGTAATATAGGTCAAAATCTATGTGGTATATACAACAACAAGTGTTCCAGATGGTATTGATTCTAACATACCAAGGCTTGCATTTTTCAAAAGATATTTGCCCGAGCCTTAGCTCTACGTGGGCAACTTTAAACATCTCGAATAGTTGAGTTTGTGTCATGTCAAGATAATGTTTAACATGAGGTTCATTGTTTCTATAACCCCTACTATTTTTTAACACATCCTTCGTGTTAAAAGAAGGCCTAGTGTTATCATGCCAAAACGTTTGCACTAGGCCCTTCACTGCTTCGACTAACTTCATGTCTTTGCGGGAAAACCTACCACTAAATGCCCATAATGTTTCCATTTGTCCCTCTACATCAAGGTTGTCTCTTCTTACTGAATATTTTTTAAGTGTCTTTAGATGTAAAGGCACAATTTGTGATGTGCATTTAAGTAAATGACATTGTCTTGTGGATCTACATACAATTGATTCATCCAATACATGATGAGCCACATTATAGTCTTGTGAACGAGTTTTTTTACCAATCGATGTGAATGCAGTAGCAAGAGATTTAACAATGTGATTACTTGATTTGATATTCTTCATTGTTCTTATGCCTAAATTTATTCTAACAATTGCCATATTTCTAGATTTAAGCAAAGCTAAAAAAAATTGGCATTTACCGGGTTCGGATTTGTTATCAATATATTGTTTCATTATTTGAGAACAATGATGAAGGATAGTGCTTTTAGCCACTTTACCTTCCATGGAAGTCAATTCTCTCTCGTCCACTTGTATTCGTTTAGGAGTTATCTTTCATTTTGATGCAAAATTTGTTGTCGTTTGAAATGTTGGGGTGACGTTTACATCCACTACAGGCTAACAACTTCGATTAGGAGATTCAATCACTGACCATGGTTGTTGCTGAGTCACATTTTTATCAGGAGTTACATAATTATTGAACTCTTCACAAGATTGTTCATTTACTAATGGATCAATAATATCAACTTCCATATAACCAGCTTCCTTTAATGTTGCATTATCTTCCTCAGCCTCTACGTCAGGTATCTGTTGAGGGGGAAATGGGAACTATTTGCTCATGTAATGAATGCCGACGATTTCTTGAATCTTCCCTCTTTTTTTTTCTTTTTTATTTTCTGCTTCTTCTGGTGTAAGCACCTTCCTTGCTGATTTTCGACCTCTATTACGATACATTCCCCATTGAAATCCACCCAAACCTGTACAAAACTATGGAATTATGTAAGTAATGATTAAATTGCACATTGAAGAGTTCTTTGTGCGCGGGTTTAGATGAATTATGTCTTTTTCTACAGTAAACCTGGCCCATAGCATGCAACCCAACATTTTTTATATAGCACATATTGCATATGCGATATAACGCACCTCCAATATATCTCATATGCGATATTGATACAATGCTTTTTAATTAACGGGTAGGTTTTTTACATGATCTCCAAAACGCATATGCGATATATCACATATGTGATTTAGTGCATATGGGATATATCGCATATGCAATTTAGTGCTCACTGAATATGCAATTTACATTTATCTATGCTTATCAAATATTAAAATATTAAATATCAAATGCATTTCAAACTTGGAATGAGATATGTTAAACTTCTATAATGAATAGTATGACCATGACAACAATGGTTATGAGGATGATGATGACTATGATGGTGATGACAATGATGATAATGATGATTATGAGGATGATGACAATGATGATGAGGATGATGATGATGATGAGGATGATGATGATGACGACGACGGTGGTGATGGTGATGATGATGATGATGATGATGAACAATGATGGTGATGATCAGGAGGATGATCACTATGATGATGATGATGTCCATGAGGGTGATGATGATGATGATGATGATGTCCATGAGGGTCATGATGATGATGATGACCATGATCGTGATGATGAGGATGAGGGTGATGATGATGATGATGACGATGAGGATGAGGATGATGATGGTGATGATGATTATGATGATGGTAACGATGATGAGGATGGTGACGATGATGATGACGATGATGATCAATGATGGTGAGGATGATAATTAGGATGAGGATGATGATGGTGAGGATGATGATGATGATGAGGATGATGATGATGATGATGATGAACAATGATGGTGATGATGAGGAGGAGGAGGATGATGACTATGATGATGATGAGGAGGATGATGACGATGATGATGAACAATGATGATGATGAGGAGGAGGAGGAGGAGGATGACTATGATGATGATGATGAGGATGAGGGTGATGATGATGATGATGATAACAATGATGATGAGGATGAGGATGAGGGTGGTGGTGATGATGATGATGATGATGAGGATGATAATGATGGTGATGATGATGATGATGATGATGAGGATGAGGGTGGTGGTGATGATGATGATGAGGTTGATGATGATGATGATGATGATGATGATGATGATGAACAATGATCATGATGATGAGGAGGATGATGGCTATGATGATGATGATGGGGATGAGGGTGATGATGATGATGATGATGATGATGAGGATGAGGATGAGGATGAGGGTGATGGTGATGATGATCACTACTACATTTCGATCCAAAATCCGACGGTTACTTCCGACGGCGCATGGATTTTTTCATTTAAACCTACCAAAAATCGCCAAGATATATTTTTTTTTGTAAATGTGGCCACACACGTCGGTTAAGTGACGGATATTGTCATAACCGTCGCTTAACTGACGGTGCGTTGGTCAAAAAGGTCATCCAAAGAAAAGGCAAAAGTCTCATTCAAACAACCAAATAGAAGGCAAAAGTCTCATAGCGCGGAACCGTCGCTTAACCAACGGCGCGTTAGTAAAAAAAAACCCAAAATAGAGCACGCGGGAACCATCCATTTTCTCACTGCTTCTGTTCTTCTTCTTTTCATTTTGGTATGTGCCGAACCTGCATCTGCATCCCACAGCACTCTCCCAGTGGAACAAAGGGTCGTGTTCATGTTAAGTCTCCAGTCAGATCGAGATCTCCCATTCAGGTCAGGTCTCCTGTTCGAGTACGATCTCTCAAGCGAGTGACATCCCCTAGGTCTCCTTCTCGGTCGCCCTCTCCTCGCTCCAAGCTGATGAGACAAACTCAGGAAGGCAGGGAATTTGATAGGGTTAAGGATAGAGAATATGACAGAAGAAGCAATGAGGACCATGACAGAAGCAGGCATAGAGATAAAGACAAGGGCTCAAGTAGAGATGGAACAAGGGAGACAAGAGGGAAAGACAAGTACCTGGATCCCTCTTCAATGTTACAACACTCATGGTCGATATCTCCAAATGATCACAGACAGAGACGGAAACATGGTTCTCAATCACCACCTCATAGAAGTAGCGAGCATGGACCAAACAAGCCCAAAACTGCTAATGCTGGAGCTTATGATGAGGTATCTGGTATAAATACTCCTTTCTGTGCTTTAACTCTAAAACAAAGCAATGCTCACAGATAAGAACCATTGGTGTTTGCCTTTTTTTCATACAAAAGATAACTCTACCAGCATTGGAGCCCAGCAAACCTCCACCATGAATCTCAAAATTTCCACATCTGTCTCAAAATTTCTTTATATTGCAACTATAATATGTCAATCAATAGAAGAATTTACATACAAAGAGACATTGCAACTGTCATCAAATCTACTCTTTTCATATTTATTGCCATAGAGGTGGGATATTACTTAGGCGTTCAGTGATTTTTGAAGGTGGTTCTAATGGTGAGCAGGCAGGTTCAATTCGGGCTTATGGTTCATGGTCTTTAGAGACAATTCCTTTGAGGCACCTAGCATTGGAAGGGGATAAGTGTGCATGCTCTGCCTTGGTTGTTTTATTCTCTTTGTGTCATCAGTCTGTAGGTTATGTGTTTGGTCATGTCTGGGACTTTTTTAAGGTTATCACAGCCTGTAGTAGTGGAGTGGCCTTTTCTGGGCACTCGATTATTCATGGGTCAAACATCCCATTGAAATTATTTGGTGTTTGTTTGAGGATTTTCCTGTTTGTGGCTTGTATTGGTGGTGTTCTACCTTCAGTTTAGATCCTGTAATGGCCAATCCCTTGAACCAAAATATGGTGGGAGCTGAGGGTAATGGTGAAATTAAGAAAGATATTTGTCAAATAAACACCCAGCTAGAGGGTATGAGGCAATCAATAGAACATATTAGCATACACTAGGAGAAGCAGGAAGTTAAACAAGAGGAGATAGAAAACAGTTTGAAGGAGCAAAACAGGAAAATTGATAAACTTGTTAGTGACACAGATATGTACTATAACATAACCCTGGGATTTGCCCATTTTTCACATTTTGTCGCAGGTCAGCATGCTTTCTATGGGTTCCAGGAAATTCAAGGAAGAAACAGTCCAGCAAACAGCTTTGGGGTTATTAGAGCAGCCTCATTGTTGGCTGGTAAAGGGCCCTGGCCCCTGACCAAGATGACCAGTTTATGGAGGAAGCACAAAGTGAAAACTAGTTCAGTTAATCTTATTTTAATTTATGATGTTTTTTACTCGTATATTTCTACTTGGCATATATGTTCGGCTATATAGTTTTAGGCATGGTAGTGTACTAGACTTTTTGGTAATCTTAAAAAATGTCATGGAAGAATTTTTTCTTTTTGATCAGCACATAGAAGCACTTTTGATTGAGTTTTTGATTGTATGATTTCTATGGCTGTTTGATCTTCCACGACCCTTTTAATACAAATACTTATCCATTCCTATTGAAAGAAAAACTGCCCAGATATTTATAAATATGGCAATCTCTTGAGCTATAAAATTGCATACTTTCCACAAATCCATGTTCCTCATCACATGAATCTGCATATAATTGGAACCAAATCTATGGCACTTTTGATCTGCAAGCAAACTTAGAGCCAAATTAATCTCAGCACACAAAACATCTTCATATCTTCCCACAGAAATTGGCCCACCAACCTAACATTGTCCCAATTCCAAATATTGACATTAACGCTGTCCCAATTCCAAATATTGCCATTAACGCTGTCCCAATTCTAAAGATTGACATTCAGCTTCGGTGCTTGTAAACAAGTGGACTTTTCTGCTGTTGTTAATCAAGCATATGGTTATTCATAAGGCATCCTTGGTGGCTGTGTTATTCATTGGACTAAAATCCAAGTCGGTATGTATTTTCGTCCAAGCTAAGCTGTATTATTTATCATATGGTCGTGCCTCTCTAAGAATACTTTAAAAGAATTGAGTACCTCACCTCACTTTAACTGTATATTATTTTATTGTGGTTTTGTGTTATTTGATGGTATTTTGCTCATGGTTTGATGGAGTGGCCCCCTCTCTTGGGGATTATTTGGTACTGCTTGCTTATACTTGGACCATTTTTTTCTAGAGCGCCCTCCCTCATTGAGGATATTGTTGGGGTTTTAGCATTATTTTATCATTTGGGAGTATTCCTAGATTAGATATAGGTTTTTGGACGTGATATTATCATTTCATTATATTAGAAGTTGAGCTTTTCTCCTACATAAAAGAGCTCACTTCTCGTTTTCATTGGTTGTTGATCTTGGAGAGTGATACTATCATACTTTTTTTATCTTTGGCTCTTGTCTCTTGGTATCTACATGAAAAGTTCAACTTGATGATTCTAATTGAGGTAACTTAAGTTTTATCATTTACATTTCTATTTGATAGTCCATTGAAAAGTGGTATAGCACATTGCTAATCATATGCTAATGTATGTTGCATTTTGAGATATTTTGCATCTTATGAGGGATATCCAACAAGTAATATAGGTTAGTGTGTGAGCTAGGCAAGTAGATTTAAGGTGCATGCACGGTTTCCCTTCCTTGATAAATTTGGCAAGTGCACGGTTTCCCTTGCATGCACGGTTTCCCTTCCCTTCATTCCTGCCTGCTTCTACTTCACATGTTCACATGGATTTTCTTCTCTAGTTGCAAACAGAGACATTGATTATTGAAGCTTGGAACACATCTGGAAATTTGTTCTGGTGGGTCTCATTTCTCTCAATATTAGGGAAGCTTTAGCTGCATTGAATGTAAAGTGTCTACCTCTTCAGCCACTAATAAAACAGAGGTGGAGAATCATGTGCTGAAGAATCAACATCAGTCTTGAAATTAGCAAAGACCTGCAAACCAATTGTGTGCTGTTAAGTTCCACTGGAGGACAACTTACATTGCTGAGGGTAGAAAAAATATTCTCTGGTTCAGTTACAATTTAAGTGATGCTGAAAGCAATATTTTAGTCCAGCCTGAGCCAAGAATTAGGCCTGATGGCAATATTTTGAGTGCACTGAATAAAATTAGCATATTCTGTTTCATTGTATTTTCCTGGGATACAAACTTGACTTGTCATATTCTTAGACCCTTATACTATACTATTGATACAAAATATATGCAGGAAAGTAGATTTGGAAATCTGTTAAACCAAACTCTCAACCATGTCAATACAAATTTTATCTCCTTTGACAAGGAATGCCTCGGCCCTCTACTGATGTTCAAACTTATGACATTACCCCAACACTTCTTAAACTGCTCTTAGAAGTAGAATCTGATGGACACAGGGTCATAGAGAAATTGGAACATGCTGTCAGTAGTAGGGTCCAAAAGCTTCTTCAAAGAGCCTTGATGGGAAATGACCTAGTGCGTGTCACACAAGAAGAATTCGGATTCGACATGCATTTGGGCAATGATGTTTTAGTGAGTAACGAAGTGGGTTTGGATGAATTGTCTCAGTGCATCCGAGCAGGCTAGGAAAAAGGTACATTGGATCGCTGGATGGATTGCATTAATTCATTGGGTTCACATGCCACATTGGATTCTCACCATCTTTTGCTATCACCCAAAGCACAACTTTCATTCATGGAGGAAAATGATGCAGAGGTCTCGATTTTGAAGGATCAAGGAGAGAAGAGAAGGTAGAGGAGGAATTTGACACACCGGAGGCTTCTGGGTGTGTCAGTGGAATGCATATTTTTTCCACCAAATTCCTGCATTCTTCAGCAGAAGGAGAGAACATTATGTCAGACATAGCAGGACTTGATCCTGTGCAAGCTGATGAAAGAGTCATCCCCCAGCACTTCTTGTACCAAAGAAGGCTGCTTTTTGTTTGTTAAGTAATTTGAATATTAAAACCACAAGATAGATATGATGCTGTCTAAAACACAGCACTTTGCACCCCCTTGGCAGGAATCTGGCAACTCAAAGAAGTCAGAGTTGTTTAAAATGGGGTAAAACCCCTAGGCGCAGAGTTCCATGGAGGCTAAAGACTTTGACAAGGTTTGTCCAGCACTATGCTTCATGAAGTGCAAGTTATTAAAGAGGTTTTCTTTGGTAGAAGTTGATCGGTTATTTTTCTAAGATGTTTTCTTAGCACGGGGAGTAACTATGAAATGCCTTCTTGCTATAGAGAATTGTTGACTGGCTGGCCTCAAAATTTAAGAGAGATGAGGGTATCGACTTTTTAAAAGAC
>LPNX011195212.1:2789-20587 GCA_001517045.1 Pseudotsuga menziesii | reverse complement strand
TTTCCTTTATTTCCTTGATGACAAATCCTCATCCATCTGTGTTTATTGTCTTTTATCTACCTCAAATTCCTTTTTTTTGGAGAGAGATTAATTAAATCAAGAGTTAAAAGAGGGGAGCGAAGAGCTATGGATGATGCAACCACTCCTACATAGGAAAGAAGTTCTATCATGTCATCCTGAATCCCTATCTCAAAAGTGTTATCCTTCCTTTGTTGTTTTAAAGGAAATGGCTATCAGAAACGCCTGAAATGCAGTTCAGTGTTACAGAGCTTGACATGCAGGTGATACCCATAGGATACAGCCTTAAAATAAGTTAGGGTCGAGTTAGATTTCAGGGACTCATTATAAACCTATATTGTAGCAAATTCCTATCTGGATGCCATTCCAGTACCTAGAAACCATGGAAACACAGAACAGATACAAAATGCCAAAATGTCCTGGAAATGGCTTGGGCTGTACTGTATGATGTTTCATTATTTGGGAATGTCATATGTTATGGACCTGGCTATTTGTGTCCAGCTTTGATGTGTTTGTATGGCCTTTTGATGCTTTTTTTTTACTTGTGCCGGCCCATCCAAATGCCCATGAGGTGCGTGGGACTCATTGGGAGCCAAAACCCTAAATCTATTATTTATGAAGACATACTAACATCTAATTAGTTTCTAAACCTACTTATTTAATTTTTACATTCATTTGAAAAAAATAGAACTTTCTAGAAACCCTAACAGCCTCTCTTTTCCTACAAGAAATCACTTTATCTTACTCGTTACTTTCTTGAGCAAGTAGAACTTTCTACAGCAGCAGCAAGCATTTTCCTTGTGTTTTGGAGCATTGGGAGCATGCTTTGGTGGCAGGTGCATTTCCAACAAGAGGACAATTGTGGGCTCACAGATGAAGTTTATGGGCGGCCTTATCTTTTGTGAGCAGATTTCTTCACTGTTTTTGCAGCATTCATGGCTTCTGAAATCATAATTTCTCATGTCCATAGACCATTTATCAATGTTATCTTGGCATTACCAAAAGGAGCAATGTTCTTGAGTGGAAGATAGTTTAGGTTATTTAAAAGATAGTAATTTCATTCCTGAAATTTAAATTGCTGCTATTGAGCAAATTGGCCCAACCAATGTTGTGTAAGTTATCACATATAATGCACCTGTCTCAACATCGTGGGTATATAGAATCACTATTTTCTACTGCTTGCATTGTCCATAATATGATTTTGGAAGAACTCAGGTATTTACTGTGCTTTATAACTCAGATGATAATGTTTTAGTTGCAGCACCTACTGGTAGCGGTAAGACTATCTGTGCTGAGTTTGCTTTACTACGATTGCATCAAAAAGGCACAGACAGTGTATTTCGATGTGTCTATATTTCTCCTATAGAATCTCTTGCCAAAGAGCAATATCGGGATTGGGAGCAGAAATTTGGCAAAGGATTAGAACTGAAAGTAGTTGAGCTGAAGTGGGAAAGCATGCAAATGCCTTCAATTTATGGTTGGAAGAGCTCATAATCATTAACAAAGGTTTCATCATAGTTTCACCATAAGGACCCCATTTATTGATGAAAAAATAATTGATACAACCAAGGCAAAGCTATATGCAGATCTAGTCTACCCATTATCAGTTCTGTAGCGTTGAGGTCTAATTATAGAAGTCAGAGATGGACATGATATCCATGGATAAAAATCTACATTGTGACTCTTGTGAATCACTAGTTTTGTACAATAAAACCTTTAATTGTGGTTTTCTTACCTTCTTTGGCTAGAGTGGGATTCGATCTAGGCTCTCATTTCAGAAAAGAAATATTTTGTAGAAAAACAAAATACTTGCAGAGTTTGGAGTTCCCATTGATGAGCTTCCTGGTGGGGTTATTACAATGCATGATGTTATGTTTTATTACATGCTGTTATATTTTTTTTTATCAAAAATCATCCATGCACATCAAATCATAAAAAAGGTATTGCAAGATTTTTTGCTAACATTAATTAAAAAGCATTCACCATAGAGTCAAGAGTATAGAAGTTCATGAAATTGATCTCAAGGATGACAAACTTTATAATGTTCATAAAAAGTGCACCCTGTCTCCTTGTTATTCATTGCAAGAACATGCAAGAAGAACAAACACTGGGGATGCCAATAAAATAAATGGGGTTGCTATAAGATTTTTAATATTGCAGAAGAAACGTTGAACTTATTTGCATTAAAACGCTATTAAAGGTTACCTGCTGGTGTTCATCAGCCATGGAAATTGTTAAGTGAAGAAACAAATTGATTGTAGCTAAGACTACAGTACTATTTGCGTGCTGTAGCCTATCCTCAAGTAGATTCATAATGTCAAATATCTCACTGCTTTCAGAAGGAATATAATTGACAACAAAGTCAAGTATGAGACATTGAGCCCACTCACTGAAATCCCTGATCCTGCAATATATTAAAATGGAATCAATCATTTTGGCAGCAATGCTACCCATTTTGATAATCTGTGCACACCACAAGTTCCAAAGAGACTGTAAATGTCAAAATATAAATAACACTCATAACACCATGTACTTATCAAGGATTTTTAGCAGATGATTTGGAGTTTACCAATAATCACACCATAAATTTCTTTGTTAATAAGCAAAATTAAGATCCATTGCCCGCATTTAATTACTTCATTTACTGGACATCATCATTAGATTAAACATAAATATAACCCATGCTAGAAAATGTGAACTGGTACAGCTTTTTTGTTTCTTGTTCACTGTCTAATGCCTATTAACATAGAAACCCTTTTCATCTTTATATTTGAGAATTTTGTAATAAATCGTCATAAGATTACGAGTACAGAAATTTTCTCTTTAATTCATCTTAGAATCATCCCTTGAAAAAGGCATGTGGCAACAATTTACTGTCTAACTGCTATCTGATGGTAAACAAAATACTTGCAGAGTTTGGAATTCCCGTTGATGAGCTTCCTGGTGGGGTTATTACAATGCATGATGTTATGTTTTATTCTATGAATTAGATCCTGTTGTTTTGCCTTGTAAAAAGGAATGAATCCTTTGTGAAGCTCACCTGAGCCCACCCTGAAAAACAATACACTAGATACCCTGATAAACTGGTGCTTGGGCTTGTTGCTCATAGGATAGGAAACCTGACCTGCAGCGTGAAATTCCTGGAAACTTGGTTAAGCCATGAATAAGTGTGGGATGAGATTCCTTCCATTCACTGGTGTCTCCAGGAGTCTGCACTATTTAACTGACCTAATATTGGAAATTTGCTCATGATGCTTGTTGTCATGGGAGCTTATTAGAGCCTAGAAGTAAAAGATGATGAGCATGAAGCTAGAAATGTGGGGCGATTGGCCTCTAAATTTGGATCAAATTAAAATGAAGACTTGCATGGTGATTAACTAAATTCAGTACAAGATTCTGACTGAGTATTGATATCTTTCTGAGCTTAACTTTTTAATATTTAGATAATGAATTTCACAGATTCTTATGCTAAATGTTTTGGCATGTAATCCATACTTGAGTTCTTTTATGGAAAACACTTTAGGGATGCAGTCTGAAGGGTATCTAACTTGTATATCAGGATGGTGGTCACTAAATTGCAATCAATTGGATATGAGGATTATCATTGTGTCATGATTTTATTTCCTTGGTTAGGGTATATGCCAATACTTCTGTCATTCCATATACTGCTTATTCAGTGGATAGAGTAAATCTCAAATGCTTCTTTTTAGTACATATGAAGTTGCTCATATGTTTTATTTCTGTAAACAAGGCTAGAATTGGTAAATTGAATGAAGGTTGGTTTTATTGGTTTATCATGTTATTGAAGAAATCCTACAAGCCCTTAAACCCTCAGGTTTTTATGCCAAACAGCATAAGCCATACAGTGACGGAGAGTTGTGGGGTGTCTGAGGTGTGAAAATGCCTCTGTACGATTGTATGCTACTCCTGAATCCCAAGGTGGAGAGAGCGCCCATTATCGAGCTTGTGTCTCAGTTGGGAAAGCGCGTTCATTCACTAAACGGAGTTGTGACAGACATAAAGTCATTTGGCAAGGGTCCAATTTATCATATTTCAGCATATGATCCATTGTGAATTAACCGTTCCTCGAGCCATTGTTTCGGGACAACCAGCCAAGTGACTCGGATTTCGTTGCTTCATT
Source organism: Pseudotsuga menziesii (assembly GCA_001517045.1). NCBI lineage: Eukaryota > Viridiplantae > Streptophyta > Pinopsida > Pinales > Pinaceae > Pseudotsuga > Pseudotsuga menziesii. The sequence continues at coordinate 16,428 of LPNX011195212.1, read as the reverse complement.
CTTCAATTAAAAAAAATTCCGAAGTGGCCAAGCCCTTAAACCCTCAGGTTTTTTATGCCAAACAGCATAAGCCATACAGTGACGGAGAGTTGTGGGGTGTCTGAGGTGTGGAAATGCCTCTGTACGATTGTATGCTGCTCCTGAAGCCCAAGGTGGAGAGAGCGCCCATTATCGAGCTTGTGTCTCAGTTGGGAAAGCGCGTTCATTCACTAAACGGAGTTGTGACAGACATAAAGTCATTTGGCAAGGTGCAAACAATTTTTAAAATATTTTTTTTTTAAAAACATTTCACTGCCGTCGCTTAAGCGACGGCTCTATCTGTCGGTTATTCCACGATTTATCTTAATCTCTGTCGCTTATTCGATGATTTCTTTTAATGTCGGTCGCTTAAGCGATGGCTTTATCTGTCGCTTCTCCGACGCTTTCTCTTGATATCCGTCGCTTAAGCGATGGCTCTAGCAAAGCTATTTTTCAAAAATATTTTACCACCGTCGAAGATAGTCTGTCGCTTAACCGACGGTTACCTAGGTGTCGCTTATCCGATGGTGACTTAGGTGTCGGATAAACGACGACAAGTTTCCGACGCTTAAAAAAAAATCGAAGTGTCGTACATACGACAGGGAAGTGTCGAAAATCCGACAATTCTGCCGTCGAATTTTTGGTCAAAATGTAGTAGTGGATGATGATGATGATGATGGAGGATGATGATGATGATGATGATGATGATGAGGACGATGATGATGAGGATGATGATGATGATGATGATGATGAATAATGATGGTGATGATGATGAGGATGAGGATGATACTATGATGATGAGGAGGAGGATGATGACTATGATGATGAGGATAATGACTTTGAAAATTTGGCTCTATACATGGAGGAAGATAAAAATTGTTAAGATATATATGCCATTTGATTCAATTTCGGCCATCCTTCCTTAATCAAAGATTAAAAGAACTGGACATCCTTAATCAAGGATTAAAACAACACGATGACGATTAAAAGAACACGATAACTATAACAATGTTGATTAAAGTCACCTATCGCCTATCGACGAATCATCACTGGCAGTTTGTAGTGAGAGTGTACATTGATCCATCGGTACTCGTTCTAGATTTTTTACATCCAAAAGAGCTACCAAACAAGCATTCTCGTGACTTTATAACGTCTTTTGAGCACTGACATAAATCAATCTTCAATCTCTCTGTTAATGTTGCAAATTTTCTCTTGAAGCTGAATAGATCGAAGGATGGGAGGAATTATTGTTTCCTTGGATGCACAGCCCATGGCTTCATTCACCGCCCTATTTTCTTGGATGCACAGCCCATGGCTTCGTTCACCATTAAAAAGAGGAATTATTTGTGTCCATCATAGTGTTGTCTAAATGGTATTATAATGGGATAAGGATGTCATTACTCTTTTTTACTCTCGTACCAAATTATTCAAGCAAAAAAGCATATGCGTTATAGCTTTATCATATCGCATATGCGTTATATCACATATGCATTATGAATAAGCTATAATGCATATGCATTATTTTAAAATTAAAAAAATTGGCGAGAATAAGTTTTGGCAGTATGTTATGAAATAGGTTTGGACTACCGAACCTATTGGCTAGGACAAATAAACTAGGGCTATTGCTTGTCTTTTAGAACTCTATCAATATGCTCAGTTTAGATGGCGTGTTTTGCTATGACATACACAATATATTTTTATGAAAATCTAGAATATTGTAGAGTAAGATCTTAGGATTTTGAATATGTAAACTTTTCCTTCAAAACTATGTTTTATTTATTTATCATTATTTTTCTAAATGACACACATCAGTTTTCGAAAATAGATACATCAATTGTTTTTCATATAACTTTTGATTTCCATCACCATTTCCCAAGAAAACTCTATGTTGCACTAGACGAGATCAATCTCTACGGTATTATATTTAGAAATCAATGATTTCATTAATTTTTGCTCCTAAAGTGTTGCACACACACATAACGTTTTAATTTCAAGCTTTTGTGACTTCAATAATTAATAATAATAAAAAATAATTCATGAAAAATTCTAAATAAATAGTGTTGCACTAGGCCCATATGTCCTTTATATGTCTGGAATATTTTATCCCAAATTGATATCATTTACGTCATATATTGATGCACCAGCACAAACATATATGTTAAGATGTGTTGAAAATTTGAAAACCCAATTTCGTGGAAACTAATTTTATAATCATTTACACACATTTTATCTACATAAATGCTATATATTATGGAATCTGATTCAATTACCTATCTTTTCTCTTTTTACTTCATCTTCAAATAAGTTAGGGAAGTACCCCTAATTGTCACCTAAAGGAAGAGTTTCTCATTTTCTCCAGTATTATGTGGCATCTAAAGTGTCTTTAAAGGAGTTCATGATTGTGCATCAGCTCTGAACCTAAACGTTAACACATTGCATTAATGGTGTAATTGAAATTGTGACATTTTACTTTTCAATTAAAAGATATGTTTATATTAAGGAGTTTAATTTTCAATTAAAACATAACAATAGATTCATTTACCCATGTTTTTCATTGATAATGTACTCTTAAAATCAAGGGTGGAATACCTACTAACAATGACACATAAAACTAAAAAGTAACATGTGTTGACATTATGCATTTGAATTAAATTAAGTGACAAACTTAGGAAACTGACAAAAGGTGGAACCTAGAATCGTCTCGAGAGGTTAATGTCAAGCCACATGTAATGCAACATACCAAAATTTTCAAGGTTAAAATGTTGCATCAATGGTGTAATTGAAATTGCGACATTTCATTCCAAAGGACTTGAGTTAAAATGCTAGATAAATATAATATGCCCTTTGTAGAGGAGATTCATTAAAAAAACTCTCTGTAATCAAGATTGTACTATGATGTTATCTACTTCCTTTATCTAAAAAAGTTTAATAAGGATGTTTTTCAAAGGTATACATATTCCTCAACTATTATTAGACGTGAACTTGCACATACAAAGCTACAACAAATCTTTTACGGATGTGGAGTTTTCTATGTATTTTCCATGATACATTTTGATGAGAATTTGATAAAATAAATCTTTTTTTTGCTTCATTCATAATTGAAGGAATTTATTTTTAATATAGGTAATTCATTTATTTTAATTTTATAAAAATAGAATAATGTAAACTTATATAATTTGACATACTAATTTGAATATATAAAAATTCATGGTGGTCGTATCTTGTTATGCTTAAATGCATCTTGATTAAGATTTAAATAAGCTTTGAATTTAAAGGGTGGTTAAAGAATCATGTACCAATCTTTTTTTGCTTTTTCATATCAATTTTTTTTTGTTAAATAATGTTTGTTTTGTGCGTATATTAACAGTAACAATTTGGTATGAATAATGGATATAAAAGTATATATTTTAGCCTTTGTTTAATATAGAGTTATCTTCACAAAACTAAGTGGTTTGTTGTGCCCATCAACATTCACATGCCACATTACTTGTGGTTGTGCGAGTTGTATATAGTGAAGCATTTTTGGCGGCATCAATGCATGAAATTGAAAGGTGTGCTGAACAACTACTTGTAAAGCTAATCATAGTAGTCTCATCCTAAAGCCGGTTCTCAAGAATTCAGTGCATGAAATTGAAATATGTGTTGAACATCTACTTCCAAAGCTAATTATAGTAGGCTCATCCTAAGGAAAGTTCTCAAGAATTTAAGATTAACTCCATTTAATTATGTCCATAGGCATTTAGATATTGTCTCAGATTTTGAACTTACTTGAGTGGATAAACAAGATTAACCCAAGTGTACAACAAGGATTTATTTCATGGATTTATAACAAATTTTGTTTTTGTTTTTTCATATCAGTTTTGTTTCTTTTATTTATTAAATAGTATTTGTTTTGTACTTATATTAACACTCATAATCTGGAATGAATAATGTATATAAAATTATATATTTTATCCTTTGTTTAGTAACCACACATCTTCACAAAACTAAATGGTTGGTTGTATCTATAGGCATTAACTAGCCACTTTCCTTGAAACAGCATTCAACTTAACAACAAATCTTGAAATAATTAGCTTCCAAAATTGCATCCATCATCTAAACGTTGAAATATACCACCTATAGTAATCATACTTCCTATGGTGCCATGCCATTAATTTGCCGATTTTCTCCATATCAACCAAATCAATTCTAATGAGTTGCACAGGATTGGAATATCCAGCAGAGTTCCATCTCTTCTATGTGATTTTAGTGTGGGTCAATTATTCGATATTTTCTATATTAAGGATAACTATTCAATTGTTTCTTTAAGTCAAATAGTCAACTTAGTAGGTAGATTATATCAGGAATGAATGAGTGCATACAAATGTTTATTATACAATTTTTATAACTTGTAACATTATTAACTTCAAGATTCGAAGATGAATTTGTATTATTAACTTGAATTTTTTTAAAACCTCCAGAAAATTGAGTGACTAAATTTATACAAAGGATTTTGCTAATGAAGCACCTTATAGAACAATTTTATGATACTTATCAGCATTTTATATGAGCATTCATTTAATAAGACATGTTGGTTGATATTGGGTCATATGATACTTTTCGTAGAAGCCCATAAAGTGCTCCATACTCAACTTGCTCAATAAGAATTCACGGTCAATGAAATTGACTCTTTCCACCTCCGCTATGGGACAACTGCATCACGAGTACACCACAGCAAGTACAGACAGTTGAGTGATTCTGAAGACGTTTGGAGCAATTTGCAACTTATTCTTCTTTTAAATCAGATTGCAATTGCTAAAGTTGTCACACACTCATCCTTTCGTCCTCTCTCCTTTCTATTTTCTTTTTCAATACTTTAACCAGAATGATAAAAATCACAAAATTGATTTTATTATTAATATGCCAAATGGATTTATTGATTTTGTTGGTACATAATGAGTAAAATCGAATAAGCACAAAAATACAAACCTATTTCAAAAATCAAAACATAATTATATACAACACACTGTCCATATAGGTTCATGTGATTACTATAGGTGGTATATTTGTCCATATAAGTTGCTAACATACAAGTTTGGAGAATGCTGATAGTTTCAGGGTGGGTATTTGTCTATATAAGTTGTTTGCATACATGTTTGTAAAATTATTTTTTGTTAATTTGTATTTTATATTTTTTTAAAGTCAACTTATTAATTTAATAACTAATAACTATATTAAGATTAAGTATTTTATTTAATTAAATATTTAATAATACTTATAAATGATTATAACCAAACAAAACCTGAAAAAATAACCTCCCTCTCAGAATCAAAAGAAAGGGCCAATCCTACTAAAAACACCAGAGAAAGTGTCAAATAAAATAAGAAAGTGTCACTAGAATTATTTTCTTCTATTTCTAAATAAAACAAATACCACTAGCTGTAAAGAGTCCAACTTTTGAGGCATCCAATTTAGACTTTTATTGAAAATAAAATAAATAAGTGTCACTAGAATTATTTTCTTCTATTTCTAAATAAAAGAAATACCACTAGCTGTAAAGAGTCCAACTTTTGAGCCACCCAATTTAGACTTTATTGATCTTCTATAACCGAAAGTCAATAGATTCATCTGCCTCACATAGATTTTGAGGCACCAACCAATACAGCCCCTCGCTTCTTTGAACAAAACAACCTGCATATACCACAATCTACACATCAGTTTTAAAGAATTTGTGATTGAAATAAGCGAACAAAACAACATGCATATACCACAATCTACACATGAGCTTTAAAGAATCTGTGATTGATGTCCCTCTAGATATGTCAGTAAAATGAAAACGTACTAATTCTTTACAGTATAGATCTAAAAAATCCCTTCTGTTCTCTTCATAAAAGGATCATGTCAGCTACATACAGAGCTGCAAATATATGGATAAAGAACATAGTAAAATAGCAAAATGGTCGTAGACAGAACACACAAGAGATGAGCCTGAGAACTGCCTTGCCATTCATTTTTGGATTAACAGGTCATTTTCAAAGTAGCAGAAGGAGAGATTCTTTTATATCATTTTTATGTTGAAGGTTTAGTTGTGATTTTTATTTGGTTGTTTATAAGATTGTGATGATGATGATAATTGTAATTAAGTTTATGTATGATGATGATTATTGTAAAATTCTATTTCCATACTCAAAAAATTTAGAAAGAAAGATTTATAGTAGCCATAATTATTCAAAAATAAGAAAAGTGTCATATAATTATACCCATAGGTGTTTAGATATTATCTCATAATTTGGACTTTGTTGAGCAAATCAACAAGATTAACTAGACTGTAACAAGTGTATAGTAGAGATTCATTTCATGGTAATCATATCTTGTTATGTTTAAATGAGCTTCAGTTAAGAATTCACTATTTAATTTTATAAATCTATAATTCACTAAAGTTTTATATCAGTTTTTTATTATTATTAAATGGTGTTTGTTTTATGTTTTTTTTATTTCTTTAATATTTATGTTATACCTTAAATGGATATTTATAAAGCTCTGGTAATTAGTTTAATGTTTACTATTTGCTTAATAGCTACCCATGTCTATAAAATTAAATGGCTAGCTACACCTATCAGTGTTCACAGGCCACTTGACTTATGGAAGTTATTGGATCCAGGGTTAAATATCCAGGATTTGACTGGGGTCAAGAAATATTAAAATCATGTGCTGCTCACAATACCTAATTGATTGGAATCACACCCACATCAAAAACCCTTCCCAGATGACAATCCCATTAATTTAAATGGCAACCATAGGAAATCCCTGATCTAATTCTTGGACGGGAGAGGCAGTAAAGCCCTGTTTATCACAAAAACCCAATTGCATTAAAATCACACCCACATCAAAATCTGGTCAGTGTTGAGCTGAAAAATAATAAAACCTTTGCATCACACAATCCCAAACCCTGCCATTCTAACAAAACAAATTGCATGCCTGAGAAGTTCTAATAACTGTGCATTTTATTGATCTGGATTTTGTCATAACTTGGTAAAATAAATATATCAAAGATAGTCTTACAGGAGAATTAGTAATAATGAATTATAATTGGAAACTTTCAGATCATAAATTCACTATTATTCCGGTAATAATCGGTATCAATATTGCTAAAAAAAATTTAAAAGTTTGGTACAGAAAACATAGTAATCTTTGCAGGGTTATAATTTCCTCACCAGTTCTGTAGAACAAATTTGGTTTTATTACTACCTTTGTTTGCGTTCGATTTAACGATTTTCTGGTTATCCATGACGACTTTCAATCTGCTCCTTCCCTTTTCGCTCTGGCTCTTATAATCGCCCACTCTATTGTTCATTCGAAACGGCCAAATTTGTTTAAAGATATTGTGAAGCCTCTGAATCCAAGATTTGTCATTGAAGGGTACCTGAACGATGGCATAGTCCACTCCTGCCATGGCCAAAGCTTCAGCTGAAGGCATATCATCTCTGCTATCTATTTGCAAACAACCTAAGATCAGTTTTACAAATATATTCATTCTCAATTCATCTGATCGGTCGCTGCTAGCACCGTAAGTTCAATTTTCCGAATTTATTTATTTTTCAAAGGCATCGCATGGCCTGTGTTTTTCCACGAACCTTCGCTTAAAATTGTTAAATATATAAAAAATAATAATTCGGACATGTTTTCTACGTTGAAGTAGTGGTTTTAATATTTTCATTTTATTTCTTTGTTTGTCCTTACCTGAAGGCCCGGCGGTTTCCGCCTGGAATATAGGGCAAAAATTTGCTGGCGTCGAAGACTCGAACATAAACGTGGGAGGTTCAACGACTTGTGATTTGAAGTCTAATATTATTATTATTTATTTAAATTTCATGTGACTAGTGTATGGCCATTGGCCATACTTTTTATTAAGTGGTTTTTGATGTGCTATTTCCAATAATTATTTACTAGCAATATAATATTACCTAAAATTGTTGCGGGAGGGTAAAAAGGCCAAAAGGGGAACTAAAATCAAGTTGTTATAAACCCTGTGTTGTGTTGTATCTTGAGGAACTTCTAACACCTAGACTTTTAAGATTCTAAATTTATAGTAAATTATAGCATCAAATAGTGTATTTTAAAAAATACATATAACATGTGCAAATCTAAGTCAAATTGAATAGACTATATAATATTCAAATTCCTGGAAAAGGATGTTTGCTTATACCTTGTATGAAGTTAATGAGTTGCATGAAATGAAGAGTTGACAATTCAAATTCATTGTCTTTGAAAAGCATATGATGATTGCATATAGAATGGACACTTCTAAGGGTACTTGCTTATACCTTGTGTGAAATTAATGAGTTGTATGAAATGAAGAATTCAGAATTCAAATTTATTGTCTTTGAAAAACATATGATGATTGCATATAGAATGGACACTTCTAGCACGAACTTATAATTGGTAGCATTATTAGTATTTGTTGCCAACCCCTTCAACTGAAGACATGGTATAAGGGGTATGGTTGTGCAATATTTTAGAATACTTAATATATAGGAGCACTCCATGATAGTCCTTCCAATGCTAGTATAATTCCTTCACATGCAAGCTTGAAGATATCATTAGAATGGATGTCTATGAATACATCAAAAACAAACTCCACCTTATGATACACTAGTTCCTCAAAATAAGATGTTAAACATTTCTTGCAATCATCATATGTAGGTACATTGCATATCTTTTACTTCGATGATCTTGATGATTGCGTATATTTTACTTTGAGTAGGTTTCGAGTGCGAAGATATAATTGGATAGGAGCAAAACTTTCTTCCTCTTCTTCTGATATTGTTTATTACATGAGTTAAGATGATCTTGATGATCTTTGAAAAGCATATGATGATTGCAAGCAATGTTGAACATGTTCAAAGATGAGGTCATGAGTTGGGATCGTCTTAGTAGGAAAATTTATCCTTGTAACTTCAGAATGGATGGAATGCATGTCGTGTCCTTTTATTTGTACAATTGTAATGCCATGTGTTTATCTAATCATGAAGATAGAGTAGTGAGACTGTTCAAGAGTGAGACCTTGTTAGAGATTAGAAATCTGAAGAGGTCATTCATTTTGTTGCCAATGTTGATGAGAATGCATTCCAACTCTATGGTGCACATGTTAACGACATGGGTGGAGTCCTTGAGTTCATATTTCACATTGAAAACCAACTTGGACGTCGTGTTCGACAGTTTGGGGGCTCATAGTTAAACAATTCAAAATCGTTTAGCTAAAAGCAATTAATAATGTCGCAATATACATACATTTAAATGCAATATTGAATGGCATGAACACAAATCAATAAATAATTTACTTGTTTTTTCATGCAATTCATGATGATCGAGGTCAGTCATATGTCATTGCTATGGGGGCATGACATGATGTGAGTGCCCAGACACAATATGGAAGAAGTGCATGCAACACTCTGTTAGTGATACGCGTTAGCATGATACAATACCAGTATGGTAAAATGACATCTTGCATGGAAAGGAGCATCCACAACATGACAGGTACATAGATATGTAAAGCAATGGGAAAGCTAGCAGAGGATGTAGCGCATACCAGATGCTAGAGAGCCAGAATAGAAACAAAGGCGTTGATTTTATAGGAAAAGGTCATTGAGTCAAAAGCGGAGGTGCAAGAAGAAACTAGGACAATTCCAAACCCCTCGATCTAGTTATGCATGTGGGAGTGGTAGGAAGAAATTTATTATCATAAGTCTGTCTTTTATCTGCATGTCAACACTTTAGGATTACCTATCAATTAGAGAGCATCGATTTTTGCAGTACGTTTTGTGTGCACAACGGTTCTTGGTTTCCTGTATTTCTTGGTATAATAAAACATATATTCTAATTAATTTCTACCATTTGAAGCACTCGGTTTGGGTTTGGGTGGGTTTTTATAAAAATGCAAGTATTGCTTTGATTCCTTATATGAAACCTAGAATGAAAATAATTTTCTTTATATGTGATTTTTCTAACACACCTAAAAATCGTATATAAAAAAAAATTACATGCATTATATCGATACTTACTTAGCAGATTTCTTATGATTTACTTCTGTAAGTATTAATACTTTTATCTAGTTTGTTTCAACGAGTTCTATTGATTGTGGCATTGGCTAGCTCTTTTTGGAATCTCCATCCATGTCTATGCAGGTGATTTTTTTTTGTTTTACCTCTTCTTCATTGTTTACATTTTATGAGGGATTTAACTGGCCTAAGGCATGGGGAAACTATCCATAGTAATGACCCCAGCCCTTATGTATTACGCTGGTTGAGATATAATTAAAAATGCCTTAGGCCTTGCCATAGTCTAAGATATGGTGTGTAGTGACCTCCCCTTAAGTGTAAGGTGCTTAGGGTTTGTAAGGCATATGGTACCACCATATGGTGACCTCTTGTTATGTTAATAAAGTGTTGAGGGTTTATAAAATAATTTTTTGGCACAAGAACTACATGGTTTGATTATGATAAGAATTTCCCTTATGATCCACGATGGTTATGGTTTATGCTCCTTGGCATAATGGTTATACCTTGATTGTAATATTATAAATTTCTCGACATAAAAACACAGAAGGAATTACATTCCATGGTTTAATGATGCGAAGGTTCTCGGTAATCAGGCTATAATACAATTTTTGATTTGCAATGATTATGATGTCGATTATTATTATGCTTTGTACTTGGTTGACTTTGGCATTAAAACGCATGACCTGGATGCGAGTTGACATCACAGCCAAGTCTTTCATGCTAAGATGTGGCTATACCTTGACCATCCATCTATTCATATGGGAGTTAGGGTTTTGGACTTTGGTTTAATGTGCTTGTAACTTGTCTGAAGCCTCATTTTTCCTGTTGGTTTGGGTTGGAAAACAGAGTCGAGTTCTTCCCAGCTCGTGGTGGAAATTTACAGGTGGTTTTTTATCTTTTTGTGCAGTCACCAAGAGCCAAAGGGGTTTTAAAATAACTTTGCTGCTGTATTTTCACATTGAAATGATTTAGCATTCATACTAATTGAGTTTCATTTGTGTTGCAGAAAGAGCAGAGATAAGGGTGCTCCAAAAGAGCCGACCCTTGGCCCTCTCTGCAAAAATACCAAGGTAAGGGATTTATCCTATTCTTTTCCTCTATTTGATTTAATTTGCAAGAGTTTATTTATTTTCAGTGTAAAGGTAATGTACATGTTAAGGCGCTAGAGAGGGAGGCAACAAGGTCACCTCCTCCCAGGCCCACATTTCCAAACGCCTAGGTAAGATCGGTTCTACCCTAAAACAAAAATCTTGTTTTAGTTTAAGTTTTCTAACAGTCTACTGACTAAACCCTAATTTGGTTGCATGTCACACTGGGTAGGAGTCGTGGGTTTCGAAAGGGTAGCCACCAACGTTTTCTAAGATAATCCTTTGGTTTTGATTACCTTTGTTTTGTAGAAACACTCTTTCGATTTTCCTGGCACTGACTTTGTAGCCATTGCTATGACATTGTAGTGTAATGTTTTCAATATAATCCTAGCGGGGTTTGGGTGCCATTAGATTGGTCTTATTCCCAATAGTGTTTAAACGTTGGTATTTTAAATAGTGTGGAAGCCATCAGTGATGGTCTTACAACCACTCTTTAATATACATTTTTTGTTTATTAATAAGCAGTGTCAACCTTTGGCTGTGTCATTCCAATAATCGTTTTTGCTTTATATATTTATTTTTATACTGTTTATTTTAAAACAACAAGGTTCCTGATTTGGAATCGAAATGTCGACTTTCAAAATGACCACTACGGATTCTCAGGAAAACCATATTATTAACAAGGTTGTCATCGTCGATGGTCTTATGATCATGAATATAGAAATTTTGTTTTAATGATATAATGTTGTAATCATTTGGTAAATATGATAGATGTGTTTAAAATGTTATACCAAGGATTTTCCTCTATGTAGATAGTGGCGTCCATGATATGGACTTATGACCCTATCAATAATTTTTTTTGTGGAATTAAAAAAGTGACCCATAGGGTCTGCGATTTCCTATACAGAAGATAGCATTTGATTTTGAGCAATTCCCGACTTCCATCAAGGATGCATTTAAATCCAATCCTTGGGAAACAATATATTTCTTTCACAATTGTAACAACTAGTGTATAGGCTGGAACTGTGAATAGCTTTGATTGTTGATTTAATTCATGGATAATATAACTCTAGTTAAGGATCTTCGATCTGTATGTGGTCGTTTATGCAAAATATGGAAAGATTGTATTAACAAGATTCTTGGATTTCATTTTTATTTGATTATAGGGAGAAACGTTGATAGAATCTTCATTTGTTCATGATGTCCTATAGCTTGTTAGACTTTGTTAAATTTCTTTCATATTTAATAATGTAGATCTACGATTTAGGCGATCTAAATCGTAGATGGTATATGCTTTTGAATCCATAATCCAATTATGTTGTTTGCTTAGATTCCTAAGACTAGTTTATGTAATCGTTGTTATGTTAGAATATTGATATATAGATTTTATTTCCTTTACTCATTAAATAAGTAATAAAGTGGAATCCTACAGTTTGTATAATTATGCTATCATAATTATAATGTAATATTATTTCATATGTATTAAATCATACAGATATATTCTATAAATTAATAAGATCTTATGATTGTATCCTAATATAATTCTATATGCATGAAGAATTAGATGATCCTCTTCCTGTATATACACATATGCATTTCTAAATCGATCGTATAGAAAGAATTTGGAAATAAACGATACAAATTGGAAATAAACTATACAAATTAGAAATAGACGATTCATATCCATTTATGTGCAGAATTTGATTTTCAAATAAAACCAAAATTCTTAACCCAAGTGTATACATTTAATCATCGGCATTTCCTAACCGCTACTAAACATTTAATCATATCATAATTAGACTAACTGATACATACTAGGTCCTACATTAACCTCTTCAGATCTAGAATTAAAACATTCTACAATCATTTCAAAACATAGATTATGAAACTGGAACCAATGCTGGAAAAAAAAGTGGAGAATCTATTCCTCCCAACCAACTCGTAGAGCAGCCAAATTACTTTCTCCAGAACCCCCGAGCCTGTTCGTTGAACCACAACAAAAAAATCCTTCAATGTGCCATATCTTGCATTCATCGATTCAATCCTCATCCAATGCTAGCCTCCTGTTTCTCATTAATATACTAATATATAGTATTTTTCCTAGGACTTGGTCATTTATGAGCCTCCTGCTCTTTAGCACTCACCTAGGAGTTGTGACCTGATTTTTGGGGATAATACCTCCTACGTCTTGAGTTCTCACTCAGTAGCTTTAGCCACTTGTGTTTTCCTCTTGTGGGTCAACAAACACTCTTTAACAAATATATCCACTTTTGTCCCCCCTTCAACATATTTTATTAAATAAAAATGTTTTATTACAAAATGTTTTATTCTTGACTTTCTGTAAAAAATAATAAAATAATAAAAATAATAGTTAACGTATTTTTGAGCAGAATTAATTATTAATTATTAATTCTTGGTGTATTACAATTTTGGAAATGGGGAATATGATTATTGTTGAGAATATGCTTCGTTGTGTGGAGTAAATGAAGTGAAACA
>LPNX011195200.1:16545-106160 GCA_001517045.1 Pseudotsuga menziesii | reverse complement strand
GAAGGCAGAGGAATCTAGATCCAGGGCCAGAGAACGTTTTAAACAACAATAGGAGGTAGTAAAGAGATGGTTTGATAAACACAAAGCTGGAACAAAAGAATTTGAGGTGGGAGATTCGGTTCTCAAATGGGACCACCCTCATGGTGAGTGTTTGTGTCAGAAATTGTTTCTAAGGCTAGGGAAACAAGCCAACACAATCTCAAGAGTAAAACTCAGTTCAACTAGGGTTTAGGGTTTTGTTTTATGTGTTTTTGGTTGTAAGCTTCAAAAACATGCAGGGAATACATTCAAAAGACAAGTAACAACTAAATCATAAACATAAACTGATAAAGATGCATAACATATCACATAAGATCCAACAAAAAGACTGTGCTGAAGTTCACACATAAAGGACAAGCACTACCAGGAAATACACATTAACCAGCAATGAATTTGTCATTTAAGAAACTAAACAAGCTCAAACATGAATCCAACACAGACAAAATGAAGGGGAAAAAGTCATATATTTCATTATTTCATCAGAAAATGCTTATAAGAGTTACAGTACCTATCTCTGAACAAGTCTGAAAGTACAAGTAGCTTGCAGACCTCCTGATGCTCCCAAAAATCAGAACCCTTCTTCAGTCCCTTTGTCCCTCTTTTATAATTACAAAGAAGTGGTTCTATTTCCCCTTCATTAGGTCGAAATTGAAACTACCTATCAGTTACATTAACTAACTAACTCAACTAATTGACTAAAAATAGCAAATCGGATTCCTGGCAAAAATGGCGAATTTCTGGAAAATAGGTGTCAAAGAAGCTTCCATATCTCTCAATTGGTGACACCTGTGTAAAAACTGAGAGAGGTTTTTGTATATGGGTATTGACTCTGAAATAACAGATTTATAACTTGGTATTGACTCTAAATAATCTGCTATTGGATCATAAAAATTTCCATGAGTTACCTCTTCCTGCTCTGGCTGTCCAAAAGAATATTTTGTTCCATGAATATCAATGAGGCATTGGTGATAAAGGACATCAGGATCAGCCTGAATTTGCTCTGTAAAATTTTGAATAGTATCACCAATAATGTCAACACTTTGAACCCCCTTTTCCACACTGTCTTCAAATAAATAATTATCAGGCATTGTCTTTTGCTGTTCAAGGATAATAGACTGAATGTATTCTTGATTCTGTTGATCAGATTGTGACATATCACACATGTCACAGATTTCTAGGTCTTTCTCTTCAATTTCATCATCATATTTATTAAAAATCAGACCATCTTCATAGTGATTTTGAACAGCAGATTTATCATAATCATGAATATAAGCAACTTCTGAAACATTTTGAACAGCATGGCCTTCATCAAATTTAGTATCAAAACCAAGAGGGATAGAATCTGATCCCTCACAAAATTCTTGACTTGGAACCCTAATCTGTTCATCATAGCAAGGAGTATTCTGAGAAATTTTGAATGATAATGGTGAAGGTTCATCTTTTCCTTCAATACAAAACTGATCTTTAACACAACACTGATTTTCAAAAGTTTGTTGAACTAGAGATTGATTTTCAAAAGGATTATCATTCAAACTGCTATTAAGGCTGTTGAAATCGTTATGAGAATGTTTCAAACCATCTTTACTGATCTCATCACTTGGACAATCCTCAAACTGACCTAAAACAACAACCTGGTTATCACAATGATCATAGCATTCTTCCTTGACAGCAGTATCTAAAAATGTTACCTTCTCATCTTCAACAAATTCTGAAACTTCAACTTCTTCATGACATGTTTTGAACTCTTGACTGTACTCATCATCATGGCTTTTTGAATCAGAAATTGTATTATAAACCTCAGCCTGCTCACAACAATCTTTTAAAAAGAGTTGAGCCAAGTACAAATACTTACAACGTTTCCGAAAGCATGTGTGGAATTCTTTCAGTGAGGAGATGCTCGCAGCGGGAAGAGAAAAATACCAATCTCGTGCATCTTTCTCAAGTGAATACATGAACATCTTCATGAGCACATCTTCATACTGAATATTTAACTGGACCATACATTGATGAAATTTGATGAGGTGATCTGAAGGATTATCCTCTTTGCTTTCTCTAAACCGTGGCAGACAATCTCCCCAAATATCCATAGTAGGTACTGGATTTGGAAAACCTGGAATATCAGAAAAATTTAAAGAGGCAAACCTTCGAGCCACAATAGCTTCCATGGACATTGGCCCGTGCATTTTGAAATAGTGGAGTCGCCAATCAATTTGTCAAAAGAGATTTAGTTTCTTCTTCTCAGAAAGAAAAAAAAAAGGTTAACAGTAGTTCAAATTAATTAGGGCTGCATAAAGCTGGGGATGACTGAAATCTTCAAATTCTTCCAACTTCTCCAGTAGCCACTGTGTCATATTTGGTGAAAATAGCCTTTAAAAAGTGCTGGTTTAAGTCCACCTCTTAAACCAGTAAAATAGATGAGTATCCCAGGGAAGATATGCTTCAGCTTCGTCCTCGGCAACGGCGCCAAAGATTTTTGTGTCAGAAATTGTTTCTAAGGCTAGGGAAACAAGCCAACACAATCTCAAGAGTAAAACTGAGTTCAACTAGGGTTTAGGGTTTTGTTTTATGTGTTTTTGGTTGTAAGCTTCAAAAACATGCAGGGAATACATTCAAAAGACAAGTATCAACTAAATCATAAACATAAATTGATAAAGATGCATAACATATCACATAAGATCCAACAAAAAGACTGTGCTGAAGTTCACACATAAAGGACAAGCACTACCAGGAAATACACATTAACCAGCAATGAATTTGTCATTTAAGAAACTAAACAAGCTCAAACATGAAGCCAACACAGACAAAATGAAGGGGAAAAAGTCATATATTTCATTATTTCATCAGAAAATGCTTATAAGAGTTACAGTACCTATCTCTGAACAAGTCTGAAAGTACAAGCAGCTTGCAGACCTCCTGATGCTCCCAAAAATCAGAACCCTTCTTCAGTCCCTTTGTCCCTCTTTTATAATTACAAAGAAGTGGTTCTATTTCCCCTTCATTAGGTCGAAATTGAAACTACCTATCAGTTACATTAACTAACTAACTCAACTAATTGACTAAAAATAGCAAATCGGATTCCTGGCAAAAATGGCGAATTTATGGAAAATAGGTGTCAAATAAGCTTCCATAGCTCTCAATTGGTGACACCTGTGTAAAAACTGAGAGAGGTGTTTGTAGATGGATCTGTGATGGACAAAAACCTCTCTTGGTTTCTAAAAATTCATCTCCAATCAATCAGAATCTGCCCCGCAAAATGAACACTAAAACAGGAAAATATTAAATATTTAAAATCCCTGAAAAATAGGCTGCAAATATTAAAGTGAATCTTTCAAACCTTGATATCTGTTGAAAAACTGAGAGAGGTTTTTGTAGCGGGGTATCTTATGAACAAAAACCTCCTTTGGTTTTCAAAAATTCCTCTCCATCAGCTCGTGGTATGCATTTGACTTCAATCACTCCAAACAGGAAAAATAGAGCAGAATTCTATGCCAAATACCCTGTTGAAAAGCATTTTTCTCTTTCTCCAAGTATCAGCTGATGAAGTGCTGTGTAAGCTGCTTCAGCCTCTCATTCCTAGCTTGGAGTTCAATTAACAACATTTTTTGGTGTTCTTGCAAGCATGCCAGTAATCTACCAAGTATTTTATCAAATCCACAAATTCCTATTTCCTTCTGAATTTCAGCACCAACGCTGTTATCTGTAGTGCCTATTTCTCTAAAACCTATATTGCCAGCCAATTCTGACAAACTGGCCCTGATTTCTGAAAGATTTAAAATTTTCAAATTGTTGGAATCTATCTTCTCATTTGAACCATGTCTATCAAAAAAAAATATTACTGCATTGACAGCAGCCAAATTCACTTTCTTCTAGTGTTCATCAGCATCTCTGTATTTCTAATGCTAATCAAACAAACTTTTGTCCAGTCTGTTAGAGATATAAACAGTTTTGGCTAGTTCAATACAGACCAACTTGCTATTACAGTAGCTGCAAACTTTTCAAATCTTTTAAGTAGGCAAAGTATTGCATTCACAAGCTCAATTGAGGGAGACTGGGACCTTAAGAACATTAGCAGGCCAGAAATTGCGCCAACATGCACCAAAGGATGCAAAGCTTCAGCACAAAATGCCAACAATGGCATGACTAGTGGAACCACACAAACTTGTACCTCAGACATCAGCAACTGCCAGAAAATTTGTTGCTCTGAAAAATCCCAATCAAGAGAGTGTTTAACTAAACTGCCTAAATTTTCAGGATCCTCTCAAAAAACAGAAAAATCCTTCAGACCTAGCTTGATCTCAAATTTCAAGAGTTCTTTTGCTGAACACCGATCTGATCTATCTGCCAATAGCATCTTGCTTTGGTTTGAATTGAGTATCTGAGGCACAGATGTAGTGGAATAAGTGAACATAAGAAACTCTTTGTATGCTGCAAAAACATCCTCCACCAAAATGGATAATTGTTTCACACCCATGTTTTCGGAATGTTGACTACCACTTCTTGAAGAGTGTTCCCTTGCAATACCAGAAAGAGAGTACTTTTTAGCATGCCATTTCAAAAGGGACATTTTGGTATTCTCTGCTTTTTTCCAACAGTTACTTCCATGTCTCTTCTCTTAATCTACCCTCCTCTTCTATAACATTGGCCAATACAATATCAAGATCACTAATACAAACCATTTCATCTTTTAAATTCTGACTTGAGGAAAAGGAATCAATCATATTTTTGGACCCAGATATCTGCTCCAGCTCATTAGCAAGTCTGGAGGCATAGCATAGTAACCGAGGACCAACTACTAAACCATTGTTATACTAAACACAAAGCATTTCTCGCAATTTTAGACAAAGAACCACTGCAGTCGCTGATATAACTTCCTTTGCTTCTAAAACATCTGGTTCATGCTTGAGTGGTGAAAACATCTCATGCCCACTTGAAATGCATTTGCTATTTGGAAAGCCAAATTTCTTGTTTCTGGCAAAGAATGCTCCAAAACACTGGGAAGAATATCGTGTCCTACTGTCTTATCAACTATCTGATAAGGAATGCCCAAGTATGAGATGAGAAACTTTTCAAGAACCTCCACAGCCATTTCATCTGATTTTTTTCAACATTTCTAAAAGATCATTCATGCACACTGTATTCAAAACTTCTACATGCCTTCTCTTTTGTTGTGTAACAACAGCTTCATCTATTCTCATTTGACATGAATCCTTTATCATAATCTCTGGAACCTGGAAGTGATTTCCTTTGTGACATAGTGAAGATACTGAATTTTGAACTGGTGTTTGAGATCCATTCACAGCTTGCTTTCTACTATTTACTATGGCAGTCTCTACCAGATTCTTTTCAATAAGACTCCCTGTTTGTTCACTAGCCATAGTTTTTTGTTTATCAGATTTGATGGAAACTGAATTTACTCCTTCATTCAGAACCTCTCCTTATTTCTCATTTCCCTGTCTTGCTCTATAACATCAAGTACAGCAGCAAAGTTCCACTCAATAAAAGGATGCCTGCCTTTGACAAATGCACGCAGGTCATTTGTGGTGCGAGGAATCCTCTTAGCAATAGTACTTTATTTGGCAACATATAGCCAGTGCTTTCATCTTCCACGCGAGCTATCTTATCCCTCCATTCATACAAGCCAGTAATTGCTTTATTCCTTTCCAATGTTCAACCTACTGAGCTTTCAAAGGAGCCTTGTGAACCATTGTTTCCTTGTGAATTTGATGGCAGCTTTTCTCAACAAGATCAAGTAGTTTCTCAATATTGACGGCCCATGAATTGAAAATTTCATTACTGTATTTAGCAGCCCGGAAACAGACAATACCCGCAGGCTTATCCACCTTCGCCACCAAAGACTTCACAACAACCGTGTCTGAGAGATGTTTTTCAGTTTCCTGAACACTGCGGCATAGTAGTTCTACGAGCCATGCCAAACTAATTCTTGAATAATATTTTGAAACAACTAAAATATTATGCTTAATAACACGCTGCCTTAGGTCCTCAGCAGCTTTATCTCCTAAAAATCCAGCAACAAAAAGCTGCTCTGGCTTCTCTCGCGTACTTCAACATTTCTAAAGGCAGTGGCCGCAGACACCAATCAGCAGTCTGGTATTCTTTATCAGCAGTGATATCACACAAGTGCTGCAGTAGAAACTCCAGGGTATTCCGCTCCAATTGCAATACTCTGTCGAAATCAACTGCCTTTGGGTTCACGATGACCACGATTCCCTCCATAAATCAAAATCACCTGCTCACATGATGGAAACTGACATAGCACATAATCAAATCCTCAAATCATGTAACTAGTCACTCCAGAACTGAGATCATGCTAAATTTCGGCGAAAAAATTGGAGAAAATGAGAGTCGCGATATTCTTGTAGCGCGCTCTTTGTTAATTTCGGGCTCCAGCGCTACAAGAATAAAATTAACTGCATTTTGGCGCTATTTTTCAGCTTTTGGTCATTTTGCATGCGGTTTAATAGCTGAACCATATTCATGATGCTAATTGTGACTTCATTATTCAATAATATGACCTTTAACACCCTTCAAGAGCTAAGAAAACAAACTTAATAAAACAAATAAAAGCAAAAAATCGAAATTTCAATTAAAACCAAAAATTCTTAAAGTAAGCAAATGACAAATTTTAAGCATATGAGCAAGCTAAAGATAAAATCACAATCAAAATATAAAATTAAAGGAAACAAATTCATGACTTAATAGTGAGAAAGTAAAACACACGAAATTTCAACAGTTATGGGTAGGCCCTTTCCAGATTGCGGCAAAACTTGGCCCCTCAACCTATAAATTGCAAGATTTACAGGGGTGGGAAGAGAACTTACCAGCAAATGGTTTAGTTCTCAAACCTTATTTTTCTTGAGTTTTGTTTTTGTTCTTTTGTTTTGTACATAAATAATTTGCTTTGTTCATTTACTTCAATTTGTTTTATTTCTGTTGGTTTTAGTTAGATTTTGGTTGATTTCAATAAAAGAGGCAAACTTTTGGTTGCATGGAGAGCATTAGAATTCTGGATTAACTAAAATCCTTGATTATAAGACTGTATACTATTGTTTTATCTGAAAGAATTTCTCCTAGTTTAATAGTTTTACTAAATGGCTATGAACACATTGAAGTCCTACTTAATCCTTGTAAAATAACTCAGGATCAAAAGCCTGGAATACTCTTTTGAGGCTCCATCCATCTCACATGTAAACTGTCCTAGGGGGTGACAACAAAAGACCCACGGAAACGAAGCAGGGTAAACAGTATATTATATATAAATGATCCCATGTCAAGAATTGAAAGCCAAAAGGCAGATAAGAGTCAAAAAACTCCTATGAAAGCAATAGGTACCAAAACAAAGTACTGAATCATTTAAGTACAAAATTGCCAAAGTTCTTCTCTGTCCGTGAGCTGAAAGTCAAATGCATCTCTCACACAAAAGGACACTATGGATAGAGGAGCCTGACTAAAAAATTTAGAAAGAAAGGCATGCAGGAGGACTCATAAAGAACAAAAAGTCCAAAAGCAAAAAAAAAAGGGCAAATGGCATGGGAATGAGAAACAAATGAATATTTCTGTTTACCATATGTTACGATCTTGTGGTGTCCAAGCTGGAAGCTACCCGAAGACAGAGGAAAAAATGAAACTCATTTTCTTGTCCTTGAAAGAGTTATCTTGACTTTGAAATCTTGGTTTCCTTTTTCCTAAATTGGACTACCCTCAATGATTAAAAGTACATATATTTGCCATTTGGGAAATCCAGACATCTAAAAGAATTCAACATGTTGGTTTTATTGTTAAACAGTCTGTTACTTAAGGAATAAATTGTCCAGAGATCTAGGTTCACCAGGTAGTCGCCAATTGTTGCAGCTGCAACTGTTTTCCCAAATTTTTGAAATTTTGGACCCTCCTTTTTATTTTATCTTGCTTAGGAGTGTTTGGATTCCTAAACTTTGTTTTCTCTGCTAAAAAAAAAACTGCCAATTCTTTGACTGTGGAACTTAGCAATTTTTCGCTGTTTCCATTGTATCACTGTCGGAGTTTGGTTGAAGTTTGAGTCAGGGTTTTTCTTCTCTATGTCGCCGCTATTTCAGACATGAAACAAACTATTTAACCACTGCACAACTTTAAAGTTTTCCAAGCACTTAACGTTTTCAGTGATTTTTCCTATTTTGATGATTTTTCTACTCGCTATCAGAAGCCTGTTGAAGTTTGATTCGAAACTGTAGTCATTTGTGCAGCTGCCATTTCGGAGGATCAATAATAAACGTTCCGACGGATTAGGGCTTATCCTCGCCGATTTCGTGTCTTATTTTTTTTCTCTTCGCTATCGAAAAGTTTTATGACTTTGATCGAAGGCTGTAGTCTGATTGTTTTCCACCATTGCGGCTCCTGAGCGAACTAAACGTTCGCCATATAACTGCTCCGCTCATTGATGTTTTGTTATGAATTTCACCGATATGTTTTATTTACCATGGAGCCCATAGTCTTTCTGTCTTCTGCCATTGCGGCTGCATAATGCACTAGCCACCCGATGTTTATGTCGTTCCGTTCGTCGACAAGGAGTTTTTCTGCCCGATGCTTTAGTATTTAGTCTTTCCGATGCCGATAGACTTAATAGTCTTGTGGGACCTGTAGTCTGTTCGTTGTACATTGTTACGTCTATGAATAGGACTATTCCTCCGTAATCAGTAGAGTTTCCGATCGCTGGTGATTTTTCCTGTTTCACGAAAGCGGTAGTCAATCTATTTTTTGCCGTTGCGGCTGTGTAATGAACTTTATCGCCGATGATTAGTAATTTTGAGCCCCGGCCGTTGGCTTTAGATTTGATGGCTGCCAATGTTTTATGTTGACCGCGAAACTTTTAGTCTATCTAAGGCCTGCCGTTGCGGTTGTGAATGGGACTATCTTGCCGATGTATATAGTGATTCTGCTAATCGAGAGGGTTTTTTCCCGCATTTTTGTGTACTTTTACTTATGATGCTGGAGTTGTTTCGTGGGTTTTTTGGTCGAGTCTAAGTTTCTCCAAGATGAAGCATGGTTTAGGGTTCAGATGGGTGGTCACTTTGTTGTGATTCAGGTTTTCTTCGGTGGATTTCGAGTCAATCCATATGCGACCTCGCTTGAGTTAAAGAATCTGTCTTTTGGGCTTGTGATTTTAGGATATGAACTCGCAGGATTTTTCTTTGCATTATCATGCATTAAAGTTCATTTTACTGGATGTATGTTTTTATACAGTTTGTGTACTCTATCAATGATAAATGGTGTAAGAATGGTTTGTGTTTATGACAGGATGATTTACTGCTGTAAAGAGGATATGTCTAAAAGAGAAGCAGAAATGAAGAAAGAGGAGAAGAAAATATACATAGAGGCCCGGGCTTGGGAAAAGTTAATCGGTTACCAAGCTGGTCCTTTTTTATAAAAGTGCTCTTAAGATCTTATTCTGAAATGTAATGCATTGCCTAAATCATGAGCACTCACAAAATGACAAAATTGTGAGATTAAACGGTTGAGGAGCTCAAAGGTTACCGAGGGGCATCCCAAGAGTTTGCTTGTAGTAGAAGTATAGGAGAATTAGAGGGAATAATGGACTTTTTCTTAGTGAGATTTATGAAGACATATTATAAGAAGAACTATTTCCTTTTGCAATAGATAATTACAATTTTCCTATTGGAGAAAGCTTGGTGGAATGTTCAAATGTTGTGCTATGGATTTGTTGAAGAGGAACTATTTCATTTTCAACTTTGTGTCCATTAACTGTGACATCGTTCTAACTCTTTGAACCTATGTTCTTGTATGAATGTTCTCTGGTTTATTTTATGAAAATTTCCACTATGAGTAATGAATGTTGTTAATAAACAATTGGCTATCTGGTTGTTCAAATATCTTTAAATGTTCATGTGTTTTGAAAGAAGTATCAACTATCTGTGATTTTTCATAATGCATGTACAAAATACATTACTCATTAATAAATGATAATCTTGCTCCCTAGGGATAGGTTAGGTAGTTAGTTTTAATTTCTTGCTGTGTGTGATTTAGATGCGAGAGAGTTTAAGACAGAAGGTAAGAACCTACGCATCACATTGTGACCGCTCCTCGTGTTCTCTATCAATCTACATTTTAGATAGGCACTTCAATGTCATACTTAAAACTAAAAACATAAAAATATACATGGTGGACCGGGCCGCAACCGGTAAAACCTTTTATTTTTGTTACTTGACTTACGGTAGTCGGACCGCAAACCGGACGGATTCCCTACACCAAACAGTCATGGGCTAGTTGGGAACATTGACTGGGGAGAATCCCTTGCTGTTGTTGCCTACGAATTTCCAGGCCTCAATAGTTCCAAAACAATTAGTTCAGAAAGGATGGTCAGAAAAATAGAACATGAATATGAATTTCGAAATGTTGTCCCACCTCATTTATAAAGTACCATGTCAATATTCGAATGGACTATTATGGATATTAGGTGATTCCTTATTTTTCATCATTAATACAAAAATCCTACTCTCATCTGCTTCTATTTGGCTCACTCCATTTATCACCATCCTCAACTTCTTTTGGATCTATGCCTTGGTTTTATGTTGTAATAGGTTGGTTCTCACAAAATGGGTATGTTATCCTTCTCCAAGTATTCCCACATCTATTACAACTTTACAAGAGGGTCATTTCAAGACACCCACAACATACTTTATCTCTAGAACCTTCAAATGACGCCAAATTGTTTCTACAAAAGGTTTTCTAGTGGGGAATATATTGTTGTTTTGAAGATACAACCAATATTGTTGATGTATCCAATCACTTCTTCTTAGATTCATATTCTTAAGGATTCGTGGAAATTTCAAAATCCAACAATCCTCAAAAGGTGACCTATACTCAATCTAGTATGTATTACATATGTTTTGCAAAATATTTCTAATATTAGTGTTACGGAGAAAACTTCCTATGGCTTGGGGTACCACAATAGATAGAGTAACCGCAGAAATCAATCCTTTCCAATATGCAAGAGAAACCAAATATCTAACACTAAAGGATCTCGTTACATACCTTATTATGGATGGTTGATATAGATCCCCGTCGAGCTTTTCCACTCTCACTTGTATAAGTAATTTGCTATCTTAACATTCAGCAAGCAAGACAAGCATGCTATATATAATTGTGTTAGACCTACTCTAGCATATATAATCAATAACATATAAGCATTTAGAAGCATCCATGGATTCAAAACTCATTTAAATACACATTATTGGACAGAAAAATATATTTCTATTAATATAAAACATAGATTACAATAGTGACAACCTCTGTTGGCATACCTACGAATCGGAGAAACTGAGTCCTCCACCTAGGCCTCCACCACTTCAATCCTCCATCTCTCGATAGCAAGCTCACAAGAAAAGGCAAGCTTGGGAAGAACACAAAGTGCTCAAAGGGACAAAGTGATGCAAAATCAAGTATAAGCTCCGGCAACAAAGGACTATAGTTTTCTTGCTCTTCAATTCCTCCCCCTTCAATGTATCCAAAGGGTTCCTTATATAGTGCTTCAATGGGGTAATGGAAGGTCGAATCTGAGCGATCTCAAGGCATATAGAAGGCCAAGTGACAAGTGATTCGGATCCACATCAAGGAAAACTCCAAAACTATTTGGCCTTTTGCACACATCCCGATGTATGCGGGTTTAAGGGTCAAATCCGCGTATATACACAAGAATAGGTTTAAAAGTCGCGTATATCAAATAAGACATGTTTTTAGGGATGATCTTGGAAACATCAAAGGTACAAAATTGGTCGATGGGGTCTAAAGAGTTTGCAAAGGAACAGGGAAGGCCATAAAGGTGTAACCCACCATGTGTGGTAAAATCAGCTATAACAGATGCCTCATAATGTGTGAGGTCAAAGGGGTCATATGATGGCTGAAATACATTATAAGTCCATCCTAGAAGTGGAGTGATGAAGAACCAGGTGGAAGAACCAACCATCCAATAGTATAATACAATGATGAAACTCTGCACATAACTGCAAGTAGATATAGCAGTCCTGGATACAAAAGAGTACAATGGCCATGAATAGGCATGATACAAAATATGACATGTGTGGTCATTGCCATGTACAATATAGATAGATCAGAATCTCCATGATGAAGATATACAAAGGATCATGATCTCCATGAAGGCTGAAGATATATAATGGATCAAGATCTCCATAATGGCTGGAAACTTCACACATAACTGCAAGTAGATATAGCAGTCCCGGATACATAAGAGTACAATGGCCATGAATAGGCATGATACAAAATATGACATGTGTGGTCATCACCACGTACAATATAGATAGATCAGAATCTCCATGATGAAGATATACAAAGGATCATGATCTCCATGAAGGCTGAAGATATATAATGGATCAATATCTCCATAATAGCTGGAAACATCTGACATATACTAGAATCAAGTCATGAGAGCTAAAATCTCATGAACACTAGCACGATCAAGGAGACAACATATATGAAATGCCACCAATCTGGAAGGTCTTCTACATAATCCACTACAAGTACATGTCCTACTATGCAAATAGAGGCGTCGAGGTCAAACATAGTAGTCCATTGTCTGATTACCAGTCATTGATGTATACCATTAACATACGCAAGATCACCCACCGATAATGAAAATGGGAATCAAGGTACTAGAGTGCAAACTAACAAGTGTGAAGAAAGGTGTTGAGGTCGAACACTTTAAAGAATCCATCGATCAGGAGACATTGATGTATTCCCAAAAACTGTTGATGGTGAGAGAACCTGCCACTGATGACTACAAGTCTCAAGGCACTCAAAAATGACTCTAGATTCCTATCCTAGAATAAATGATCTGAAGTCGATGGGATGAAATACCCTGGAAGGAGGGCATTAAGGCATCCCCCATCACCCAACACGAGGTACTCAGCAAAGCTGTATAATGTGGAAGGACTCGATCATAATGTGCACGAACCCGTATTAGTACCGGGAATGGCCGACATGCAAAGTCAAGATAACTGAGGAATGGCCGACTCAGGTTTCAACTTCCTTCGAACAAGAGCATAAAGGTGAATGGTGACTGAATGTAGGCAGCATAGACTTGATATACAAAACCGGGACATCTCTGCGACACAGGAGGAATCGACAGAGGCTCTATAGGGACTGGAAGCTTAACCAGTCGGTGGAGATAAACTCAAAAAGATGAGTACAGCTCCTAAATTCAAACTATTAACCCAACCAATGGATGTGATACACAGTGCTCTGTTCGAAGGCGACATGACTCAATTGCTGCCAAAGATAACATCTTTTCTTGTCCGGCTTTTTGTTTTGTTTTTTTTTTGTTTTGGACTTTTTCAAATATTTTAAAAAGATTGAAAAAGAATAAAAGTGTTTTATAGTTACAGACTAGGAGGAGATGAATGTCAATGGGCAAACAAACTAGTTCCAAGCAGCGGAACATACCTATGCTCAATGCAAGGACACATGTGTAGGATAACGACACTCAGGGGAAAGTCTCCTCCCGGTACAAACGGGGAATCAAGCTGCAAAAGATATATAAAATGGCTCTGCATGGCTAGACATGAGACACGCTCAGGTTATATGGCTGATAATCAAAGTCAGGGAAGTCAACATAAGGCTCAATGAGGAATGCAAAACTCATGATAATGCAATTACAACTTGACATAAGGGAGTCCTGGGGGAAGAAGGCCAACAAAAAGATCAAGAGGAGTATGAGGCTCTTGTGCAAAGACATGGTGATACTATACAAAGGACTCCCACACCCTATAGGGAAAAAATATCAGCATGGGCACCAAATGCAAAAAATGAGCTAACTAGGGCACCCATGTATGGTCAAGCTCTACCATTCACATCATGTCACTTCTAAAACAACAAGAAGGTTCCGTAACAAGATATAATGGGTTCGTACCTAAGGTTATCATGAAACGGTCATAAGGTCATGCAAAATGAAAACAGATATGACATCTAACCTATATGCCAGTTTAGACATGATACCTGTGATAGGAACTAACGGGTCGAAACCTCGGAGAGAGTGTACAAAAAATGGACCCTACATGACAACCATATTAGTCCAAAAAAACCCAAAATAGTTAATAAAGAATCCAAACTATAGGATATAGGGAGGAATGATCATGACAACTGCACCCGAAGGAAACAATGCAGTGAACAATGGGACATATAAAGGAAAGTAAGGTGTAGACCCAACGTTCACACATCCACTACCACCCCTGTGAGGGTGACCACCGGTGTAAAGACCGAGCGAAGGGAATAAAAATCCTCCACAAATGGAGTAGAAGATGGAATATGACCATTCCCAAATCTATGAGCACGGTAAGGGGTTGTGATGCCCCCAAGTCTGACACCAGGGTCCATACTAGGACCAAGAACGGGTGATAGGATACTAGGCATGCTGAAAATAAAAGGACCCAAACTCAAAAGAGCATAAATATACTCAAGTAACCGCGATCCTATTGGGGCGCACACCCTAAGGGTCCTTATGGTGGGTAACTCTGCGGGCTTGAAAGAGTTTGTAAGCGGAGTTATGGCTCAAAATAGTCTTAGGGGTGTTGGGGTTGAGTCAAAGCCCTCTTTTTGTAATTAACCCATGGGTTAAGTCCATGGTTTAGGGTTTGGGGTGCCCATGGTTTAAGTCCATGGTTTTGTAATAGTGCGCTGTATAAATAGGCACTCTTGTAAATAAGTCAGGTTAGGCTTTTATGTATGAGGAATTACTGCGAAGCTAAGGCTATTTTGTAAGAAAAGGTTAAGTCCCAGCTGTGTGCGTGGACGACCTCTGCAGCTGTGTGCGCAGAGGGTTTTTGAAAGTAATTAGAAGATCTGCAGCTGTGTGCGCAGAGGCCTGCAGCTGTGTGCACGGCTTTAAGGACTTGAAGGGATCTGCAGCTGAGTGTGCAGATCATAACTGTGATTTTGTAAAGAGTTGAATAAAACACAGTTCTGTGGACGTAGCCCCTACACTGGGGGTGAACCACATTATATCTGGTGTTGTGGTTCTTGTGTTATTTTTGTTATGTTCTTTATGCACTGATAAATATATATATATCTAATAAGTAAGATCGCTGCTAACAAATAGCTTCACTGTGAATTCCCAGTAAAGGGTTAAGCAAGTCACTATTTGTTTATCTATCTGCGAAGTTATATATATGAATGTCGGAGCTCTGTGTTAATTAATTATAAGTTATTAAAGGCTAAAGGTACAGTAATATCCCTCTTCTACTTGCAGAAACCTGATTTTACGGCACCCCATAGCTGTTTTGGGTGAGACCGCAACCTGCACGCAGGTTGTTGCCAAAAGGGCCAACACTGTGGGTCTTTTGTTGGTGCGAAGTAAAAGGTGTAAAACCTGGGTCTGCACTATTGCCCAAAAAATTGGTTCCGTTGTCGGTTGAGCTCAATATCTGTTCAAGAGGGGTTTACGTCGTACCTCGAGGGCTATGTTCTGGAGGCCCTTTGTGAAGGAAATCGGTGATTGGCTTGATGAGACTTATCTGAAATTCACTGAGCAAGAGAACAAAAATCCGCGTTGTAGTGCAAGCAACTTTTTACAAAGGTATGTTTTTTTTGATGCTTATGAAATTTTCTTTGGTAGTATCCACATAGAGTTGCACCAGTGGTTATCCAGGTTGGCCGAGAGATGGACGAACTTCTGCGAAGGGAAGTTTCTTGCCTAGACCCCCGTGAGAGTTAATATATTGAAAAGGGTGAACAACAAGATATCCTGCGCGGTTGACTTCTGGACCACGCAGACCCTTGAGGCCTTCGTGACGGAGTTCGCCATCGACACGAGCACTTCCTTTAGTGAAGCCGAGCGACAGTTCTTCCAAGGACCAAGGGGTAAGCTTTTGAATTCATTTAGTTTGAGAATTAAAATGCTATTGGCTGAAAACAGAATATTGCTGATTGAATCAGACTGTTAGATTTTGTATTACTAACATATGTTTGCAAGTGACAACACCTTCGCCGAGCAAAGTGGTTTGCTGCAAAGTGGAAAAAGGTACAAGAGAGATTTTAGATCCTATTCCTTAGGTTAGGATACCGCGCCCTCCCTTGTAAATCCTGAAGAGTCAGACCCTGAAGAAAACCCTTCGGTTGGAAACCCTCCGGTAACCCCGCAACGCAGCCCTGTTATCCCTAAAAATCTGTCGCAGTCTGAAAGTCACCCTAGCCCGAGCATTCTTGTTGCAGGTCAGTCTACCCCAGTAAATTCCCCCCTGCCTACTTCCTGTCCCCCTCCCAACCCCCCTAGATCTACCATGGCCCACATGACTGATGATATTAAGCTCCCTATTTTCAAAGGAACTGGATCAGAGGATCCAGAACAGTTCTGGTTTTTATGCGAAGCAGTGTGGAATGCTAAGAACATTACAGATCCAGTTGTAAGAAGTGCGCAGCTCATTACTTCTTTCAGGGACCGGGCTTTGACCTGGTTCATGAAATTCTTTAGTACTCAGAATCATGCTTTAGATGATATTAAAGCGGCAATAATCAAAGAGTTTAAGAAGCCCAAATCAGAGTCGCAGTGTATCACTGAATTGAAAGAGATTCAGCAGCGGCGTGGCAAATCAGTGTGGGACTTTGATCAGAGGTTCAAAGTTCTACTGGACCAAGTCAGTTTCACCATTGGACCTGCGCAGCACAAGGAATGGTTTATTGCAGCATTGTTACCACATATCAGAACTCCACTCATGCAACAGAAGGTTGTTGACCAGCAAGAGGCTCTGGAAATCGCGATGAAGCTTGAGACCGCCCCTGTTGACGATAATTCTGGTATTGCCCAAATCCAAGCGCAGTTGGCAGCGATGGCTCTGGAGCTTCATGATATGAAGAAAGGAAAAACCGGTCGCGAGGAGGTTTGGTGTACACAATGTCGGACAGAAGGTCATGATAGGGACCAGTTCCCTGTAGTCAGAAATTACCTAAATATGGGTGCGCCAAACCCGTTCAACCCCGCTATTCTATATTGTGAGATCTGTCGGACAACTGGCCAACATCGACCTGAAAACTGCCATCTTCTCTAGAGGTATGTACACGTCCCCAAGAACCCCTACTGCAAGTTCTGTAAGTCAGTAGGGCATAATGAAGAGGAGTGTCGCAACTATGACCTCATGAGAGAGTGCACCTATGACGCCTACCGGGTGCAAAATGAGGGACAGAGTAATGATGGTTACGGTTACCGGGGTGGTGCCTCCGGTAGGGGTGATTTTGGAGGTCGTGGTCATGGTGGTATGGCAGGAAGAGGCAGAGGCCATGTGGTGTGTTACAACTGTAACTAAGCCGAGCATCTAGCTAGGGACTGTCGGAACCCCACTATGACATGTCGGTATTGCCGTGCAGTAGATCATGTGATCGAGCAGTGCCCCCAGCTGATAGCTAAGATTCAGGAAATAAATAATGGCCCTACCCAGAATATTCAGTTGATTTTCGTCGAGCAAAGACCTGCCCCAGCCATCAATGTTGTTACGCGGAGTGGAGCTACGACACACATACAAAATACGGAGAAACAGCCTGCCGAGGCGTGGGTTCGTAAGGCCCCCGAGAAAGTCCCAGCACTTGATAGTGAAAGAGAACAAGAGACAGTCATGGAGGCCAAGCGTGATTTTGCTGATCCTGGCACAACAGTAGTACCCGCGCAGCAACATCAGCAGGAGTCGTAGCCGCAAGATGCTTCGACGGATAAAGTAAGTACACTGTCCTCCTTTTTACAAAGCTGTATGAAACTCTTGAGGAATCAGAAGGATTTAAAGGAGTTGCAAAAAGTTCTTGCTTTCTATGAACCTCAGAGAAGAGTTGATAAGGAGAAAACTATTAATCGTGTCCGAAGAACTTGTATGGAAATGAGATTGAATGTTCAGATAGGGGAGTATTGCGAAGTAAAAGGTGTAAAACCCGGGTCTACAATATTGCCCAATAGATCCCAAAGGCCAACTAGCACACAAAGAGCACACTCCTAAGAAAATCTACAACCAAAATACAAGCAAACAAAGGGGAGGATATGTGAGCTCCCAAATGCAGCAGGTATGTCTCGCATAGGAGAGGCTCGAAACTCCCATACACTACAAGCGGAGCTACGTAACCAATTATAGTGACCCTTAGCTTCAACACATAAAACGACTGTGCTGTCCGACCTCTACCTAGCCAAGACACTCACAGAATAACCTCTGCAAGTACCCCCTCGATAACCTAGGTAAGGAAACTAAGGTCACCTCAATATAATCAATACTTAGGTGGATAGTCACAGGTGGGATTGACCGTATGGGTAGGGTAGCAAAGCCTGAAACTCTCGAAAGAGCCCCCAGATACGAATACAATCCTGGAAATATCTCCGGTGCTACTAAGTTATGACTAGGGGTCATCCCAATCAATAACCGCTCGCACTGCCTCGTGCTTAACTCCCTTGTAAGAGGAGGATCCTGAGAAACACTAATTATATAAAGGAATTTCAAACGCTCACCTGGACAGACACATGAATGTTTCGTTTAGTGGTCTTGGAGAATTTACTCACAATGAACTATTCCAAGACCCTAAAACCTAGTCTTGTTGGTGCACCCTATAAAAGAAAAGAGTGTAATTCATTTTATTATGTGTTGATTTTAATTGGCTGTAATTACTCAAAAGGAAATGATCATGCAACTAATGAAGTTATGACTCAGCAGAGAAGTAAATATACACACCATAACAAACAATGCTACGTGCAATATTTGTCAAATGAAAAATAGGGTATGCCACTACGTGAGATGCATAAATATATATTTCTTTCTAAATGCCAATGTAATCCTTCCTATATGAAAGCCTAAATAAAACTCTCATCCAAGCAATCCAATGCAAGTACCTCCTCAAATCCATATGCAAAAAAATGCAACTACCTTGTATTTTTCAATATAAAAGAATGAAAAATGTAATAAAAGTCATCTAAAACTCTCAGTCTTTGCAACAAGTATAAAACACAAGGCCAACAAGACACTGAGACAAAAAAGAGTAATGCACTAATGGAAAAACAAAAAGGATAAATGACTAAAACTACTTTCAAATAAAAATCAATGAAAAAGCGGTCTCTGGTCACAAAAGAAGCATCCAAAAAACAACATCAGACCCAAGGAAGACCCAACCACACTCACAACCCACCCAACAACTTCCCACAACATCAAACTCACCAAAAGGGAGGATGTACGCAACTGTTTAAAGAACAGCTGTGTATATACTTGACTTTTGGCCAAAAAGCTGCATGTATACGTGGATTTTGGCCAAAAACCTGCGTGTATATGCGACTTTTTGCCAAAAATCCGCGTATGTACATGACTTTTGGCCAAAAACCTGTGTATACAGAGAAGACAATGGTAAAAAGCAGGCCAAGGGTCAAACCAATAAAGGGGAGTGTCAATGGATGAACATACTATAAAATGCAACACAGAAACAAGGAGAAACAAAGAGCAAGTCAAGAATATCAAGCACATTGTGCCCCCAAATCCCAAAGAAAAACAAAGAATGTCCCTAGTGGAGTTGCCAATTCTGTTATGGAGAAAAATTCCTATGCTTTGGGGTACCACAACAGACAGAGTAACCGCAAAAATCAATCCTTTCTAATATGCAAGAGAAACCAAATATCTAACACTAAAGGATCTCGTTACATACCTTATTCCGGACGGTTGATGTAGATCCCCATTGAGCTTTTCCACTCTTGCTTGTATAAGTAATTTGCTATCTCAACATTCAACAAACAAGACAAGCATGCTATATATAATTGTGTTAGACCTACTCTAGCATATATAATCAATAACATATAAGCATTTATAAGCATTCATGGATTCAATACTCATTTAAATACACATTATTGGACAGAAAATGATATTTCTATTAATATAAAATAGAGATTACAATAGTGACAACCTCTATCGGCACGTCTGTAAATCGGAGAAACTGATTCCTCCACCACTTCAATCCTCCATCTCTTGATAGCAAGCTCCACGCAAGCTCACAAGTAAAGACAAGCTTGGGAAGAACACAAAGTTCTCCAAGGGACAAAGGGATGCAGACTCAAGTATAAGCTCTGGCAACAACGGACTATAGTTTTCTTGCTCTTCAATTCCTCCCACTTCAATGTATCCAAAGGGTTCCTTATATAGTGCTTCAGTGGGTAATGGAAGGTCGAATCCGAGCAATCTCAAGGCATTTAGAAGGCCAAGAGATAAGTGATTCAGATCCACATTAAGGAAAACTCTAAAACTATTTGGCCTTTTGCACACATCTCGACGTACGCAGGTTTAAGGGTCAAATCCACGTATATACATGAGAATAGGTTTAAAAGTCGCGTATATCAAATAAGACATGTTTTTAGGGATGATCTTGGAAACATAAAAGGTACAAAAATGGTCCATGGGGTCTAAAGAGCCTGCAAAGGGACAGGGAAGGCCATAAAGGTGTGATCCACCATGTGTGGTAAAATCAGCTGTAACAATTAGGAATATTTTATCAAATATATACCAATAGAATTCTCTATTATAGTAAGACAATAAAGGATTTGTTGGCCAGATTTTCTGACTAGGGCCAACAAGGAAAAATAGTCCACACAAAGCGCTTAAAACAACCCTCGATGTGTTTGGGATAACTAAATATTGCGGGAACAAAGGCCCCGCTGCCTTATGAGTTTGCTCTCAAAGGAGAGTCTCACAATTTTGTAATGTCCCCGACCCTCTGACCAGTGAAGAAGACACTACTAACACCAATCAAATGGGAAAACAACCCCATGAACATGAACAAGGATAAATGCTGATATTAAAAAGATTACATAATACATACTAAGATGCATAAAACATACAAGGATACATAGTTACTCAACATTCAGCGGGAGCAAACATATACATTCCATCATTCAACATGTTCATCATAATTCATGAAACGGTAGATATAATTACAGAGATGAAATAGTCAAGAGTACTTATCTTTTAATGAAGAACTCGCCTCGCAACCAGCTACGTCGCTGCAACATTCCACCCAACCATAGGCCAACGTGCTCATCAATCTCTCAGCAACACTGCCACCCCCGAGCTGGGCATGATTCCTCAAGGAATAAGGGTCAATGCAGGCTTACACATAGCCAAGGTACACAAATAAGCCAAACCCACATAGTAGGGTTTACTAGGTCGTCAAGGAGCTAGGAAAGGATAAATGCTAAGATGGTGGCCTCAAACACCAGTTTTCTCAAGCATACCCAGCCTCTAATCCCACTCTCAATAGTCCGAAGACCAACCCCTGCATACCACAGCAAAACAACCCCTTCACAGCTTTGTGAAGAAGGCAAAGACAACCGGGTGACGATCTCAACCAAAGGTGAAACACAGCTCAAGCCCACAAGACAAATCAGAGTTGTTCTTGGCCCTAGCGTGGCCAAAACAACTCAGTAGCAACCCAAAACTAAGGTACATCAACAGCCCAAACTCACAATGAAAACTATGGCAACCTTACACAGTCTCAAAACAGGGGTAGAAGCAGAACTCCCAGCATAGACATGGGAGTACTCAACCCACGGATGTGGAAATCCACGGTCGTCCAACATCTAAAAGGCCATAGCACACAGCTCCTCAACGCAAACACTGAAGAAAGTTACATAAACAAGAATGGGGAATGAACCGATTCTCCATCAATCTATGTGTGAGGGGAAATGATGCGGCCAACAACTATGGAAAACAACAGTCCATCAGCAACAAAAGAAACCCACAGCGATTCTTCACAGTCCGGCAATGGTGGAGGCAAAAACACCGACTCCATGCGTGAGGAAGGTTAACCAGCCTCCTCCTGCGCATCCCTGCGTGAGAGTGAACCCATAATAGAAAGAATGGCAGTGGTGGTTTGCTTGCCAATGTGAGGTCAACCTGCTGGTAGAGTGTGCATGTGGGCAAGGACTGACAATCCTGCCACACTCCACTCCCAGCCATAACTGCCTCAACTACTCAACAAAACATTAAAGTGGTAGTTGGATAAGACAAGGAGAGATGGTCAAATCAAACAGGGTGGTGACACATGGATTCCCCCCCCATAGTCTAAGGTTTGACATCCCCCCCACCCTTATCCTTTGGAATCATGCCCTTTTCATTTTAATGTTGCACTGTCGTAGCTGGCTATAGGTTTATTTTAATTGATGTGCGTATTTACATGATGCCAAACCATAATGTGCCAGATAGCACGATATACCATCGGCAACTATCCCTATTGCCGAAACATACACAACCAAATCAATGGTGGGGCTTTTGCCTTTAGCTCCTCACCACGATTAATTACATTACATACATCATGCAAATGAGGTCAAAACCGGGGTGTTACATTCCCCTCCCCCTTGGAATAACACCGTCCTTGGTGTTCCAATACATAGAAATACATATACAATTTGCACATCCAAAATTTCAAAATTTTGCAGATCTGTCCCACATTCAATTATTTACTTTGAACGTTTAGGACCAAGCCCCTTGACTTCCATGAACTTCTCCTGCTGGTTCTCAGCTTTCAGCTTATCTTGAAGTCTAGGAACTTTGTGTTTGTTGCCCTCCTTATGTTCCCTCGTCGGACAGTCCCAGTGTAAATGATGTCCTTTGCATCCCCATCATTTCACTGGCCGATTCATCTTTACCTGCTCAATTTCCTTTGAGCCTTCATGCCTGGACCATTTCTTAACAAGTCGCTTGGATGAATGTTCCATCACTGATCCACCTTCCTTTCCCTTGCTGATTGCTCCCAGAAGGCTTTTCACCTCCCTTTGCAAACCAATAGAGTCTTGCAAAATCTGGTGGTTCATTTCATTCTGCCTTTCCTGTATCTTGAGCATCTCCCCAAGATTTTCTTAGGTCTTAGCAATCATTTGAAGGAGACTTCCAGCCAAGTCCAGCAACTTTTGATCTGTTGCCATGATCAATGTGCACCATCGGGTTTCACTTTTCTCACCTATGAAATGCACCATTGAAATTCTGTTAGACCAAGCATAATATAGACATTAAAATCAGTCAGTTAATTACCCAATTGGCATGATAGTCCAAGTCTCATCAAGGAAACTTTCATATTTTTCATGCCTTCCCAACAGGCACACGAGCTCATTCATGTCCATTCTTGGGCAGGGAATTAATTATTCCAGCATTCACAATTTACTTTTAGCAAATACACACATTCCATTTTCAGTCATACATGCATTCAACAATCTTTTGCTTTCACAATGCATAAGTATATATGTATATATAATCAAAGGAAAGAGAGAGCAGCAAGAGTTTTTTTTTCTCTTTGTTTTGTTCCATCCTGGAACCCACACCAATATTGTGGCTTTTCATGCTCTCAGCCTCTTTCACTTCACCGTGAATGCTGGACCAATTCCTCTTGGTCATGACACTTAGTGTCTCCGGTCTATCCCAGACCTCTAAACCATGGAGCCTCCCCACATGGTTTCCTCGGCTGCTAAGAACTTCACAGTCTCACTAGCACCTTTTTCATTACCACTCATTCCGAGCTCTCCAGGATAGTCACATGTCCACATGCACCCCTAGGATGCTCTCATAGTCATCGCTCCCAGTGATACCTATATCCAAACATTGAATAAATTCACATGTTTAGTTTATTCGCATCGGTTTTATCTCTAGAACAAGAGATTAAAACATCATAACCAATCATATACACATGTATATTCATAAGCAAAATAGTCCAATACTTATCTGTATTGTGTGTTTCCTCGTTGGTCCACAGGATCCTGCTTCGCTTTGCAAGCCTTGTGATCGCCTATGGACTTGGATGTTAGGTCAGCACGTAGGCTGCTCCACAACATCAAATAATTCATGTCCAGCTAGTACACCCTCATGTCGACTGGGATTGGAACTTTACCACGACCATTTCTAGGTCCAGGATCTACTATGGATCCCCAGGCATATAACAGCCCAACATACACTTATATCAACAATAATACATACATTTATATCAACAATACACTTATACCAACATACACTTATATCAACAATAATGCACACTTATATCAACAATATCCCTTACTCCGCAACCCCTCACAACAACCGTTTGCCTTTTCTCTTTAGGGTGCAACACCCAACTGCATCTATTTAGCCTGTCAACACAAGCAATATAAGCAAACTCATTAGCATTATTGCTCTAAAACTGTAATCATATTTCATATCATTCACTATCAAGTATTGAGACACCGGGAGTGCGTCCACTCCCTAGGGTGTAATCAATATTGAAAACCCTTTCATGACTCGACATTGGAAAAGTGTGCACCCTTTCCCAATGTGTGCCATGTAGGCCCTACTCATACTCCAGCAATCGGTCATAATGGAAATAAAATCAAAACATGTTTTGCATATTGAGTTTAACAATTTGACATGTGTATTCTTAGCTAGGGTCACAGAACACTTATCCATTTGCCGATGCAGTATTCCTTCATTAAGGAGAAATGGGGCTCCCTTCTCTAAGTTGACAGTCCCTCAGTTAGTCATCCCAACTCCTTTTTACATTTCATATCCACACATGTCTTACCAACATAATCTATACCATCTCACTCATGTTGCTTACCGAACATGTAGTGCAGATGAGACATTTCCAAAATGTCCAATGGAGTTTCACCCGAAACCCATTTCTAAGATAAGGGAAAACCTTCCCATGAAGTTTGGCTCCTGCAAGCCATCACACATGATCTTCCTGCAGTGTGTACCTAATGCATCCTCCTGACACAATCAACTATTTTCACAGTCATGAGACTCTTCTCATAAGGTTTGGCTCTTTCACACGGTAGATTCTGGCATTTGTCATGGTCTTACTCTCAGTGCCATGCTCTAAATAATCTACTTGAAGCCTAAGCTTCAATCAACCAAACACTTGGTAAGTCTGGATGCATATAACCTTTTCATTGCTGCAACCATCACTAAAGCATTTTCAGAATTTACAAAATTCAATTGCTTCCAGCTATTAATCACACCAATATTACCAAAACTCATTTACTTCACGCAATCATCATCATACTAACATTTGCAAGGTATAGTCATATCATTCATGCAATTAAATGAAATGTTTAGATACTCCTTACTTCACAAGCGTATCATTTGTACCACCTTGCTCTTCCATAGAGCATTTCTGGCAGCCAATTGATCATGACTATCCTGCATTCATGACAACCTTTGAAATGGTTCCTGAATTGTCATCAATTCATCATTTCAGCCATTATTTATTCATAGTATCACATGCACTCATCTCAATGCATTCATACAATGCATCCCAACATTTGCACCTGTACTTATGCAATCAGTCACTCACACCCTTCATATGCATCTGTTCAATGCATGAATACAAGATTCATAAAATCTTTTTAATGCGTATCCATTCAATGCTACCTTGCATTGATTCAGGAATACTATGTATTCAACATACCATGCATGGCCTAACCATGACTACTTCATATAGGATGCATTACTATAATCAAGATCATCAGTACTTACTTTCCTTGGGCTACTAAGCTCAATCAATATATACAGGCATGACACCTTTCTATATGAACATAGTATAACATTCAAATATCCATATGGTGTGAGGTCTCTTACCTTTACCACTCCTTGGAATTTGCCATAATTAAACCATTACCTACATGGATCCTACTTACACCTTCGACATTACCAGTTTAGTCGGTATCTTGCAGAGGATTGTAGAATTTGCTCACCAACTTTTGATTATGGACTGGTTGCCTTATCCCTTCCTCCAACGGGTTGCTAGTCACATTTGTCAGCATCAGCAACATATTCAGCCAGGCCCATGTTGTCATTGGTTTTTCCACTAATGCCAACACCAATGCAATAACTATCATTAGTGGTTCCTTATAGATGTATAATCCTCAATATCCTATGTATGCAAAGAATATCCTCATGATTTCATGCATAAAACTTATAAAATATAATATAGTTAGCAAGATAGGGGTTAAGGAATTTTCCCTTTCAAATCCCTCATCTTTGCACGGAATTTCTCTTCCACATAATAATTGGTTTGAATTCATGGTCTTGCTACCTCTAGGCATGCAATTTCCCCGATTTGTCCATTTGACAGCAGCGGCTGTCATTAGCACTTTGTTGCTCCATACTCATATTCTGGTGACTTTCCCTTGTTCCCTACTGGATAAGCTTTCCAATGCCTATCCACATGTTTCATTCTGACCTTGGGTGTGAAAACCACACCATTTCAAAAATGATGGTGAAACATACCACTGAATTTTGGTCTAGATTGCGAACTTCAGCCACCTAGGATTTTCTTCTCCTTTTCAGCCTTGAAACCCCAAAACTTTCCTTCATCAAATTGGGCCTCTTCCCAACTAAAATTTTGACACTTCGGTGATCCAAATAGCAATTTTGCTTCGATGCTCATCGGTGGTCCTAACAACTAACATTTTCCACTGCATCAGATCTTTGGTTGTCTAGGCTTTTGAATCACTATCGGCGATGGTAGTGTATCGACGATCGAAACCGCTAACCCTTACTGCATCGGCAATCAAAACCACAATTATTCAGGTGGACAGTTCTTTAGGTAGCCGCAATTGCGGCCACAAACCGACTGTGGTTTTCATAGACAACCCATCAGTGGTCTCATCAACTGATTTTCGGTGATCCCATCCACTAGTCTTTTTCGTCGCACCGACGATTCAAACAACAATTCCTTTCCGCAATATCGGTGGTCTGTTCATCTACGCTTTCAGACTTTATCGGCGATGCCAAAGGCTATCCCTCGACGGTCAAACAGCTAACGTCTTCTACCGTTTCAGATCCCCATCTGTCTAAGCTTTCGAGTCCTTTATCCGCGCTGCAAAATCCATCATCGGCGATCGAATCCTCTACCTATTGGAAGGCTAGCTCTCTAAGCTTCCGACGTATCGACAAATCAATCCTCTAATTCTCTCCGGCATGTTGACGGCCCAATCCTCTAAATTTTTTCAATGTATCGGCGGACTGATCTTCTAAAGTTTTCCGATGTTTTCTGTACTTAGAAAAATTTTCAGAAATTTTTCTTCTTCCTTCCATCGCCGCATCGGCTTCTCGATTGTCTAAATTTTTTCGATGCTTCCAGCTCTTCGGAAAAACTTCTCCCTTCATCAGCCACCGCATCGGCTGCTCAATCAACTAATTTTCTCCGATCCACTTCACTTATCTTCGCTGCTCCAAACAGCTAATTTTCACCGATGTATCGGCTCAGACTTCTTCTAAATTTCGCCGATCAAATCGCCTAACTCCTCCACTGCTTATCGGTGCCTTGAACAACTAAGTTTTGCTGACATATCGGTGGCCTTCGGCTGATTCCCTCTGTAACTGCAGCTTCGGCTTCTACTGTTTTCTACCGGCGACATCGAAATTCCTTCCATCTAAATGTGCCGACGTTTCGACAGTCTTCATCATCTTTTTTCTACTGCCGTTGTGGCGCCTTCATCGTCTTTCTTTCGCCGCTGTTGCGGCGCCTTCATGCTCTTCCATCCACTTCATCGGCTTAGACTTCCTCTATCTCTCACTGCTGTCGGGGTCTGTATTGTTAGTTTTGTACCTTGGAATTTGTTCCCTAAGTGACTTTTTGCCTAAGTCACTTAGAAAAGGGAAAAAGGTGACCCTCACATTAAAAGCTACTTAATGAGACTTTATAAAGTTAAAGTCACTTTTTGATAAATTTAAGTGGGTGAGTAAATTTATTTAAGTGATTTAAATAAATGTGACTTTTACTCTCATTGAATCTTAGCCATTGGATTGGATCTTTCTCCACCGTTGGATTAGATTCCCACTTAGGGTTTAGACAAAAAGGGTTGAGGGAGGCAAAACACTTCACTTTTTCATTTTTGGAGAAGGAGAGACTGAGCTGAGAGAGAAGGGCACGAATTCCAAAACAGAACTGGAAGAGATTTTCAGTGGGCACAGAAATCGAGGAGATAAATTGTTGGCATGAGTTTCAAGGTGAAGGTACGACACATTTATTGCAGGCACACATTTCGAGACAGTGAAGTATGACCAGCATTTATTGTACACATAAATCGAGAAGGGTACAGCCTCATTTATTGTAGGAATGTTTTTCAAGGAGCTGTACGGTGCATTTATTGCAGACCGTACAGTACGGTTTCTGCATGATTTTCGAGGACAGTTTGGGCATAAAATTCGAGGCCGTACAGCAGCATTAATTACTGTCTGTACAATACAGATTCTGAGTAGTTTGGCACAGTTTTCGAGGGCTAGAATTTGCGGATATTTTTGGCACAATTGCCGAGGAGGTTTGCACAGAAATCGAGGCAGCAAAAGCATGGAAACTGTGACAGTCTGCTGGTCAAATTTCTGGGTTGAGATAAGTTGGTTTTTTTACTGTAAAAATTAATGTCTGATTTTTATCCTGAAGCATAATAAAAATCTCTCTCTCTCTAACTGGTTTTCCTCGTGGGGGTTTTTCCAGCGCTTGATTTTGGCCAAAAATCTCTGAGTCTATCATTTTATGGTGTGATTGTTAAATGTGTTTTTCAGCCTGTTAGTGTATTTTACTGTGTGTTTAATTGTTCAGTAAAATTTCATAAGTAACCTACAGCCAATGCAAAACCGGCTGTATGTGAAAACCACGAAATGTTGAGATAAACCGGCAAACAGTAAAACGCAGAATTTCTTCATGGTATCAGAGCTTGGGAGCAGAAAATAGTGATAGTTTGCAGACACACAGAAATTTTCAGATCTCAAATTTTTTTAGTATTTTACCTTCTGTCAGTGAGCAGCACTTTGTTGGGTTGGTGTAGAGATGGCTACAGGTCTTAGACTGGAGGATAGGCTGGATGGGACAGGAAATTTTGTGTCGTGGAAGGCCAGAATTTTACTGATACTAGAGGAGAATGAGTTATGGCCGGATATAGTTAGGAACACTACAGCTAACCCGGTTGTCATTCCTGCATCAGCAGATGCAGCAGCTCTATCAGCTTTCAACAAGCAGGACTGTAAAGCTAGGAGGATCATTCTAGATGCAGTTAAAGACCACATAATCCCTCACATTTCAGGCAAGACTAGGGCACACTTGATGTGGTCAGCCTTGATCAGTTTGTATGAGAGTTCCAATGAGAACAGGAAGATGGTTCTCAAAGAGAAACTCAAAAGTATAAAGATGAATGGGGGTGAGGGATTCATAGCATATCTTACCAGGATTTCTACAGTTCGGGATGAACTTGCAACGGTTGGGGAGGTGGTAGCCCCTACAGAGCTAGTACGCACAGCAGTGAATGGGGCTTCAAAGCCATGGGGTGCATTTGTGCAAGCCATAGTGGGCAGAGAGAACCTACCTACCTGGGATAGACTTTGGGATGACTTTGTGCAGGAGGAGACTAGGAGAGGTCTTGTACAGGGTAGTACATCTCACAGTGGGGTTGATGATGAGAATGTGGCTTTGGTAGCTAAGGGCAAGAAGAAGAAGGGTCCCAAGAAGGGTGGGGCCAAGCAACACCAGTAGCAGCAGCAGAGTGGGCAGAAGAGAGACTTGAGTAAAATCAAGTGTTATGCATGTCAGGCATTTGGGCACTATGCTTCATAGTGTCCAAGCAAGAAGAAGAAGAAGGGACATCAAACAGCAGCCTCAACAGAGGTTGATGAGTTTGGTGATGCATTTCAGAGGGAGTTTTCCCTATATGCTGGATAGATGGAGAGAGAGAGAGTCTCTTTAGCCACTAGCACAGACATGGATATGGATAGTGAGCATTCATTGTTGGCAGGTCATCAGGGGAGTCTATCCACCTCTACTACTTGGTATATTGACAGCAGAGCCTCGAGCCACATGACTGGAGCTTGAGAGATGTTCTCGGAGCTATCTCATATAGGTAGAGATGTGGAAGTTGTCCTTGGAGACAACACTGTTGTTAGAGCTATTGGTCGGGGGACCATTACATTTCAGAGGGAGTCGATGAGTCTCATGAATCTGAGGGATGTGTTGTATGTCCCTGGGCTGAAGAAGAACCTTGTGTTAGTTTCCAACATTGAGGACAGGGGTCTTGGGGTGTGCTTTTCAGATGGGAGAGTGCAGGTGTATCCCAGGGCTACAGGTATGTCTAGTGCCATGGACATTGGAGTCAGACGTGGAAAGTTGTACAAGCTCTTGTTTCAGCCACAGTGCATTCTAGCACACATCAGCAACAATGAGCTATGTGAGTTATGGCATCGGAGGATGGCCCACCTACATCACTCAGCTCTCAGATTGTTGAGGAGCATGGTTACAGGATTACCAGAGTTCAGCATTGAGCAGAGTGATGTGTGCAGGGGGTGTGCTTTGGGAAAGTACACCAAGACTGCTTTTTCGAGCAGTGACACGAGAGCTGCAGGGGTGCTAGATCTTATCCATTTTGACATATGCGGTCCTATGTCATCAATGTCTTTGACAGGTGCTGAGTACTACATTAGCTTCATTAATGACTACTCCAGGAAGACTTGGATCTACTTCTTGAGGAGCAAGAAGTCCCCACTTGTGTTGAGAGTATTCCAAGGGTTCAAAGCCCTTATGGAGAAGCAGACAGGGAGGAAGATCCGGATGTTGAGATCGGACAATGGGGGTGAGTATACCTCCAAGGAGTTCGATGCATTCTGCAGATAGGAGGGCATTCAGAGACAGTTGATAGTTCCTTACACTCCTGAGCAGAATGGAGTAGCAGAGAGAAAGAACAGTTCGATTGTGGGGGCAGCCAGAGTGATGCTTCATGATCAGGGGTTACCTTTCTTTCTATGGGTAGAGTCATGTATCACTGCAGTTTATCTGCAGAACAGGAGTCCTCACAGGACAGTGGGGAGGAAGACTCCAGAGGAGATGTATTCAGGCAAGAAGCCTGAGGTGGGCCACTTTCGCATATTTGGCTCGTTGACTTACTCTCACGTCCCTTCTGAGAAGAGGATGAAGTTTGATCCCACCGCAGAGAGAGGCATATTTGTGGGATATGATGAGACTTCGAAGGCCTATCGGCTTTACTTACCTAGCTTGAGGAGAGTTGTTGTCTGGCGGGAAGTGAAGTTTGATGAGGAGAGAGCCTTCAGGAAGTCTAGGGAGCTAGAGCAGGGGGAGACACCAGCTCCCACACCTC
This sequence comes from Pseudotsuga menziesii, assembly GCA_001517045.1. Taxonomy (NCBI): domain Eukaryota; kingdom Viridiplantae; phylum Streptophyta; class Pinopsida; order Pinales; family Pinaceae; genus Pseudotsuga; species Pseudotsuga menziesii. The sequence continues at coordinate 74,995 of LPNX011195200.1, read as the reverse complement.
AGTTGGTACAGGCTTCTTCGATGCAACTATCAGAGCCACAGGTTTCTGGAGTGACTGGATCACAGGGTACAGGCACAGCTTCTGCAGGTTCAGTGATTCAAGTGGCTAGCACTTCAGGGATAGATTCAGGGACATGTTCAGGGTTGAGTCCTCAGATCACAGGTTCGTCAGACACAGGTTCATCAAGTACTGGTCCTCGGGGTGTTGGAACTTCAGGTACTGGGACTTCCTCAGATGAGGAGAGCCCAAGACCAGTTTGGGAGGAGCAGTATTCAAGGAAGAGGAAGCTTAAGTGGCTTCAGGAGACCTTGAAGGATGCAGAGGCAATTGGTAGGCCCCAGGAGTAGATCAGGACAGTGGTGGAGCCAGATAGGTATGGTATGGACCTTGTTGCATGTCTTCGTGACTTTGAGCCATCCACATTTGAGGAGGCTTCCCAGCATCAGGTATGGAGAGATGCCATGATGGAAGAGTACCATTCCATCATGAAGAATGATGCTTGGGAGATAGCGTCGAGACCTGAGGGGAAGTCAGTTGTGACTTCCAAGTGGCTTTATAAGATAAAGCATGCTGTGGATGGCAGTGTGGAGAAGTACAAGGCTCGGTTTGTGGCACGGGGGTTCTCACAGGTTGAGGGAGTTGACTATGATGAGACATTTGCTCCTATTGCTCGGTATTCTTCTATTAGGGCAGTTATATCTATAGCAGCAGAGATGGGTTGGAAGATCCACCAGATGGATGTGAAGACTGCATTTCTCAATGGTCTTCTGCAGGAGGAGGTATATTTAGAGCAGCCACAGGGATTTGAGATCCATGGGAGAGATTCTCATGTGTGCAGGTTGAGGAAAGCCTTGTACGGACTGAAGTAAGCTCCTAGAGCTTGGTACTCCAGGATTGATACTTACTTGACATCGATGGGATTCCATAAGAGTGAGGCTGATCCCAACCTATACTTCATTGTGGTTGGAGGAGATCCGCTCATTCTTCTGCTATATGTTGATGATCTATTTATCACAGGTGATGAGCGTCTCATTACACATTGTAAGAGAGATCTAACATCGGAGTACGAGATGACAGACATTGGACTGATGCATTACTATCTTGGGATGGAGGTTTGGCGGGAGCTTGGACATATTTTCCTTGGACAAGGGAAGTATGCAGTTGATATTCTGAAGAGATTTCGGATGGAGGACTACAGGCCGATGTGTATGCCTATGATCACCAACTGGAAGCAACTTCATGCTTCCGAGAGTAAATTGGTGGATCCCACTTTATATCGTCAGCTCATTGGGTCATTGATGTATCTGGTCAATACCACACCAGACTTGTGTTTTGCGGTTAACACTCTTAGTCAGTTCATGGTTGAGCCTAGGAGTGTGCACTGGACTGCCGCAAAGCACATACTGAGATATCTTACAGGTACGGTGGATTATGGTCTAGACTACAGGGGTTCGGGTGGAGTCAGCTTGGTTGGGTTCACAGATTCAGACTGGGCAGGTTGTGTGAGGGATCGAAAGAGCACTTTCGATTGTTGTTTCAGTTTGGGCTCGGTAGCAGTGTCGTGGTTCAGTCGAAAATAGAAGTCCGTTGCACTGAGTTCTGCTGAGGCTGAGTATATGGTAGCCAGTCAGGCTACTTGTGAAGCATTGTGGCTTTGCAAGTTATTGGTAGATTTATTTGATCAGCAGCTTAGGCCTACTATGATCTATTGTGACAATCAGAGTTGCATTCAGCTCTCTGAGAATCTAGTGTTTCATGACAGGTCGAAGCACATTGAGATCAGGTACCATTTCATCCGTGACTATGTTCAGAGAGGGCAGTTGAGCTACAGTATATATCCACTGATGAGGAGGTAGCAGACATTCTGACGAAGTCTTTGGGGAGGGGGGAGTTTGTCTTCTTCAGAGATAAGTTGGGAGTGGTGCAGAACACCTTCCTTGGTAAGAGGGAGTGTTAGTTTTGTACCTTGGAATTTGTTCCCTAAGTGACTTTTTGCCTAAGTCACTTAGAAAAGGGAAAAAGGTGACCCTCACATTAAAAGCTACTTAATGAGACTTTATAAAGTTAAAGTCACTTTTTGATAAATTTATGTGGGTGAGTAAATTTATTTAAGTGATTTAAATAAATGTGACTTTTACTCTCATTGAATCTTAGCCATTGGATTGGATCTTTCTCCACCGTTGGATTAGATTCCCACTTAGGGTTTAGACAAAAATGGTTGAGGGAGGCAAAACACTTCACTTTTTCATTTTTGGAGAAGGAAAGACTGAGCTGACAGAGAAGGGCACGAATTTCAAAACAGAACTGGAAGAGATTTTTAGTGGGCACAAAAATCGAGGAGATAAATTGTTGGCACGAGTTTCGAGGTGAAGGTACGACACATTTATTACAGACACACATTTCAAGACAGTGAAGTACAGCCAGCATTTATTGTACACAAAAATCAAGAAGGGTACGGCCTCATTTATTGCAGGCATTTTTTTCGAGGAGCTGTATGGTGCATTTATTGCAGACCGTATAGTACGGTTTCTGCACGATTTTTTAGGACAGTTTGGGCACAAAATTTGAGGTCATACAACAGCATTAATTGCTATCCATACAGTACAGATTCTGAGTAGTTTGGCATAGTTTTCGAGGGCTGGAATTTGCTGATATTTTTGGCATGTTTACCGAGGAGTTTTGCACATAAATCGAGGCAGCAAAAGCATGGAAACCGTGACAGTCTGCTGGTCAAATTTCTGGGTTGAGATAAGTTGGTTTTTTGACTGTAAAAATTAATGTCTGATTTTTATCCTGAAGCATAATAAAAATCTCTCTCTCTCTCTAACTGGTTTTCCCCATGGGGGTTTTTCCAGGGCTTGATTTTGGCCAAAAATATCTGAGTCTATCATTTTATGGTGTGATTGTTAAATGTGTTTTTCAGCCTATTAGTGTATTTTATTGTGTGTTTAATTGTTCAGTAAAATTTCATAAGTAACCTACAGCCAATGCAAAACCGGCTGTATGTGAAAACCACGAAATGTTGACATAAACCGGCAAACAGTAAAATGTAGAATTTCTTCATGTATCAGAGGGGCTTCCAACTAAGTTTCTCGACGATCCGACGGTCTCAACACTTAGAAAATTTTCAAATCTTCAATTTTTTTTTCTTTCTACTTTTTTCCGTTGACGTATCGACACCCTCAACATCTATTTTCTGTTGACGTCTCGGTGGCCTTCAAGAGGTCCCCACCACAAATGCAGCTCTTCCTTCAACTAAATTGAGCTGGTGTTTCGGTGGTCTTCGGCTGATCCCCGCCGAAACTGCGGCTCCACCTTCCACTATCTTCCATCGACAACTGACAAATACTTAGAATATTTTTTCGCAATGTCTTCCTCCACCGTCGTATCATTAATGGTTTCCCCAACTATACTTCGTCGATGTTTCGGCGGTCTTCTAGTGATCTTCGCTGACGTTTCGGTTGGTCAATCCACTAAATTTCGCTGATCCGCCTAACTAGTCTTTGCTATTGCCGGGGTCTATATCGGACGATCGTCAGACTAATCTATCCACCTCATCGGAAGGGCTTCCCACTAAGAGTTCCAATGAGCTGATAACCTGACACTTATAAATTTTCAAAGGATTTCCTCTTTGTCAGCTTATTTCACCCAATGGCATCGGCTCTCAACACCTTTTCATCTCTGCCGTTGCAGCTCCCTTCCGGTGAGCCTCCCCTTTCTTTTGTCGCCATCGCTGCATCAGAAGAGTTCTCGTGAAGCTTCCCACCGTTGCGGCTCCATCTCAAGGTTCTGTCCGTTGTGCATTGGATGGACTTCCGCCTAGCTCATCCGATGATTTTTGGACTTAAAATTTTTGGAATTTTCTTCTGTCATTCACATATTTCTCCTGTTTTCTTTTGGGCAGTAGGCACCCTACCCTTGCTAACTGGCTATTCATGGCCCTCTGAGGCCCAATTGATGCAACATACGCTCTGTCACTGCATCTTCACGGCCCATTCAGGCCCATGCTGCAACCTTCGCTCTGATACCACTCTGTAACGTCCCCGACCCTCCGACTGGTGAAGAAGACGCTACTAACACCAATCAAACAGGAAAATAGCCCATGAACATGAACATGGATAAATGCTGATATTAAAAATCTTACATAATACATAGAAATATGCATAAAACATACAAGGATACATAGTTACTCAACATTCAGTGGGAGCAAACATATACATTCTAGCATTCAACATGTTCATCATAATTCATGAAACAATAGATATAATTGCAGAGATGAAATAGTCAGGAGTACTTATCTTTTAATGAAGAACTTGCCCACAACTAGATACGTCGCTGCAACGTTCCACCCAACCATAGGCCAGCGTGCTCATCAATCTCTCAGCAACACTGCCACCCTCGAGCTAAGCATGATTCCTCAAGGAATAAGGGTTAATGCAGGCTTACACATAGCCAAGGTACACAAATAAGCCAAACCCACATAGTAGGGTTTACCAGGTCGTCAAGGAGCTAGGAAAAGCTAAATGCTAAGCTGGTGGCCTCAAACACCAGTTTTCTCAAGCATACCCATCCTCTAATCCCACTCTCAACAGTCCAAAGACCAACCCATGCATACCACAGCAAAACAACCCCTTCACAGCTCTGTGAAGAAGGCAAAGACAACTGGGTGACGATCCCAACCAAAGGTGAAACACAGCTCAAGCCCACAAGACAACTTAGAGTTGTTCTTGGCCCTAGTGTGGCCAAAACAACTCAGCAGCAACCCAAAACCAGGGTACATCAACAACTTAAACTCACAATGAACACTATGGCAACCTTACACAGTCTCAAAACAGGGGCAAAAGCAGAACTCCCAGCATAGACATGGGAGTACTGAACCCACGAATGTGGAAATCCATGACCGTCCAACATCTAAAATTCCACAGCACATAGCTCCTCAACGCAAACGATGAAGAAAGTTACACAAACAAGAATGGGGAATGAACTGATTCTCCATCAATCTGTGCGTGAGGGGAAAGGACACGACCAACAACTATGGAAAACAACAGTCCATCAGCAACAAAAGAAACCCACAGTAATTATTCACAGTTCGGTACTGGTGGAGGCAAAAATGCTGACTCCATGCATGAGGAAGGTTAACCAGCCTCCTCTTGTGCATCCCTGCATGAGAGTGAACCCACAATGGAAAGAATGGTGGTGGTCGTTTGCTTGCCAACGTGAGGTCAACCTGCTGGTGGAGTGTGCGTGTGGGCAAGGACTGACAGTCCTGCCACACTCCACTCCCAGCCATAACTACCTCAACTACTCAACAAAACATTAAAGTGGTAGTTGGATAAGACAAGGAGAGATGGGCAAATCAAACAGGGTGGTGACACATGGATTCCCCCCCCATATTCCAAGGTTTGACATCCCCCCCTCACCCTTATCCTTTGGAATCATGCCCTTTTCATTTTAACGTTGCACCGTCGTAGCTGGCTATAGGTTTATTTTAATTGATGTGCGTATTTACATGATGCCAAACCATAATGTGCTAGATAGCATGATATACCATCGACAACTATCTTTATTGCCGAAACATACACAACCAAATCGATGGTGGGGCTTTTGCCTTTAGCTCCTCACCATGATTAATTACATTACATACATCATGCAAACGGGGTTAAAACTAGGGTGTTACAAATTTAGTGATAGAAATTACTAAATATAGTTTGAATTCTAGAAATATAATCTAACTAATATTAATGTAAGATGCAATGCAATTTTCAATAACTAGAAAATAACAGTTTTAGTAGCTACCAAACAAAGTAGCAACTACTAAAACTTGCAATTCTCAATTAAAGAAAAATGATAAATTAACTAAAAGCTATCTAAATCTATTTCCTATCCTATTCTATCCCGAGAGCAAGATTAAAATTGATATTGACTCAGTTTGCACTCATAAATTAAACATGTAATAATTTAAATTGAGAAGAAAATCTACAATCAAATTTTCACATATTTAAACAACTTAAAAGTATCTGCAAATTAATTAGAGTAAAATCTAAGAAATTATTAGACGTTTTTAATAATACAAAGCTAAATCAATTTTATATTAATAGATCGGATTATAAGACCATCATTATCTTTCAAAGTAAAATTCAAAAGACTAATAATGATAAGGAAATTAAGCGTACCTGAAAACCAAGTTCAAGGATCTACTTAATTTTATTTGAAATAATGATAATGAGAACAAACAGCCAATTTGTATTACTCTACAAAGAAAACTTATACAGAGCATACAAAATATAACTCCAAATCCATTCCTTGTTTACTATTTGATAACAAAAGTGAAATCTCCATAGCTATTTTCTTTCAGAAAAACAAAGTTTACCGAAGAAAAATAAGTGCAAAAGAAATATCTATGGTGATCTCCTTTACTATGCAAACTAAAATTTTACAAAATAAAAAAAAAAATACAGAAAACAAAGTTTCTGTTCTTCTGTCGACACCTCCAACCTGGTAGTATCTCCACTCCTCTTATAAACAAAAAGATTACAAAAGAAAAAAACCAGAATAGAGAATATCTTAAAATTTCTTCTCCTATGCAGGCAGCGCCTCCAACTCCAATCCTCACCATCAAAGTTACAAAGATCAGAGTCATATCACAAGGAAACAATATCATTCTTTTCCTATCTCACGAGACTGCCCCCTCTTTTTGTTTGGCTCTCTTCTATTATTTAAATAAGCAATAAAACAAACAGAAGCTTAATTGACTTTCCTTGCTGGCCACCGCTGGAGAAAACATGTTCAAAGCACCCTGGATATCTCCCAGATTCTTCACTTTTTTTAGGAAATTCCACTCTGGTAAATAAGACCATTCAACAAAAAACCCATGTCTCAGAATTTTTTATTTCGTCTTCATTTGTCTACAGTTTGCTGCTGAAAATTGTTACCAGAAAAATGACAGGAATCCGGTTTTGTTATCTCTTTAACTCATCAAAACCTGTGAACTATTGGAATAATTCTTAATGGTCAAGTGTTTTCTTTTTTACGAGTTCCTCTTCCCACATCATCTTCAGTTGACTATAATCTCAGAGATTTTATAGAAAAATGATTCCATTGTAACTTTATATATCTTCATCGCTAAACCTGCAAGAATGAAAGAGAAAGTAAATAAACAAAAATCGTAACAGGAAAATAAAAAGGGAGGATAAGAGAAATTTTATGAACAAAAAGAATATCTCCCTTTAATGTTCCGCAGGTTGGTGGCATAATCTTCATGAGCGTGGAGTGTGGCAGATTTTATGGACCGGTGAGACTAAATGAATATCGTAGTAGATCCCACTATGAGACGGGTCTTCTCGTGGCAACATCAAATCATTTCTGGCACAACATCTGGAAAACATAACATAATTGTAGCACCTTTTTCGAGCTTTCTCATAGGAACAACAAATTTAGATGAGCAACAACCAATGATTTGGAAGTCGTAGCATCTTCTACAATTGCGTGTCAAATTTTCTTCTAACTTCAACGATCCTTGCTCCAGGAATTTTGATCTTGGCGATACTTCGGTGACAAGTGAACGATCTCTTTTGAAACTCAAACTCAAGATGATGCCATACTCGTCAAAAGTGTGTTAATGGAATTGATGTACAAACTTCCTCCTTAATTGGCAATTAGTAAGTAGAATGACACGTTTGAATGCATTAGTAAATTGTTGTCTTATTCTCTTAACTTGAGTTGCATTTGATAGTAATCTTTTATTTTATTTTATATTCATTCATATCATAACCTGCACAAAAACAAATGGTTAAAATAATCTAGCATTATATACCTTTATGCCGTGTGCTTTGTATGAAAGCTTGTGTTAAAAGAATTACAAATTTAAGTTTTATTTTATGTTTACACGCCAAAAGAATCAAAGCTCTTCAATTAAAAGGAACTATATAAATTAATTTTCCTTTTTTCTATGCTGCTATGAGTCTGCATGATGAAGTGGCAACATTATGTAATCCTTCTTTTTCCATTAATATGGGTCTAGCTTCTTCAATTGATGTGAATGAATCAAAACAAAGGGTTAGTTATCTTTTTCCAAACTTATATATATCCTCCATGTAACAAATGATCATGTTAAAAGTAATAATTAACCATATGACATTTTGGCTTTGCAACTTTAATGTAATTCACCATTAAAATATAGATCAAATACTATGATTATGTCATAAGTATATGTTATAAACTTAAAATTTTAATAATAGAACTTATAAAAGCCAATTTCAAATATTATATTAATATTTAGTTTTTTAAAGTTCTTTATTTTAAATTAATGAAAATCATAAGTTTACCAAAACTTTTACCAGTTGACATAAATATTTAAAAGAAGGAAAATGCATTATTTTTTAAAAATTGAAATAAAATAATAATATATCATGCAAATTCCAAAAGTGAAGGTTTGTCTCAACTCTTTAATATGAAATGTTTTGAGATGTAAATGAAATGGTTGAAAATAAAGAAAATGAATTTGCAGTTAATTTTCCATGATCCGTGAAAGTACTCTCAAATCAATTATGCATGATAAACTTAAAATTGAGAAGATTGTGGAAGGTTTGGATAAGGATATGCAAGTATTGTTTAACCACAAGAAAATGATAAATTATCAACAAAACAGTCAATTAAGTAACGCAATAAAATAATAATGAATTTTCACTAACTGCTTTGGCACAATGTCATCAAATTATCATCGCATGAAAAGCCAATAGAAGCTTTAACTATGAATATCCCAAAGCCAAGACTTGAGAAAGTGTAAGCTCATTAGATCATCTTCCATAAAATCCAAGTCGAAGAATATGCGACATAAAAGGTGAGAGAACAACTCAAAGGAAGCAAATGAAATCACAAGCCCAATAAGTAAAGTAAAATGAAAGAAAACTAAAATCTAAATATTTACAAACTTCTAGTTAGGGCCTCTTTATTTTTTCAAAATCAAGGGGATTTGTTGGGGTGCCAACAGGACTCTAATTTCCTTCTAGATGCTCTCGAAGCTTTTTGTATAAATCAGCAGATGATTTCAACATGTAAAATCTTATAGAATCTACTTGGTAGATGATTTTGCTAATTCAATCTTACCGTTTTTGTGAGAAAAAAGATCTCTCATCCTTCCATTATTAACTATGATCTGGTTTCTTTTCAAATTGTAGTCCACCTAATATGTTGATTGGGTAATGTTGGATTTTTAATGATACTAATTAAAATGATTTTTCTAGTTTGATGAAATATATTGATCCCCTTTATTAATTTGAATCGTCCAATTATAACTCCCCTTTGTCCTTTCAGTTAATAAGTTAACATGGACACTCATAGTAGCATATTGGACTCTTTAGGCATCTATATGATTGTCCACAATTCACACCTTAAGGGTTCAGGTGGAGTCATTTACTAAATCTCCAAGGACACATTCCTTCTACCATGTGCGTTACTATTTGACCACTTTTTGACTTGGGAGACTTTTGTCTTTGTACATGGAATCTCCATGAGCTCACACCCAAAGCAATTTTTGCAAAAAAATAGTATGGTTTTATAGTCCAAAAGTTATGTCAAACTATGATCTTGTCACTCATACATAATTGTTTCAAGGATACCTTCACTTAAATCTAAGTAAATGCAAATTCAATCCACATATGTAGTATACTTCCTTAATGTTTCTAGGTCCATAATAATAAACTTTCCTAGATTGTTACCAATTGTGGTAAGGGTATCCCATTCCAATATTTGAACAAAAGATTGGAATTCCTACCCAAATCAAATATTTGTTAATGAATCTATAGGTTGACTAAATCCAAGTTGCTATGGCTTCATAAAGAGTCAAGTTTCGTCCATAAACTAGGGCACTTACCAAAAATGTGCACTATGTCATACTTAAGCAAAAATTAAAATAAAAACCCCTTTGCATTAGGTTGGATCGACACCATACTCTCCAAGAAAGAAACCCATAAGTCTTCTACAGATTTTTTAGTGATGACCATAAGCTATGAAACCCTCGTATCATGATATGTAATAGTCCTTATCCTCCTCCTTTAAGGGTTGTAACTGTTGAACATTACCACTGTTTAGGGCTGAGATTATACCCATATCTGCCTTTTCTAGGGTTGTTTATGCTCGAAGGATTTCCCAGGACTTTGGATTCAATGCCCAAATGGATTCAAAATTGTCCAAACGTGACTTAGGATTGACCGAAATTCATGTTTTAGGGTTTTTATTATGCCAAGAATTGTTTTTTGTGATATAAATTTCAACAATCCGCCTAATGCTGCATAATATAAGTCTGAGATTGACCCTTAGTAAATGCAAAAAAATTGCCTAATGTTTATGATAACAAGGCTTCCATATATCGAAGTTATTATTGTGATGAAACATAGATTCCTAGGCTGCCATATATCCTAGTTATTGTTGTGATGCATGCACAAGTTAGACACCGCTCTCTTGCATGTTAATTTCAAAAATTAATACACCTATGCAAGTTGGCTTCTACTTCATTTTCCCAATAGCAAGCATAGAACTCTGTCAAAATTTATACAGGAATTTCCAACTACAACTAACTTTCTAAGAAGAGTAAACTCTGTGAAGGAATACTTTCTTCTTACCATTCTTTAACAATGAAATTCCTTTGAGATGGAGTTTGTACATGTAAATATGACATGACAGGAAATGGATATCCATTTTCAAATAGACCAGTGCATGCTTAAGAAATGTGGTTACACCATCTCTTCATCATGGTTGTTAACAACCCTACTTAGCAGAAGCTCGAAAAATCATAGTGAAGAAGAGGTAAGGGTCGTTTGCAATACTTTGGTTAAATTTTTTATAGTATGAAAGCATGATGAAAGGCGAAAAGACGAGGAGTTATCAAAGGATACTACGGTGTGAAGAGGAAAGGAGAAGATCAACGGCCTATATTATGTCCGCTCTTCAAAAGATGCGAGGATAATAAGCATATGCGAGAGGTTAATGTGATATATGGATCAACGGTCGTTGATCCATCCGGATGAGATCCACGGTCTGTATAAGCTCCGCTTTGTGAACCTGCGTGATAGATAAAACCACGATGCTCCGTGGAATTGGATACGTGCCACCTGATGTAATGGCGGAGAAATAAAGGTAGATCACATCAACGATCATGGATGACTCCAGAGCAGAAACTTGCACGACGGATAAGACCAGGACGCCCGGCAAAATTAGTTACGTGGCACTTGATCCGATGGTTGAAAATTAATGGTGAAATAGATCAATGGTCACAAATGGATCTGGAGCAGGAAGATGCGCGACAGATAAAGGTAAAGGGTGGTTGTAGAATATAAACCGCTTGTCCACGTGGCCAATCGTGGTGCAATCCAGAGACGAAAGTGGTTTATTGGAAACCGCCAAAAGGACGCTCCAGAGTGGGGTCCTATAAAAGGGAAGTTGACTTTTTTTTGTGGTTATTCTATTGGCGCTGGACGAGTGAAAAAGACCTGCAGATTCGTCAACCTTCGATTGTCAGTTTCGAGTACACACCGCTACAGTTAACAGGTAAGGCTTAAACGCCCATAATTCGTCTGTCTAATTGCCATTTATCAACTGAATTATGGACCAGGGGAAGGAATTGCAAAGGTCTGGTCATATTGTAGATGATAGTGAAGATTATTTAGTTGATAGGGACAGAGGCGTGTGCGACCCGTTTCTGTCTATAGGAAGCGTATCAGTCAGTAAAGAAAGGCTATGGCACTATAATTCACAGGGAAATGATGTCTTGAATGTATGTAAATCCTTTTTATATTATTGCACGCTCGAATAAACCCTGCATTTTCCAGAATTCACAGAATGGTGTGCCATGAATTATTCCCCTTCTTAGAGAATCATTGTAAGCCACTCTACGTCTCGAATCCTCTATAAAATCAGTGCCAAAGTCATCCGTGAAAATCTCAATTTGCCTGACAGTTACCCTGACGAACGTGAACATGTGAATGAGTTAATCCTTGCTGAATTGTTCAAGAGTTGTGAAACTGAATTCCGTTGCCAATTCCTGTCCAATATTTTGAAAGAAAGTCAATCTTTAGATGGTCTTTTCTTACCTTACCCTGTGCATATTTTTAAAAATGAAGTTCAATTAGTGGTATCTCTGGTCTGTCAAATATTGGGTCTTGATGATGATTGTTGCATGAGTGAAGTCATCCTTGGTTTTTTATTGAAAATAAGTTCCTTAGGTTCTGAGTCCCAGTCAGTTCTAGTATTCAGTCTTGATGAATACTTAGCAGAAGCAATCCATCTTCAGTTAAGTGAATTCCTGAAAGTCTGGTTTTTTAAATTTCAGACTTACTTGTTGAACATGCTGCTATGTTCAAACGTCACTGAGCTACAGTTTTTGAGTACTATCTTCTCTTCTGATTTTCCCAAACAAATCAACATGTTTGAATTTGCCAATTCAATCATGTCAAAAATTTATAAAATGTTGTTCAATGAAGAATTGCCCTATGTGCTAGAGGAGATGAAATGTCTAATGCAGTCCTCACCCGAGGACCGAGTTGGAGACTGGTTCCTGCACAAAGATTCCACTATGTTAAGGGTATATGGATTTACCGGGTAGCCTTATAAGTTACCCGCTTTCCTGAACCTGAGAATTTTTGCATTAGAATTCATGAGGCAAAGGTTGCAGTCCGAGGAAGAGAATTTTGGAGCTTTTAAAAGATCTTCAAATATTAAATTCCCCCTCAAGGTTGGCTCTTTCATTTTGAAAAATAAAGGTGCCTTAGTGTTTATTGAAAAATTATTGGCAGGCATGGAATTCAAAAAGGAGCCAAGGATAAATTATGATCCCCACCATGTAATCTCCCCGAGGAAGCAGGCCAACAAGAACAAATAGTTTGATTACCAGTCTATTGAAGGTTTGGCTGAAGCAGCCAATCTGTTGCAGTTTAGGGAGACTCCCAGGTATGATGGAGACACAAGTACCGTGCCAGTTGTAGTATCCCAAATAATTGAAAATACTAGTATTGTAATTAAAAGAAGTATTTATGAGGTCAAGAGCATGGAATTAGACGAAGACAGATCACATAAGAAAGCCAAATTGATTCAAGATGGTGGAATTTCAAGTGAAGAAATTTCTGATGATTTCAAGAGAGTTGCTCTAGTCCCAATGAAAGATGTACAAATAAATCAGTTTTCATTTAAAAGTGTAGATGGTTCAGAGTCAAGCCCAACCTTCAATTCAAAAGAGGAGCTCAAGGCTAGTTATATGGAGAAAAGAAGACAGTCTCTGGAAGAGACAAGAAATTTTCTCCCGCGAGTAAGAAATTTAAACAATCCAAAAAATTCTTTGATCTCTGCCAGAGATGCTGAAAGAAATACCTTCAAGTTGGCCATGGTGAATGACAAAAATATGTCAGAGATGGAAATCCGGTTGGATAAAATCAGTGTATCAGACAAGATACAGCTTCACAAGCAAACGAGTGACATCATTTATTCAGATCTGTTACAAGCTATGGTAACCCGATGTTTATTCCGGGAAGTATTTGTAATGTAATTGAGTCATGCCATACCCCGATGTTCCTATCAGGAGATTCAATAATGTAAACAAGTCATGTAAAGTCATAGAGGGTAACCCTCCCTATTGTTCAAGGGTTAAATACCCCACAGTTGTGGGGCCCTAGGGTTATTAGAATCTCCTAGAGAAGTCAGTGCTAGGTGAATTAATGTAAGTTAGGGAAATAGTCCCCATAATTGAGTTAATGATTAACCATCCTTGTTGATCAGAGGGCAGAGTCCCCATAGTTGTGGGGCACTAGGGTAATTAGACTCTCCTAGAGATGTTGGCCCCAGTAAGTAATTATTAAGTGAGGATGATATGTTGGAGTGGAAATAAAGTGAACGAAAGAATATAAATAGAGAGTGAGCCTCTCTATTTATTACACACACACTCACTCACTGGGGTGCATGAGTGAGAAAGGAGAGGCTCTCTCAAGTGTGAGAGAGAGAACAGCTGTGGAGATCATCTTTTTTGTCTTTGGGTTTTAATGCTGCCATTAGTGCTCATTCTATCCATGAGGAAGTTACGAGGTTCTCTCCTTTATGGTTTCCCAAAGGAAAATTCTTTGTGTCTCTTATCTCTTGTGATTTTTACTGTGCATGTTATTCTCTCAGATAAGATCCTAGATCATATTGCTTAAATGATAAAAATCTAACATGGTATCAGAGCTAACCTGAAAAGAAGAAACTGTGCAGCTGCGAAATCTAGGTATTATTATGTTTTGGTTCTCTCTCTACAATCCATCATAAAAATTATGCTAGAATAACTCTCCATTGAAGGGCACATCTTTCTGTCGAAGCTGAATTTGATTCCGGGCATTTTCAGTTTTTGGTGCGGGAAATTAGGGCTATTTATGGAAGAGGAATTTTTGGGTGAGGCCAGCATAGGATTTCTGTCCTCATCAAAATCAAATTTTATGGACCTGGGTCTAGATTTTTGGTTGGGTGAAGCTCTGGGAAAGTCAAACCCTAGTTTGACCCCGGGCCTTAAAAACCCTAAAATACCAAAACTGATAGGTTTGGTATATTCGCTATATATAGATATTGGAGAAGGATCAGGTGCCAAACGTTTCACAGGTCAAAGATAAATTCCCTATGTAGACTGTATCCAAGTTTCAGCCTCATATTCTCTATATGCTAGGATATATGATTCCTCCAAGTTAGGGTTCCAACCTCTTCCAAGATTCCTTCCCAAACATGACACCTGGGGAGAATTGTTATATATTGAGATATGAAATTCCAAATGAAATTTATCAAGATTTTCTAGAAAGGGCATGGACTATAATTTTTGTGGTAAAATTTTCATACCCCAAAGATGAAACAGTGAGACGTGGCAGTCCGTACAACTTCACTATGTTGAACACTACCGAAACAGGTCACCTTGGGAAAATGATCATAAGTCCCAATTGGTGAAACAAATTCCAATGAAACCTATGGTGTTGGAATAGGGATAGATGAAGCTACCTTAGTACAAAATTCTAGACATAGAGGATCATTAATTCAGGATATACTGTAGAAACAATATCAGGAATTTCTGCAGAGGAAATTGGTAAACTAGGGCTTCCTGTTCTGGGAGCTTCCCTCCATTGTTTTCAAAAAAGGAGTACATTGGAAAGCTCGCCTTGAAGAGGTATATATTTCTATATAATCAGATCTGAAAGATTCCAAGTTTTAAAAATTAGGGTTTCTATGACAAACCCTAGATCAGCCAGCTCTGGAACTAGGACAAACACCTCAAATCGATAAGATCTAATCTTTTGTTATTTACATTTAAGGTTCTCATTTCTAAATGACTAGTCACACTAGCTTGATTAAAATATTGGTGAAACCAACAAATTCAAATCATGGAAGTTATGGATGTCACTGGTTCTTGAAGAAAATGAATTGGACACCTACATAAGTGGAAAGGTTCCAGTTCCAGAGGGGGATGAGGCTAAAATCCTTACACGAGAAGAAATTGGTCAAGGCCAAGAAGATCATTGCTGATTCAATCAAAGATCACCTTATACCACAAGTGTCTTCCCCCTTGACCAAAATATTTGAAGGGAAGAACATAAATCAGAAGATGACTTTGAGAAAACAGTTGAAGAATGTGAAGATCCAGAATGCAGAGAGGATGCAGTCATACTTTACAAGGGTCTCTCAAATCAAAGAACAACTTGAAGCAGTAGAAGAAGAAGTGGAGAATGTAGAAGTTGTGATAACCACCTTGAATCACCTCCCATGATCATGGGATTCATTCGTTTGAGGAATGTGTGCCAGAAGGAAGTGATTACTTTCAGCAGACTCTAGGAAGAAGAAGAAACCTCTTTGCTGACATATTGGATTAGTGCACAATATCAATGTTGTCCTGGTAGAGATGGAAGGCATCTAGAAAGTTTCTGTGAGATATGGATGAATGTTGTATTAGATAAAATAGTTGCATGATTATATATTTATGAATAAGAATTTACCATTATGAATATGCATTATTAAATGTTTCTAATCATACAACTGGTGCATTTGACTTGTAGGAAATATCGCGTGTAATCGCCTACAAGAAAAGAAGGATGAGACTTGTTCCAAAGAACAAGTGATGACAGTTCAAGATTCACTCTAATGATTTGAAATGAAGAATGATGTCTACGATGCAGTATCGAGACCTGAAGGGAAGTTCGTAGTTCCATCATGCAATAGATGGAAACATCATGGGATACAAGGCAGGATTCGTAGCATGAGGCTTCTCACAGAAAGAAGGCATAGACTACAAAGAGAAATTTGTAGCCACCAGAAGTTAAGATAGACTCATTAAAGAAGTCCTTGTATGAGCTCAGAAGACACCCATGGGATAACACATACATGAGGAGCTTGAAGATCACCTAGGGTGATGAAGATATTAACCTTTTGCTACAAGGTTGAAGATGAAATCCTATGGAGGATTACAAGCTCACAAATGGGTGCGAGAAGAACTTTTGAAAAGGTTCAAGATAGAGGATGTTGGTATCCAGTGACCCTAGATGGATACATAGAATATTAGTAGTAGAGGAAGCTACTTGTCACTCTGGTAAAGAATGTTTCAGTGCATAGAGTACGAAAGACAGAGGGAGAATGATGCTTCAGTTCAGAGGGAGTGACTGTAGAAGATCCTGAGGTTCAACATGGTACGACAGGATGGATAGATTACTGATGACTCTAGGATTTACCTTTGCTTCAAGGTTGAAGGTGGAAGACCAATGATGCTCCTATTATATGTCGATGACTTGTTCCTAACAGAAAAGTGGAACTCATTAAAGTTGCAAGAAGGAGACTTGCTACTGAGTTTGAGATTAAGGATTTGGATATGATGCACTACTTTATAGGCATGGAGGTGTGGCAGAGTGCGGATGGAATATACCTGGGACAAGGGAAGTATGCAGTAGAGATCCTGAAGAGGTTTAGGATGATGGACTGCAAGGCCATGACCATACCTATGGCATCGAACCTAAAGCTATTGAGTGTTGCTTCATCATATTCGGTTGATGCCACGATGTATCATTAGTTGATTTGTTCCTTGATGTACCTGATGAATACGAGACCCGATATTTGCTTTGCTGTGAACACATTGAGACATGTTCGCTTGATGGTTGCAAAACATGCAGTGAGATACCTGAAGGGTACATTTGATTATGGGCTCAAGTATGAGTTGAATCAGAAGATTAACCTAGAGGGTTATGTGGATTTGGATTGGGAAGGAAGTGCCATTGATAGGAAGAGCACTTCTAGGTGCTGCTTTAGTATGAGATTAGGTGTGATCTCTTGGTTTAGCAGGATGGAGTCTTGCATGGCACATAGAACAACCGAAGGAGGAGCAGTGAAGCTCCAGTATGTGATCCAGGTCAAGATCTATTGAAAGAGGGAGTTATAGCATAGCCGGTGAAGATAGGTTGTATGAGCATAAAATCCTGGCAAAGCTTGTAGGTGGATCAGACATAAATGGTCTTGTAGGTTGTCCTTAGATGCAACTGGTCCTGGTGAAGCTCGTAGGTTATCCTTGGACGTAATCAGCCCTGATGTGATTCGATGCTAGAAATGGCCAAAGTGAAGTTTGAGTACTTCAGGGAGAAGCTTGGTGTTCTCCATATCGAGGTTCTCTCCAAAGGGAAGTGATGAGTCTGTGAGCCATTCTGATGTGACTGTGGGATGTGTTCCCACATGATCAGATGTAAGTGCAGAGCCATTCTGATTTGACTATGGGAAGTGTTCCCACATGAGATTCAATAATGTAAACAAGTCATGTAAAGTCATAGAGGGTAACCCCCCCTATTGTTCAAGGGTTAAAGACCCCATAGTTGTGGGGCCCTAGGGTTATTAGACTCTCCTAGAGAAGTCGGCCCTAGGTGAGTTAATGCAAGTCATGGCAATAGTCCCCACAATTGAGTTAATGATTAACCCTCCTTGTTGATCGGAGGGCAAAGTCCCCACAGTTGTGGGGCACTAGGGTTATTAGAATCTCCTAGAGATGTCACCCCTGGTAAGTAATTGTTAAGGGAGGCCGACATGTTGGAGTGGAAATAAAGTGAATGAAAGAATATAAAAAGAGAGTGAGCCTCTCTATTTATTACACACACACTCACTCACTGGGGCGCATGAGTGAGAGAGGAGAAGCTCTCTCAAGTGTGTGAGTGAGAACAACTGTGGAGATCATCTTTTCTGTCTTTGGGTTTTATTTCTGCCATTGGTGCTCATTCTATCTCTGAGGAAGTTGCGGGGTTTTCTCCTTTATGGTTTCCCCGAGGAAAATTCTTTGTGTCTCTTGTCTCTGGTGAGTTTTGCTGTGCATGTTATTCTCACAGATAATATCCTAGATCATATTGCTTAAATGATAAAAATATAACATATTATTTATATCAAAAATCAAAATTATGAAATTAACCTAAATATCAAAATTATTATTAAAAGAAAAAGAAAAACCCCATGTTTAGCCTTTACAGTACAACTTTTACAAATATTTTTTCAAATAATTAAAATGACCAAGGCTTTAACTAATTCCCAACCCAAGAAATTAAAAAAAGAAGACCAATGATAAGAAATAATACAATGGCCATAAGCTCTTCCCTTTAAAGGAACCGTAAACAAAGTCTTACATTATCAAGAAATTAATACAGATGCCATTATTATAAATAAGCTAATAGTTTTGCAGCCACACAAGAGCTACTCTGGCTGACCAAAATGGCCAAGGAAGCTACCACCCAACGTATTCACAGTATGAAAAAACATTTAAAGACCTTTAATAGTATTTTGTTTTACCTAAATCGCTATTACAAGAGCCCTAGCCATTTTGCGAAACCCCAAGGGCTATCATCAAGGATGGCCTTATGGCCTCCACTATATTCTTTTCCAAAACCAAACAAAAATTAACCACCAGTAAATTTTAAAGACCGAAGTATTAATCCACAAACACCATCGGCAACACTGTAGAAAAATTCACAAAGAAGGGTACCCTAGGGTTGGGACCAAGGCTTACCAAGCCTATCGTGCTCACAACCTTCACCTTCAGAGGAATCACCTTCGACATACGACTGTGTATTGCCAAGCATTTTTCCATCTACATTCAAACAAATAGCATGTGCTTTGAACTGTTTTGGTAAAATAGCTGAGTTTTTAATTAAAGAAAAGATAAGAATTCCTGGAGGGTTTGCATTACTTACCAGTCTTAGAATAGAGTTTGAAGAAGAAAAAATGGTGAAGAACCCAAGCATTAACACTTGCTAATATCGCAGGAAAACCAGAAGTGGCCATCGTTTAACGTTGAGCTCACGATAATGGCAAAAAACCAGAGCTTTAAACCTGCAAATGCCACGGCCGAGATTTAAGAATGATTTTGATAAGGAACCAGAATCCAACTTGCTAATGTCATGGCCAAGTCAAGAAAGACAGAGACCCTACAAGGCTGAGGGCCTGTCAACCTGCTCTTCCTTCCCAAACAAAAAATAAACTATTGAAGCCAAAACATGTTTAGGATAACTTGAATGAAAAGGCATAGGGTTTTTGCAGGGTTTATTGCAAAAACCCTCTATCCATCAAGCAACCACCATGTGGTTTCCACTTTTTTTGAAATTATTTTGGGTTTTTATATGGTTTTAAACCTGCACGATTAACCCTGCATTATATACAAATTAATACCAATATTTTGGCTTAAATTTAAACAAGTCATTTGGTATGTGGAGGTTTTGAGATAGATTATAGTATATGTATATATATATGCATTGTCAAGTTCTAGCAAGGTTTAGTTATTATTGTATGCATTGATTTTATGCCTAGGGTAGTTTCATTGATTCTGTAAGTTAGCTTCTAGATACCATCTTAATGATGTTAATATTTTATGCTTAGGTAATATTTAGGGTTAATTTGGATAGAATCCATAGTTATAAAACATTTGGAGGGTATTAGGGCTCCTAGTATGAAAAAATAACTAAAAGCATGTTTGGATAATCATATACAATCAATCATATAATTCAAGTGCTTAGAACAAATAATCACGATTGCAACTCAAATTATTACCTAGGTAGAGCAGTCTTTGCTATAGGCCTAGGAACTCTTCCATACCGATAATCTAGACAGTAAATAGAGTCTAAGGTTGTTTCTTCCTAACCTATGCTTTTAGTCTTTAAATATTTAATATCTTACATCGTAACCTGGAAGAAAGTTTTACTTGTGAATGTTGTACAAGCATCAGATCTGCATTAGCTTTAAGAAAAGATAACTAAGCCTCAGGCTAACCTCAAGCCCCCTTCAATAAGAAAAGAAAGAACCATAAAAAACTATACACATTCTTACAAACAAACCAATGATCTGAATTCAATAATTTGAAACTATTTAACTTTTGATAAGATTTTATTCAAGACTGAAAATCAATAAAGTTTGTGTAGGGTTAGTGACATGTGACTTAAAGGTTAGTAAGCAAATTTCTATAGCCTTTTAGTTGTAGTTAACCAAATAAAATTTAACTCCTAAGTTTCCTCTTGATAACGTGTCTTGTAATCTACCTGTTAATTAAACTAAAGTTAGTTATTAAACTAGCATTCTGGCTAAGATTTATCATTAATTGTCACAGAAAAATTTTAAATTTTTGTGAATTTTAGGGATGTCACATATGTTATCAGAGCACATGTTTAGACACTAGGCCTGAAGTGCTTAGCACACGTAAAAAAAAGTAAATAGAAAGTATGGATACTGATTTATGATTTTAAATGTTGTTGTACAGAATATTTCTGAATTAGATTTGCAGGTATGGAAGGACTCAAAGTGTATGTTGAAGAGAGGTCCCCGTTAAAAATGAACAACATAATTTTGGAAAAGAACCTGCTATGGAAGATATAACTAATAACTCATCTGAATTACTGCAAACAGTTAAGGATCTAAAAACTGAAATGGAGACTCTTAAAAAAGGAAAATGAGAGAATCCTAAGAGCTTAGGAGGAGCTGAATCAAATACTGCTGGAAAAGTTTAATAATGAAGAAGAGGATAAACAGATAGAATCTTACACTATGACCTATCAAAAAAAAATTAATTAAACTTTTTTAATTAAAAGATATATTAATTTATAGACTTTTGTAAAACTTTTATAAAACCTTTAGAAAATGAAACCCTAAATGTCGGCTAACTATGACAGTTCTATATTTATATAGAGTCGAGATTCTAAGATCACCTTAGGCATCGATTATGTCCTGAAGATGATCCAAGAATGGCTCGAAATTTCAACAATGAATAACTACCTACCGTGGACTCTCCACAAGATGCCATTAACAACTATCGCGGATTCTCAGCCAAAACTAAAGTATTACATTATTAAGAAATTAATACAGACACCATTAATATCAAAAACCTAATAGTTTCATAGCCACATAAGAGCTACTGTGGCTGAGCATAAGGGCCAAGGAAGCATCCACCCAATGTATTCACAGTATGAACAAACATTTAAAAACCTTTAATAGTATTAACTTTTTTTTACCTAAATCACTATTACAAGAGCTGTAGCCATTTTGTGAAACCCTAAGGGCTATCATCAAGGATGGCCTTATGGCCTCCACTATACTCTTTCCCAAAACCAAACAACAATTAACCACCATTAAATTTTGAACACCAAAGTATTAATCCAGAAAAATCTTCAGCAACACTGCAAAAACATTCATGAAGAAGGGTACCCCAGGGTTGGGACTGAGGCTTACCAAGCCTATCATGCTCACATCCTTCAGCTTTAGAGGAATTTCCTTCAACATATGACTATCTAGTGCCAAGAATTTTTCCACTTACATTCAAACAAACAACATGTGCTTATAACTGTTTTGGTAAAATAGCTGAGTTTTTAATTAAAGAAAAGAGAAGAATGACTAGAGGGTTTTCATTACGACTTACCAGTCTTATAATGGAGTTCGAAGAAGCAACAATGGTGAAGAACCCAATCATTAACACCTGCTAATGTCGCGATCAAACCATAAGTGGCCACCGTTTAACGTTGAGCTCACGGTGATGGCAAAAAACTAGATCTGTAAACCTACAAATGCCACTGTCAAACTCAAAGAACAATTTTGGTAAGTAACCAGGGAATCCAGATTGCTAATGTCACGACCAAGTTAAGAACGATAGAGACCCAGTTCATGATCAAGTTGGGAATCCAACTTGCTAATGTCATGATCAAGTTGGGAATCCAGCTTGCTAAGGAAAACGTGGAGAGAGAGAGAGAGAGAGAGAGAGAGAGAGAGAGAGAGAGAGAGAGAGAGAGAGATTAGGGGTTTAGAGAGATAGATACATCAACTAGGTAGGTAATAAGAGAAAGAGATATATTAGGTGGATGAGGACGATACATGGAGAGAGTAACAGAGGGGGATATTAAGGGAGAGGATCGAGGAGGACTAGAGAGAGAAATAGGAAAGAGATATAGTGAGACATCAAAGGAATATAGTGTATATATATCCTTTATTACAGAAAGATTGAGATCATTAGAGATGCTACCTTTGATGAGGATGCAACATTTTTAATATGCAAGCAAACTCGTATAGATGAGGCCCATAATGAAGAGACAATATATCCCAAAGAGACAATATGCTCCAAAAGAGCATGTTCCAGAGGAGCATGATAATATAGAACCATAGAGACCTAGAGATCCACTTTGAGAGATGATTACACATAAGAGAAAACTTGCTTGGGCTCGATAAATTATTCAAGGTGTAGAAAAGTCATGAGGACTTCACTTAGTGAACATCTCACATAGCACGTACGATCGTGGGATATTAAGGAATACCCTTAATTTCCATAGATATTAACCCAAACGCTTTTTGTTGAAACCCCCTCCCGATACTTAAAACCTCCTCCCCACCCCTTTTTATACCTCAATCCTTATAAACCACCCTACCCACCCCCACCTTAAACCCCTCATCCCCCCAATACTTGCAATATATTGGTTCAATTTTTAATAATTTTAAAACCCACAATATGAACTAACGTGATAGGATATTGGTTAATAAGTGAAGCCCCGTGAGAAAAGTATGGTGCTTCAGATGGAACTTCTAGAAAAATAAAGAGACGTCGACCATATTCTAGTTACATAGCATTGTTATGTGACATCATTGATACAACACTTTCCATTTATGAGGAAGCAACTTATAAGAAAGTGTGGAAGGCTTCCATGATTGAAGAATATTGTTTTGAATGTGATTCCAAGCCCAAAAGGGAAGTTAGCAGTAACTTGCAAATGGATCTACAAGATGAATCACGCATAAAGTGGCAGTGTTGAGAAATACAAGGGAAGGTTAGTGGAAAGAGGTTTCTATTATAAATAAGGTATATACTATGAGGATACATTTTGTCATGTGGATAGATGCACTTCGATTAGAGTTATACTTGGGATAGATGCAAAGATGAAATGAAAGGTAGATTGTCTCGATGTAAAGACAACTTTTTAGAATGGCATAGAAAACATGTGTATGGTCACCTTCTTGAAAATAATGTCGAAAAGATACTTGGAATAATGATGAAGAAAAACACTTGGAGAGTCAGCTCCTCCTAACCATAGGATAAATAAACTCGGCTGGTTGCTCCAATACACCCTTGAGCCGGATCACCCCATGCACTAGAACGCAAGCAATCACTTCCTCGCGACACTCTCTTCTAGAGTCTGTAACAAGTATATGGACTTATTGTTGGAGACATTTACCACCATAAACTCTTATTTTGGTCAATTTGGCCTAGTTAAACCACTATCCTAAGTTTTATTTACTTAATTGACATCAGAGGAGCACTGTATGACATCAACATGACCACACCCACACATACCTTTAGTTAAGGAGTCCAACTAAGCCTTCTCATTCATTCGGGGAGGCTAACCGGGGGCGATCTGAGTGTCATAAATGCACTTAATTGCTAACTGATGGTTATGATTAGTTAAACAGAGTAGTGAAGGTGCCTCCATTCATTAAATTGATTATTTAATTAATATGTAATGAACTGGAGTCAACAGGGGTGCCTCCAACCACCTCTGATGGCCAGTTAGACTTCAATTAACCTCATCGGGGTTCATTGGGGTGATTGATGTACTACCACTTGTTGGTTGGCATGTAGTGACATGTGTCTGAGCTAATTTCAATTAGACTCAGTCATTTATTACACTTCAACTTCAGTTAGGACTCAGTTGAGTCAATTAGGGTTTTGATCAATGGTTAACTTGTGTGTTCACTGTGGCTTACAGTCAGTTAAGCTACACCAATTCATTCAATTCAAATGACCTCCTTAGGAATTTGAATTGTCTTGGAATTCATGCATCTTGCATGATCATTGTATTGTATCATCATTCTTTCATTTTATTATATAGAGCTGCTACTTCCATTGCAGCACCATTTTGCCAATTTTATGCATATTTGTCTATATTCTTTGTGAGACTGTGTTTTCAGTTCCTAGACCACTGTGACAAATTAATATGGTATTAGAGCACATGGCAGGACAAAGCTCGGATCCCTCAAAAACAAGGTTTTTGACAGATCTTGAATGAAAAATTGAGCAAAAGCTCAAAATTCCAGCACTGCACCAGAAGCCAAGGCTTACCACTTAATACCCCAAGTAAAGGAATTGTTGATCAAGCTTGCTTGATCAACTATGCTGGGTGTGATGAAAGCCTAAAATGTGCAGGCTATCTGAACTTACGGTGCCCCTTTTGTTGTGATTTGTAGGTTTTTAATAGGTGAAAGCATTCGCTCCAGTAGTTTCAGATGGCTTCTTCCGTAGAACTCTTGATCCCGTTCAATTTCCATTCATGGAAAGGAGACATGGAGATCCAGCTATGTGCCAGAGGAATCTATAGGGTCACTATGGACACTGAAGAAGAGCCTTCTTCTATGACAGACAAAGCTATATTCTTAAACAAGAAAGATGAAGCATTCATATTCTTGTGCCTCTTTGTTTCTTGGGATCTTCTTTTCCATCTCTCGGGATTGAAGACTCCAAAGGAAATTTGGGACAAATTGGAAACCCTGTATGGAAAACACGATGATTTGAGAGTATACCAGCTTGAGAGTGAGTTGATGTCTCTCCAACCTTCCAATTTAGAGACCTTAAATGATTTTTTCACAAAGTTCAAGCACATTATCTTACTATTGAAGCAATGTAAGGTGGAGAAGGAGGATGATCAGCGCATCCTCACCATACTCCAAACTTGGAGCTGATTATTCAGTGTTTGTCTCTGCATTCCATGCAGGGAATATCACAACCCCTGGATGGAATATGATTTCACTCAATGCCTTCATTGAGTCCCTCACAAGTGAACATGATAAGCTTATCTAGATGGGGATCAACAGATCCTCCTGTGATCCTCAGGGACCAAACATCTAAAGGGTCAAGGAAAGTAGCAGAAGAACCCAAAAACCAAATTCAAAGTTCCTAAGCCTAAAGTTGAAAACCAGCAGCATGAAGAGTCTTTCGGCTCAAAGAAGAACAAAGGAAAAGGGCATCATGGAAAGGAAAATGTCAAGTGTTCATATTGTGGGAAGGGATTCCACCCTGAACATGGTTGCATGAAAAATAAACTGGATGAAGCTACCTCTCTCCTTGAGAGAAATCACATCAATCTTCTGGAAATCTTTCGGAGGAGAGATCAGCAAGATCGGTAACCACAGCATGAAAGAGGTCATGCCCTCATGGAAAGCACTTCTAAGTCCAAAGCACTCTTGATAGATTCTGGAGCTTTGAACCACATGATGGTTGAAAGAGACTCATTCTCATATTTGGACACTGGAAAATCCATTCCTATCCACATGGGAGATGACTCCATAATCATATTTGAATGACAAGGTACTGTAGATCTTGAGCATGGTTATTTTTCCAATGTTCTGTATGTACCATCTCTTGCATCAAACCTCCTAAGTGTTTATCAAATGACACATATGAGAGTGCCCAAGAGAGTCTCCTTTAGCCCGAATGATGTAGGGATCACAGAACTTGCATCCGAAAAACTTGTAGCAAAAGGCCTTGCAAACCATCATGCAAAAGCCTACGAGTTCTCCCATTTTGTGGCGGATTCAAAGCCCACCACATTGCTGACTCATGGAAATGATGTTAGTAGACTGTGGGATGAGAGGTTCGTCCATATGAACTTCAAATACTTGCAGCAATTATGGAGGAATTCTATGGTTGAAGGCCTCCCAGTCATCAAAGCTACCACTGGAATTTGCAAGGGTTGTGTTGTTGGAAAGCACCCTGAGCATAAGTTCGATTGGGGGAAGGCAAGCCGAGCATCATGCATATTGGGAATGATACATTATAACATCAGTGGTCCCATTCCTATCACATCCATGAATGGATCAAGGTACGTTCTAAATTTCATTAATGACTATTCCAGATACACATGGGTCTTTTTTATCAAAAATAAGTCGGAAGTCTTAGAAAAAATCACTGAATTAAAGGCCTTGATTGAGAATGCATCTAGCCAAAAGATCAAGATCTTGAGATCTGAAAATGGCAGCGAGTATGTCAGTAATGAGTTACTGCATAAATGCTCCCAAAGCGGTATTCAAGTCCAGCATTCAGTTCCCCACACTCCCCTGCAGAACGGTGTAGCGGAGAGGAAGAGTCGGTCTCTCAAGGAGATGACCACATGTATGTTGGAATCAAAGAAGTTGGCTACAAATTTGTGGGCTGAATCCATGCATGCTACAGAATATATTTAGAACATATTTCCACACTCATCCATGAAAGGAAAGACCCCTTTTGAAGCATACTTCGGACACAAGTCGGATGTGTCGAATCTGCGGGTGTTTGGGTCCACTACGTGGGCCCGAATTCCTCTTGATAAAAGGAGGGCTTTGCAATTGCAAAGCATAGAATGTCTATTTATTGGGTATCCTAATGAATAAAAAGGTTTAAAGCTATTGGATATCAAAACAAAACATATCATCATCGAAAGGAGTGTCAAGTTTGATGAGACTCTTCAGGAGGTATAACTAGTGAAGGAGAAAACTGTTGAACTTCCTTCCTATTCTACTGAATATTTGGATGATGTAATTGGGGGTGATGACCTTGATTTGGATCCTATGATTTCTAATATCAGTGTACAGCAAACATTATATGCTGAATCAGAACCTGAAGTACAAAATCATCTCCCAACTTGGGCTCGACAGACACTCTCCTCCGCAGGAGATAACGTTGGAAATCCGGATGATCCAAGGAGAACCCAGTCTAATTTCCAAAGAGCAGGTATTGCACTCTCTTGTCCTGATTATTTGATGTCCAAATATTTTTATTTTATGATAATTTTAGAACCTAATTCTTACTACCATGCCTGCAAGGATCCGAGATGGAAAGTTGCCATGGATGAAGAGATGAATTCTCTTCAGAAAAACTCTACTTGGGAGCTAGTTTCTCTTCCTCCGGGAAGGAAATTGGTTCAATGCAAGTGGGTGTTTCAGACTAAGGTTGCTGGATATGGTAGCACCTAAAAATATAAGACAAGGCTGGTAGCAAAATTTTTCTCCTAGGTCCAAGGTGTGGACTACCATGAGACTTTTGCACCAGTTGCAAAAATGGACTCCATCCGCCTAGTTTTGACAATTTTTGCATCTAAGCACTGGGAAGTGCATCATATGGATGTTAATTCAGCCTTTCTGCATGGAGATATTCATGAGGAGATATACATGAAGCATCCTGAGGTCTACATTTTGGATCCATCTTTGGTTTCCAAGCTAAAGAAGTTAATATACGGGTTAAAATAGGCCCCAAGAGAGTGGTATTCCAAGATGGATTCCTTCCTTCTCTCACAAAAATTCCAACGGTGTAAATCAGATCCAAATGTGTATATACAGTAGTTTTATGGTCATTTTATTATTATTATTTTATATTTTGATGAATTACTGATCACAGGTATCACAATTGCTTCTATTTCAGTCATCAAAACCGCTCTCCACAATGCATTTGAAATGAGTGATTTGGGGCTCTTAAAACAATTTTTGGGGCTCGAAATTGAGCAAAATTATGATGGGATAATGGTCACTCAGTCCAAATACATATCATACCTATTATTCAAGTTTAACATGGCTGAATTTAGAGCTGCTCCATTCCCTTTCCTTTCATGGATCAACCTTGAAGAAGGAAAAAGCACACATCCCATGGACTGCACTATTTATCGACAGTTGATTAGTAGCTTGTTGTACTTGACTCATTCTCAGCCTAATATATATTATGCCATGAATGATGTATCAAGATACATGCAGTAGCCTCATGATATTCATTTGAAGGCAGCCAAGAGGATCCTCCAGTATATTCAAGAAACCAGGACCTACGACATTCACTATGTTGCAGACTACGAGCTAAAGTTGGTTGGGTACACAGATTCTGATTGGGTGGGTGATTCTATTGATTGGACATCTACTTTTGGACATGTATTCATGTTTGGTGGTGGCCCCATTTTCTGTTCTAGCAAAAATTTGGCCACCATAGCATTGTCTTCAGCAGAGGCTGAGTATCGAGGAGCGGTGAATGGTTGCATCCAAGCTATTTGGTTGCAAGGAATTATTTCAGAGTTTGATATTGGTAGTACTTTGTCCATTGTCCTCTTTTGTGACAATCAAAGTGCTATTAAGATATCCATAGATCCAGTTACCAGGCATAGGACCAACCATGTAGAGATACACATGCACTATATCATGGAGCTAGTGTATAACAGGACCATCATTCTGCAATACTGCCCGACTGATGAGCAGATTGCAGAAATCTTCACCAAGATATTTTTAGAAAAGATGTTAACTTACCTCCGTTCACTATTTGGGGTGATTTCATCAGGGTGATCCAACTACTTTCAGTGTTTAGCTTGAGGGCGGGTTTTTCCCACTGGGTTTTCCCTCTTTTCCTCACTTAGTATTGTTTTGAGCATTGTTTGAGTTTCAGTTTTGTATAGGGTGACCTATGGCCTTTTTTGCTGGGGCCCTAGCATTCTTATGCACTTTATGTTTCTAATCCTCTGAGTATAGCTTAAGGGGGGGTGTTGGAGACATTTACCACCACACACACTTATTTTGGTCAGTTTGGCCTAGTTAACCACTATCCTAAGTTTTATTGACTTAATTGACATCAGAGGAGCACTGTATGACACCAGCATGAGCACACCCATGCCTAACTTCAGTTAAGGAGGCCAACTAAGCCTTCTCCTTCATTTGAGGAGGCTGACTGGAGCACTCCGGGGGTGATCTAAGTGTCATAAATGCACAAATGCACTTAATTGCTAACTAATGGTTACAATAAGTTAAAAAGAGTAGTGAAGGTGCCTCCATTCATTAAATTGATTATTTAATTAATATTTAATGAACTGGATTCAACAGGGGTGACTTCAACCACCTCTGATGTCTAGTTAGACTTCAGTTAACCTCATCAGGGTTCATTGGGGTGATTGATGCGCTACCACTTGTTGGTTGGCATGTAGTGACATGTGTCTAAGCTACTTTCAGTTAGACTTAGTCATTTATTGCACTCTGACTTCAGTTAGAACTCAGTTGAGTCAATTAGGGTTTTGATCAGTGGTTAACTGGTGTGTTCACTATGGCTTACAGTCAGTTAAGCTACACCCATTCATTCAATTTGAATGACCTCCTTAGGAATTTGAATTGTATTGGAATTCATGCATCTTGCATGATCATTGTATTGTATCATCATTCTTTCATTTGATTATACAGAGCTGCTACTTCCATTGCAGCACCATTTTGCCAATTTATGCATATTTGTCTGTATTCTTTGTGAGACCGTGTTTTCAGTTCCTAGACCACTATGACAAATTAATACTTATAAAAAGAGAGAACACTAAAATAGTTTCGTTGTGCACACCATGGTGTCCCATGCTATCTCAGTGCAATCTTATATAGTTTTGCCCATGTCTTATGCCATCCCAATCAAATATCCAATCAATCCATAAATACCTATGATTTAGGATCTTGCCTAGTTGTTGAGTTTTAGATTGGATTTGATTCGAAAATATATCTATAGGTTTATTACACATGTTCTCTTGTGCCATGGTGGTGTCCCCTGATGTAGCTGAACTCTCTAAGTTCCCTTTTCTTTTATTTATATATAAAAAAGTAGTTTGTTTTTTCAAATGTCACTTTGAGTTGTTTTTAATTAACTCTTTACATAAATAATTCTCAAAAATATAAAAATAAATAATGTCATGGGGGTATCACAATCTCCCCCCTATTATTAACACCGTTCTCAATTTTATTTTTATTTTGAGATCTCTTTCAAACTACAAAACATGGACTCTGGAGTGATATGCTTCTGTCACGTACCCCAATTTCAATAACATTTTATGCTTAAGAAGAAATTATATTTAACTTTTATTGTCAAGTTTATGACTATTGACCAAGTGGGGTCAAGGATGACTATAATTAATTATGTTGAATATTTTATTATTTATTAAATAGAAGTTGAGACAAATAGCCTAAGGAGGCTGTTGAATGACTGTCCACTGACCCACTAGGAGGAATAAACTAGGGTGAGAGAAAAATGACACATGGAAGCATCCTCAACCACTTCTAGCTGTTGCAGGGGGAAACTTCCCTAATCTTGTGGTCATGCTCCCCAAGAGAGTGGAACAAAGAAAGTGGCTCATTAATTGAAAAACTAACCAAAAAGACCTAGGCATGCATATATCTATCCATCGAATTCAGCAGGAGGCTGTTCATTCTTTACCTTGTGAAATTTATGAAGTTGAGAAAAGAGCACAACATATTCGATGAGGGAAAATTTATAAGTGGTTTGAGTGTTAAGACTGCTTTCAAAACTAGTGTAGCTTGATAGCTGAGTTCTTTACTGTTGAGGATAGAAGTACTGTTGTTAAGTAATTTCATTCAGTTGCAGGGGTATTTAATCCCATTTCTTCACATATTGCTTTCATCCTAGTGGATCAGTGGACAGGATCGGGGGTCCTCAGACAAGCATTTGAGCTATCTTCAGGAAAAGGTTGGGTGGAACGAGATTCTTGGGTTGTTTGTCTCTTCTACAAATTACCAGGTTCCATTGTGTTATTTTATTTGTTTCTGTGTAAGCAAATGAATGGAATGAAGCAATCATGTTTATATTTCCTATTAATTCTTAGACACTATGAATCTACTAGTGGAATGCTTAAGTCTACATTTAAATAGGAAAGTTTACTTGTATATGGTTATATGAATAAATGCACCTAGAATTAGAAAGGATGGAATGATGAGTAAAATTTTCTTTCTGTATTTTTCCACTCATCGTATGATGAAGTACTCTAGTACAAAAGGATTGCTTAGCTGTAGATAGGAATGATTATACATGGATAAAATGAATCTAAACTATTATTGAATTGTAGAGTTTCCATTGAAATGAATCAACAATCTTTTCTTCTGATAAGTTTACCTGCAAAATCTTCAAATAACTGTTTTAAAATTGGAAGCTTTAATTGATTATTTTCCAAGCTACTTAGTATAATAACCCATTTCTAGAACTTATCATTGTCTGCAAAAAAAAACCTCTAAGGTTATTACACAGAGTTCATTATAGTAAGTTTTTGTCACAGTCATTTAAACTATGTGTATATAATATAATAACAATAATTACTATAATACATTCTAATTATTTAGACTTAGTAAAGGAATAAACCAATCATTATTTTAATACTGTAAAACCTAAAATATAACCAATGTTACTCTAGTTATATTATAATAATTAATGCACAAGTTAAACCTCAAATTGTTTCTTTTAAACATCTAACACATTAAATTCAGGATGAACAGTAAATAGACTGAAAATACTTAAGATTATAACATCTATTGCACTATAGTAGATCAATTAAGTACTTAGTAAAACAAAACATTAAACAATCAGTATAATACTAAGATTATTATTAAGATAAGTAAACTATACTTCTAAAACCCTACTCATTAATACAAACCTATTTACAGAACAAGAAGTTTACAACAACTATCCATTAGTTTAAAATAGTCAAACTATATATTTAAGATAAGGTCTAATTCTTATCTCCCAAAATAATTATCCAACAGATTAAGTAAATAAAAGGATAGATTTCGAGTTTTTCCATTTAAAATGAAAACTATTATGTTGATGTATTTGTAACTTCGGAATGTATTCACTTGTATATCTTATGTATTGTACCCCGATATTTATTTTGGGAAGTATTTGTAATGTAATTTAGTCATCTCATACCTCGATGTTCTTATCAGGAGATTCAATAATGTAAACAAGTCATATAAAGTCATAGAGGGTAACCCTCCCTATTGTTCAAGGGTTCATGACCCCACAGTTGTGGGCCCTGGGGTTATTAGACTCTCCTGGAGAATTCGGCCCTAGGTGAGTTAATGTAAGTCGAGGAAACATTCCCCACAATTGAGTTAATGAATAACCCTCCTTGTTGATCAGAGGGCAAAGTCCCCACACTTGTGGGGCACTAGGGTTATTAGACTCTCATAGAGATGTCGGCCCTAGTAAGTAATTGTTAAGTAAGGCTGACATGTTGGAGTGGAAATAAAGTGAACGAAAGAATATAAATAGAGAGTGAGCCTCTCTATTTATTTCACACACATTCACTCAGTGGGGCGCATGAGTGAGAGAGGAGAAGCTCTCTTAAGTGTGAGAGAGAGAACAACTTTAGAGATCTTCTTTTTTGTCTTTGGGTTTTAGTACTAGCATTGGTGAGGAAGTTGCGAGGTTTTCTCCTTTATGGTTTCCCCGAGGAAATTTCTTTGTGTCTCTTCTCTCTTGTGATTTTTGCTGTGCATGTTATTCTCTCAAATAAGATCCTAGATCATATTGCTTAAATGATAAAAATCTAACATGCTATTAGAGCTAACCTGAGAAGAAGGCACTGTGCAGCTGTGGAATCTGGGGCTTATTATTTTTTGAGTCTCTCTCAAGAATCCATCAGCAAACTTATTCTAGACTAACTCTCCATTGAAGGGTGCATCTTTCTGTCAAAGCAGAATTTGATTCTGGGCATTTTTAGTTTTTGGTGCAGGAAATTAGGGCTATTTATAGAAGAGGAATTTTTGAGTGAGTCCAGCATAGGATTTCTCTCCTCATCAAAATCCAATTTTAGAGACCTTTGTTGAGATTTTTGGTTGGGTGAAACTTTGGGAAATTCAAACCCTAGTTTGACCCCGGGCCTCAAAAACCCTAAAATACTAAAACTGATAGTTTTGGTTGATTCACTATATCTAGATATTGCAGAAGGCTCAAGTTCCAAAAAATTTCATATGTCGAAGATAAATTCTTGATGTATATTGTGTCCAAGTTTCAGCCTCATATTTTCTATATGCTAGGAGATATGATTCTTCCAAGTTAGGGTTCCAGGCTCTCCCAGTATTCCTCCCCAAACAGGACACTTGGGGAGAATTACTATATCTCGGGATACAAAAGTCCAAATGAAATTTATCAAGATGTTCCAAAAAGGGCATAGAATTTAATTTCTATGGTAAAATTTTCAGACCTTAAAGATGAAACAATGAGACGTGGCAATCCATACAACTTCGCTATGCTGAACAGTCCTGAAATCGGTCACCTTGGGAAAACGCTCATAAGTCCCAATTGGTGAAACCAATAGTGTTGGAACAAGGACAGATGGGTATACCTCAATAGGAAATTATAGACATGTAGGAGCAGTAATTTAGGAGATACCCCAGAAACAGTATCAAAAATTGTTGCAGAAGAAATTGGTAAACTAGGGCTTCCTGTTCCAAGAGCATCCCTCCACTGTTTTCATAAAATGAGTACATTGGACAACTCGCCTTGAATAGGTCTATATTTATATCCAATAAGATCTGAAAGATTCCAATTTTTAAAAATTAGGGTTTCTTTGACAAACCCTAAATCAGCTAGCTTCGGAACCAGGACGAACACCTCAAATCAGTAAGATCTAATCTTTTGTTATTTACATTTGAGGTTATAATTTCTAAATGACTATTCACACCATCTTGATGACAAGCTTGGTGAAACTGAAAAATTCCAAGCATGGAAGTATTGGATCTCACTGGTTCTTGAAGAAAATGAATTGGATACCTACATAAGTGGACAGGTTCCAGTTCCAGAGGGAGATGAGGCTAAAAGCCTTACACGAGAAGAACTTGGTCAAGGCCAAGAAGATCATTGCTGATTCAATCATGGGTCACCTTATACCACAAGTGTCTTCCCTAAAGACACCGAAAGAGATATTTGATTCCTTGACCAAGCTATTTGAAGGGAAGAACATAAATCAGAATATGACTTTGAGAAAACAATTCAAGAATGTGAAGATCCAGAATGAAGAGACCATGTAGTCATACTTTACAAGGGTCTCTCAAATCAAAAAAAAACTTGAAGCAATAGAAGAAGTGGAGAATGCAGAAGTTGTGATAACCACCTTGAATGACCTCCCAGGATCATGGGATTCATTCATTCGAGGAATGTGTGCCAGAAGGAAGTGATTACTTTCAGTAGACTCTGGGAAGAAGAAGAAGCTTGACTCATAATAAGAGAAGAGAATATGGGAGCAACTGAATATCAAGCTCTCACCATCCAAAGAAGATCCCTCAAGCGATGAGGAATATGAAGAACTCAATTCTTGTAGAGCCTCTTATCCATCTTGAGCATTTGGATAAGAAATGATGCTATTATGAATGAAGAAGATGATGAAGCTGAAAGAAGGAGTCTACCCATGAAACAAATAAAGATAAGTATTCATTTGTCATTTCATGATATTTTTTGTTTTGCACGAGGCTTCTCACGGAAAGAAGGCATAGACTACAAAGATACATTTGTAACCACTAGAAGTTAAGACAGACTCATTAAACAAGGCCTTGTACGAGCTCATAAGACACCCATGGGATAACACATACATGAGGAGATTGAAGATCACCTAGAGTGATGAAGATCTTAACCTTTGCTACAAGGTTGAAGATGAAAGCCTATAGAGGATTACAAACGCACAGATGGGTGCAAGAAGAACTTTTGAAAAGGTTCAAGATAAAGGATCTTGGTATCCAGTGATGGATACATAGAATATTAGTAGCAGAGGAAGCTACTTGTCACTTCGGTACAGAATGTTTCAGTGCATAAAGTATGAAAGATAGAGGGAGAATAATGCTCCACTTTAGAGGGAGTGACTGCAAAAGATCCTGAGGTTCAACATGGTACGACAAGATGGACAAATTACTGATGACTCTAGGATTTACCTTTGCTTCAAGGTTGAAGGTGGAAGACCAGTGATGCTCGTGTTATATGTCGATGACTTGTTCTTGAAAGAAAAGTGGAACTCATTAAAGTTGCAAGAAGAATACTTGCTATAGAGTTCGAGATGAAGGACTTGGATATGATGCACTACTTTCTAGGCATGGAAGTGTGGCAGAGTGTGGATGGAATCTACCTGGGAAAAGGGAAGTATGCAGAAGAGATCCTGAAGAGTTTCAAGATGATGGACTGCAAGGCCATGACCAAACCTATGGCATCGAACCTAAAGCTATTGAGTGTTGCTTCATCAGATTCGGTTGATGCCATGATGTATCGTCAGATGATTTTTTCCTTGATGTACCTGATGAATACGAGACTAGATATTTTCTTTGCTGTGAACACATTGAGACATGTTCACCTGATGGTTGCAAAGCATGCAGTGAGATACCTGAAGGGTACATTTGATTATTGGCTCAAGTATGAGGCAAATCAGAAGATTAACCTAGAGGGTTATGTGGATTTGGATTGGGCAAGTAGTTCCATTGATAGGAAGAGCACTTCGAGGTGCTACTTCAGTATGAGACTAGGTGTGATCTCTTGGTTTAGTAGGATGGAGTCTTGCATGACGCATAGAACAACTGAAAGAGGAGTAGTGAAGATCCAATATGTGATCTAGATCAAGATCTCTCGAAAAAGGGAGTTCTAGCACAATTGGTGAAGATAGGTTGTCTGAGCATAAAATCCTAGTGAAGCTCATAGGTAGCTCAGACGCAAACGATATTGTAGGTTGTCCTCAGATGTAATCATTCCTGGAAAAGCTCGCAGGTTATCCTTAGACGTAATCAACCCTGATGTGATCCTATGCTAGAAATGGCCAAAGTGAAGTTTGAGTACTTCAGGGAGAAGCTTGGTGTTCTCCAGATTAAGATTCCCTTCAAAGGGAAGTGATGAGTCTATGATCCATTCTGATGTGACTATGGGATGTGTTCCCACATGATCAGATATAAGTGCAGAGCCATTCTGATGTGATTGTGGGATGTGTTTCCACATGATAAGATGTAAGTGTAGAGCCATTTTGATGTGACTATGGGATGTGCTCCCACATGATCAGATGTAACTGCAGAGCTATTCTGATGTGACTGTGGGATGTGTTCCCACATTATCAAATGTAATTTCAAGAGCCATTATAATGTGACTGTGAGATGTGTTCCCACATGATCAAATGTAAGTGCATACCCATTCTGATGTGACTCTGGGATGTCTTCCCACATGATCATATGTAAGTGTAGAGCCTTTCTAGCATGGATGCGGGATGTGTTTCCCACATGGCTAGATATAAGTGATGAGCCCTTCTAGCATGGATGCGGGATGTGTTCCCCACATGGATGGATATAAGTATTGAGACTTTCTGACATGGTTCTTGGATGTGTTCCTCCCATGGTCAGATATAAGTGTTGAGCCTTTCCAACATGGTTCTTAGATGTGTTCCTCCCATGGTCGGATGTGAGTATTGAGCCTTTTCGACATGGTTGTTCGATGTGTTCTTGTTGGATATGTTCTTCCCATGGTCGGATGTGAGTGCTGGGCCTTTCTAACATGGTTGTTGGATGTGTTCCTCCCATGGTCAAATGTAAGTGTTGGGTGGGCCATTCTAACTAAGGGTCATATATAAGTGTTGAAGAAGACCTACATAGAGGATAGGCCTACAACCAACATGAAAAAGGGCTGGCTCTATAGAACTTCCTATGACGAGAATAATCAACAGATAGCACCAGTTGATCGAGATGGAAGGAGAAGTGATGATGATGATTAGTTGATGATCCAACATTGATGATGATCCAGCTTTGATGATGATCTAGTGATGATGTTGATCCAGTGATGATCCAGTTTCGATGATGATCCAGCTTTGATGATGATCCAGTGATGATCCAGCTTTGATGATGATCCAGAGAAGAATATTTGTGCTGATGAATTGTGTCAAGAGAATACCTTCCTAGTTAAGAGGGAGTGTTGATGTATTTGTAACTTCGAAATGAATTCACTTGTATATCTTATGTATTGTACCCCGATGTTGATTCCAGGAAGTATTTGTAATGTAATTAAGTCATGTCATACCCCGATGTTCCTATCGGGATATTCAATAATGTAAACAAGTCATCTAAAGTCATATAGGGTAACCCTCCTTATTGTTCAAGGGTTAAATACCCCACAGTTGTGGGGCCCGAGGGTTATTAGACTCTCCTAGAGAAGTCATCCCTAGGTGACTTAATGTAAGTCGAGGAAATAGTCACCACAATTGAGTTAATGATTAACCCTCCTTGTTGATCGGAGGGAAAATTACCCACAGTTGTGGGGCACTAGGGTTATTAGACTCTCCTAGAGATGTCGGCCCTGGTAAGTAATTGTTAAGTGAGGACGACATGTTGGAGTGGAAATAAAGTGAACGAAAGAATATAAATAGAGAGTGAGCCTCTCTATTTATTACACACACACTCACTCACTAGGGCGCATGAGTGAGAGAGAGAACAACTATGGAGATCATTTTTTCTGTCTTCGGGTTTTACTGCTGCCATTGGTGCTCATTCTATCTCTGAGGAAGTTGTGGGGTTTTCTCCTTTATTGGTTCCCAGAGGAAAATTCTTTATGTCTCTTGTCTCTTGTGACTTTTGCTGTGCATGTTATTCTCACAGATAAGATTCTGGATCATATTTCTTAAATGATAAAAATATAACATATTATTTATATCAAAAATTGAAATTATAAAATTAACCTAAATATCAAAACTGTTATTAAAATAAAAAGAAAAACCCTATGTTCAGCCTTTACAGTACAGCTTTTACAAATAGTTTTTCAAACAATTAAAATTACCAAGGCTTTAACTAATTTCCAACCCAAGAAATTACAAAAAGAAGACCAATGCTAACATATAATGCATTGGCCGTAACCTCTTCCCTTTAAAAGAACTGTAAACAAAGTCTTACATTATCAAGAAATTAATACATATGCTATTATTATAAAGAAGCTAACAGATTTGTAGCCACACAAGAGCTACTCTGGCTGAGCAAAAAGGCCAAGGAAGTTGCCACCCAACGTATTCACAGTATGAACAAACATTTAAAAACCTTTAATAGTATTTTTTTTAACTAAATCGCTATTACAAGAGCCCTAGCCATTTTGCGAAACCCTAAGGGCTATCATCAAGGATGGCCTTACGACCTCCACTATATTCTTTACCAAAACCAAACAACAATTAACCACCAGTAAATTTTGAACATTGAAGTATTAATGCACAAACACCATCGGCAACACTGCAGAAAAATTCACGAAGAAGGGTATGCCAGGGTTGGGACCAAGGCTTACCAAGCCTATCGTGCTCACAACCTTCATCTTCATAGGAATCTCCTTCGACATATGAGTGTGTATGGCCAAGCATTTTTCCACCTACATTCAAACAAACAACATGTGCTTTGAACTGTTTTGGTAAAATAACTGAGTTTTTAATTAAAGAAAAGAGAAGAATTCCTGGAGGGTTTGCATTACGAATTACCATTCTTAGAATGGAGTTCAAAGAAGCAATAATGGCGAAGAACCCAAGAATTAACACCTACTAACATCGTAGGAAAACCAGAAGTGGCCACCTTTTAATGTTGAGCTCACGGTGATGGCGAAAAACCAGAGCTATAAACCTGCAAATGACACAACCGAGCTTGAAGAATGATTTTGGTAAGGAACCAGAGAAGCCAACTCGCTAATGTCATGCCCAAGTCAAGAAAGCCAGAGACCCTACAAGGCCGAGGGCATGTCAGCCAGCTCCTCCTTCCCAAACAAACAACAAACTATTGAAGCCAAAACACATTTAGGGTAACTTGAATGAAAAGGAATAGGGTTTATTGCAAAAACCCTCTATCCATCGAGCAACCACCACGTGGTTTCCACTTTTTTTTTTAAATTCTTTTGGGTTTTTGTATGGTTTTAAACTTGCATGATTAACCCTACATTATATACAAATTAATACCATTATTTTGGCTTAAATTTAAACAAGTCATTTGGTATGTGGAGGTTTTGAGATAGATTATAGTTTATATATATATATATGCATTGTCAAGTTCTAGCTAGGTTTAGTTATTATTGTATGCATTGGTTTTATGCCTAGGGTAGTTTCATTGATTTTGTAAGTTAGTTTCTAGCTACCATCTTAATGATGTTAATATTTTATGCTTAGGTAAGATTTAGGGTTAATTTGGATATAATCCATAGTTATAAAACATTTGGAGTCTATTAGGGCTTCTAGTATGAAAAATAACTAAAAGCATGTTTGGATAATCGTATACAATCAATCATATAATTCAAGTGCTTAGAACAAATAATCATGCTTGCAACTCAAATTGTTACCTAGGTAGAGAAGTCTTTGATACAGGCCTAGGAACTCATCCACACCGATAATCTAGACAGTAAATAGAGTCTAAGGTTGTGTTTTCCTAACCTATTCTTTTAGTCTTTATAGATTTAATATCTTACATCATAAACTGGAAGAAAGTTTTACCTGTGAATCCTGTACAAGCATCGGATCTGCGTTAGCTTTAAGAAAAGATAACTAAGCCTTGGGCTAACCTCAAGCCCCCTACAATAAGAAAAGAAAGAACCATAAAAAATTATACACATTCTTACAAACAAACTGATGATTTGAATTCAATAATTTGAAACTCTTTAAGTTTTGATAAACTTTTATTCAAGACTGAAAATCAATAAAGTTTGTGTAGGGTTAGTGACATGTGACTTAAATGTTAGTAAGCACATTTCTCTAGCCTTTTAGTTACATTTAACCAAAGAAAATTTAACCCCTAAGTTTCCTCTTGATAACCTGTCTTGTAATCTACCTGTTAATTAAACCAAAGTTAGTTATTAAACTAGCATTCTGGCGAAGATTTATCATTAATTGTCACATAGAAAATTTTTAAATTTTTGTGAATTTTAGGGATGTCACATATGGTATCAGAGCACACATTTAGAAACTAGGCCTGAAGTGGCTTAGCACACGTAAACAAAAAGTAAATAGAAAGTATGGATACTGATTTATGATTTTAAATGTTGTTGTATAGAATATTTTTGAATTAGATTTGCAGGTATGGAAGGACTCGAAGTGTATGCTGAAGAGAGGTCCCCGTTAAAATGAACAAAATAATTCTGGAAAAGAACCTGCTAAGGAAGATATAACTAATAACTCATCTGAATTACTGCAAATAGTTAAGGATCTAAAAACTGAAATGGAGACTGTTTAAAAAAAGAAAATGAGAGAATCCTAAGAGCTCAGGAGGAGCTAAATCAAATACTGCTGGAAAAGTTTTATAACAAAGAAAAGGATAAACAGATAGAATCTTACACTATGTCCTATCAACATAAGAGTAAAAGGTCAAAACACTGTAAAATTGAAAGTAGTTTGTTTTCTGAGATTAGCGGTAATTCACACAGAAAGAAACACCAGAATTCTAGTGACAATAGCAATAGTAATTATCGCTCTAGAAAGAAGAAATACAAACCTTATGAAGATATTTCTGGTTTCAAAAATATTAAACCACCAAATTTTAATGGTGAAGCAGAAAAGGGAGAGGAAGCCATTGCATACAACAACCACTACCAAGATTCATCAAAATTCATCCCATTTGAAATTCTGTATGGTAGAAAATGAAATACTCCCATCTCATGGAGTAACACGGTTGACATGTTAATACTAGGAACCGAGTTATTAAAGGAGATGGAATTAACCATGAAGCATGCACAAGGTAATTTAAAGGTTGCACAAGACAGACAGAAGAGTCAAGCGGATCTTAAACGAATTCAGAAAGAGTTCCAGGTGGGAGAACATGTTTTCATTAAGGTAAAACCTTAAAAGAGCTCCTTAAAATTAGGGAGTTGTGCTAAGTTAGCACCTAGGTATTGTGGGCCTTTCAAAATATTGTCCAGAGTTGGATCGGTGGCATACCAATTAGCCTTACCACCAAATCTTAAAGTTCATAATGTTTTTCATATTTCTGTTTTAAAAAGATATGTACATGATGCTACTCATGCGATAAATTGGAATGATGTACAGGTGGAGCCCGAAGGATATTTTCTAGTGGAACCGTACTCTATCCTCGACAAGAGGGAAATCCCACTTCAGAATCGCACCATTGGACAGGTGAAGGTGCAATGGAAGCACCTTAGTCCAAAAGAAGCAACTTGGGAATTGGAGAGTCATATGCAGGAAACATATCCAATTATGTTCCAGGGCAATTCTGAGGATGATGAATAAAGCAACATCGAGGATGATGTTGGATTTAAGGGGGGGTGTCACATACCCCAATTTTAATAACATTTTATGCTTAAGAAGACATTATATTTTATTATTATTGTAAATTTTATGACTATTAACCAAGTGGGGTCAAGAATGACTATAATTAATTATGTTGAATATTTGATTATTTAATAAATATAAGATGAGACAAATAGCCTAAGGAGGCTGTTGAATGAGTGTCCACTAACCCACTAGGAGGAATAAACTGGGCTGAGAGAAAAATGACACATGGCAGCATCCTCAATCACTTTTAGTTGTTGCAGGGGGCAACTTCCTTAATTTTGTGGTCATGTTCCCCAAGAAAGCATAACAGAGCAGGTGGCTCATCAGTTGAAAAACTAACCAAAAATACCTAGGCGTGCATATATATATCCATCGAATTCAACAGGAGGTTGTTCATTCTTTACCTTCTAAAATTTTTGAGGTTGAGAAAAGAGCACAAGAGATTCGATGAGGGGAAAGTTAGAAGTGGTTTGAGTGTTAAGACTTCTTTCAAAACTAGTGCAGCTTGATAGCCAAGTTCTTTACTGATGAGGACAACAGTATTGTTGTTATGTACTTCTCTTGAGTTACAGGGGTATTTAATCCCATTTCTTCACACAGTGATTTCATCCTCGTGGATCACTGGATAGGATCGGGGGTCCCAAGACAAGCATTTGAGCTATCTTCAGGAAAAGGTTGGGTCGAACGTGATTCTTGGGTTTTTTGTCTCTTCTACAAATTACCCTGTTCCATTGTGTTATTTTATTTTTTTATGTGTAAGAAAATTATTGGAATGAAGCAGACATGTTTAGATTTCCTATTAATGCTTAGATACTATGAATTTTCTAGTGAAATGCTTAAGTCTACATTTAAATAGGAAAGTTTACTTGTATATGGTTATATGAATAAATGAACCTAGAATTAAATGATGGAATGATGAGTAAAATTTTCTTTCTATATTTTTCCACTCATCTTACGATGAAGTACTTTAGTATAGAAGGATTGTTTAGCTGTAGATAGGAATGATTATACATGGATAAAATGAATCTGAATTATTATCAAATTGTAGAGTTTCCATTGAAATGAATCAATAATCTTTTCTTTTGATACGTTTACCCGCAATATCTTCAAATAAGTGTGTTAACATTGGAAGCTTTAATTGGTTATTTTCCAAGCTACTTAGTATAATAACCCATTTCTAGAACTTATCATTGTATGCAAAAAAAAAACCTCTAAGGTTATTACACAGAGTTCATTATAGTATGTTTTGGTCACACAGTTCATTATAGTAGGATTATGTTTGAGATCCACATTTTTCAGTTTTCAAGGAGAGCTTTATGAACAAACCTATGGGGTCGCCATGGGCTCTCCCCTCTCACCGACTATAACCAACCTATTTATGGAAAATTTTGAACAAAAATCTCTATCCACTACACATTCAAGACCTGAGTGGTGGTCAAGGTATGTGGATGACACTTTCTTAATTTGGGCACATGGTAGAGAGGAGTTGGTTAAATTTATGGATCACCTTAACAAACAATCCGACTCCATCAAATTCATAATGGAGATGGAGGAGAGTAATTGCCTACCTTTTCTTGCTACACTTATTATCAGAAATCATGATGAGGGTGTATCTCATAAGGTGAACAGAAAGAAAACCCACACTGAGAAATACCTTCACGCTCTTTCTCACCATCATCCACAACAAAAAATGGGATTCATGAACACTTTGATCACCAGGGCCATTAGGATTTCAGATACAAAGCACCTAGAAGCAGAAAAAGAACACTTACATGATGTTTTCTTAAGTAATGGGTATGATGCTAATCAAATCAAGAGAGCTTTTGCAAAAATGAAAAAACCTAGGCACTTGAAAGAAAAGAAGGTGGGTGAACACAAAGCTTTTCTTCCATACATTCAAGGTGTAACAGACAAAATGGCAAAGCACTTGAAGAAGAAAAGTATCGACTCTGTGTTATTGCCCCTTAACAACATAATAAAGCTCCTGAAATCAGTCAAAGACCCCATTGACCCTTCCCTAAAAAAGGGTGTCTACATGATTCCGTGTGAATATGGGAAGGCCTACATTAGTGAAATAGGGAGATCCATTAGAACTAGGGTTAAAGAACACTGCGCAAACATCCGGCTAGATAGAATGTAGAAATCTGCTTTGGCCCAACATTCCCATGGCACAAAACACCCTATTAAGATTGAAGACATGAAAGTCCTTGCTCAGGTTGATAATTGGTCCTTAAGAAGGATCAGGGAGGTGATCGATATTGAAAAACACCCCAATTGTTTAAATAAGGATGATGGCCTGACCATCAGCAGGTCGTGGCTCCCTAACCTGACTAAATTAAGCTATCTAATACCAAATTAATTAACATTGGTTTAATAAAAACATAAAAAATTAAAAATTAAGAATTAATTAAGATTTATCAAATTTACTTAGAAAAACTCCTTAAACAAAACCTAGATTTTAGTAAAAACTTGACATTTTATAACTTTAATATTATTAGGTTTATAATAATTAAAACATACATAATAAACTTAAACCTTAGTGCTTTAAATTCTAATTTATTAAAAAACATTATTATAGTATAACATAAAATTGAAATGTTATTAACAACATTAATTAAAAATTTTTTTAATATAGTATACCATATAATTGAAAAGTTTTTAATAACATTAATTAAA
Organism: Pseudotsuga menziesii; assembly: GCA_001517045.1. Lineage (NCBI taxonomy): Eukaryota > Viridiplantae > Streptophyta > Pinopsida > Pinales > Pinaceae > Pseudotsuga > Pseudotsuga menziesii. Next base: position 30,779 of record LPNX011195200.1, on the reverse strand, counting down.
ATATTTAATTTAACAATTTTAAAATAAAATTCAATAAATTTAAAAAAATTTATAAACTAAAATAACTTTATGATAACATTAAATTTTTTTTAAAACTTTTAAATTAAACCTTTTATTTCTAAATATAAACCCTTAAAAATGAAAACCAATATTACTGTACAATAACATTAAAAAAATTTAATTAAACTTTTTTAATTAAAAGATATATTAATTTATAGACTTTTATAAAATTTTTATAAAACCTTTAGAAAATGAAACCCTAAATGTCGGCTAACTATGGCAGTTCTATATTTATATGGAATGGAGATTCTAAGATCACCTCAGGAATCGATTATGTCTTGAATATGAGCAAAGAATGGCTCAAAACGTCGACAATGAATCACTACCTACCACGGACTCTCCATAAGATGCCATTAATAGCTACCGCAGATTCTCAGCCAAAACTAAAGTATTACATTATCAAGAAATTAATACAGACACCATTAATATAAAAAACCTAACAGCTTCGTAGCCACACACGAGCTACTGTGGCTGAGCATAAAGGCCAAGGAAGCATCCACCCAACGTATTCACTATATGAACAAACATTTAAAAACCTTTAATAGTATTACTTTTTTTAACCTAAATCACTATTACAAGAGCAGTAGCCATTTTGCGAAACCCTAAGGGCTATCATCAAGGATGGCCTTACAGCCTCCACTATATTCTTTCCCAAAACCAAACAACAATTAACCACCATTAAATTTTGAACACCAAAGTATTAATCCACAAACACCATCATCAACACTGCAAAAACATTCATGAAGAAGGGTACCCCAGGGTTGGGACCGAGGCTTACCGAGACTATCATGCTCATAGCCTTCCGCTTCAAAGGAATTTCCTTCAACATACAACTATCTAGTGCCAAGCATTTTTCCACCTACATTGAAACAAACAACATGTGCTTAGAACTGTTTTGGTAAAATAGCTGAGTTTTTAATTAAAGAAAAGAGAAGAATGCCTAAAGGGTTTTCATTACGACTTGCCAGTCTTAGAATGGATTTTGAAGAAGCAACAATGGTGAAGAACCCAATCATTAACACTTTCTAACATTGTAGTCAAACAAGAAGTGGCCACCATTTAATGCTGAGCTCACGATGATGATGAAAAACCAGAGCTGTAAACCTGCAAATGCCACGGTCAAACTCGAAGAACAATTTTGGTAAGGAACCAGGGAATCCAACTCGCTAATGTCACGACCAAGTCAAGAACGACATAGACCCTAGGAGGCCGAGGGCATGTCATCCTGCTCCTCCTTCCCAAACAAAAAACAAACTGTTGAAGCCAAAATGCATTTAGGGTAACTTGAATGAAAATGCATAGGGTTTATTTCCAAAGCCCTCTATTCATCGAGAAACCATCACATGGTGTCCACTTTTTTTTGAAATTCTTTTGGGTTTTGATATAGTTTTGAACCTGCACGATTAACCCTGCGTTCTATACAAATTAATACCATTACTTTGGCTTAAATTTAAACAAGTCATTTGGTATGTGGAGGTTTTGAGATAGATTATAGTTTATATATATATATATGCATTGTCAAGTTCTAGCTAGGTTTAGTTATTATTGTATGCATTGGTTTTATGCCTAGGATAGTTTCATTGATTTTGTAAGTTAGTTTCTAGCTACCATCTTAATGATGTTAATCTTTTATGCTTAGGTAAGATTTAGGGTTAATTTGGATAGAATCCATAGTTATAAAACATTTGGAAGGTATTAGGGCTTCTAGTACCAAAAATAAATAAAACCATGTTTGGATAATCGTATACAATAAATCATATAATTTAAGTGCTTAGAACAAATAATCACACTTGCAACTCAAATTGTTACCTAGGTAGAGCAATCTTTGCTATAGGCATAGGAACTCTTCCACATCGATAATCTAGATAGTAAATAGAGTCTATGTTTTTTTCTTCCTAACTTACTCTTTTAGTCTTCAGAGCTTTAATATCTTCAATCATAACCTGGAAGAAATTTTTACCCATGAATCCTGTACAAGCATCAGATCTTCATTAGCTTTAAGAAAAGCTAAGTAAGCCTCAGGCTAACCTCAAGCCTCCTTAAATAAGAAAAGAAACAACCATAAACAAATTATACACATTCTTACAAACAAACCAGTGATCTAAATTCAATAATTTCAAACTCTTTAACTTTTGATAAACTTTAATTCAAGACTGAAAATCAATAAATTTTGTGTAGGGTTAGTGACATGTGACTTAAAGGTTAGTAAGAAAATTTATGTATCCATTTAGTTATAGTTAACCAAAGAAAATTAACTCCTAATTTTCCTCTTGATAACCTGTCTTGTAATATACATGTTAATTAAACTAAAGTTAGTTATTAAACTAGCATTATGGCTAAGATTTAGCATTAATTATCACATAGAAAAATTTTAATTTTTTGTGAATTTTAGGGATGTCGCAGCTTCTCTCACTTTATACTCCATTTCCCAAGTTGCCTCTTCAGGGATGAAGTGCTTCAATTACACTTTTATTTGAACGATGCTTCGATTCCATAGCATATGTTCCTTCCTATCTAGGGTCTGGAAAGGTTTGGTCTGGAACTCACCCTTGGGTTATACCTGAATCACATTCTAGTCAATTATATGAGTAGTATCATGTAAATATATATATATTAATAATGAAACATGAAATACATCATGTACTTTTATAGTAGGGGGAACTGCAAGCTGATAGGATACTGTTCCTACCTTAGATAACACTTTGAAAGGTCCACACAATTCAACAAGTTTCTGTGCAAGGTGAAGTACCGGCTAATTTCACTTCAATTCCCGCAAAGTCATCTTCTGCAAATAAGTCATTAGGACCCACTAACACTGAAGAAGCTAGAAGTGGGTACTCAGTTTTTGTTAGCAACTTGCATGTGAATATAACCCCTGCTGAAGTTGAGGCAGAGTTCAAGAAGTTTGGAGCAATTAAGCCTTTTGGGGTTCAAGTTCAAATTACCCAAGGAGGTGGAGCCAGTTATGCTTTTATTGAATTCGAGGAAGCAACTTCAGTCCAAGCTGCAATTGAGGCAGCCCCTATTCCAATGGGTCAGCGTCAAGTATCTATCAGGAAGAAACATTCATTTACTATTACTGGTAGAGATGGCTTCAGAAATGATGCAACAAGAAGACACTGTGGGTACTCCTCCGTCTCCGGTGGACATGGACGCGGATGCGGAGTAAGTGGAACAACTGATTTTGCGAACAAGAGACAAGTAAATGGAACAAGTGATTTTGTGAACAAGAGAGATGGAGCTGGAGGAGGTTCCTTACCAGGAAAATAATCAAGTAAAAAATGGTCGAATGGTGAAAATAAATGGGATAAAATATGCTGCTTTGTGATGTGGTTAACAATAAAATTGTGTTTTACTTCAAGTTCTGTGCAACATTGACTTGCTCTTTACCTAAAATATTACCTTGAACTATAATTATGCTAGTATTCTAAACCTTGGATCATGTAATAGGGAGATGTTATATGTATCATGAAATGGAAAATATGTGCAATGTATAAGTTTTGAGGTTATATTTCTATTATTTAAATTTGATTTGTCTAATTTGATATAAATATTTTCAATATTAAACAAATAATATATATAAACATTTATGGCAAAATATATAAAAAGTGAGTAATTTGAAAGAGGGTTGAACTTGTAAAGCAACATCTATCAAGCATACAATGAGTATCTTTTGGTGCATGCACCTTCAAGAAGTAGCATCTTTCCATTATATTTATAGTTATGCCCCTATGTCTTGGAAAGGTTGAAGTTGTAAACAATAACAATTGTTATTGTGAGTAAATGATTCATCCTTATGCTTGTAGTAAATGCTATAGTGCTCATTACTAAAACCATATATTAAGTAGGACAAGTTCTTTTTAGGATATCTCTTCATCAAACTTGAAGTTTGAATTGTAGTAATTGAATACTTCACAATTATGTTTCAAGACACTTGTTGACTGCTTCTATTTAGCCATATGTTTGGTCGTGATAAGAGGTACTCATTTGCAATCTATTTTCTTATAGTCTAAATATTTCTTGCCAAAATGTGTTGGTGAATGTGGGATCATGATATGTCAAAATATAGTGAGGACCACCATCAAGTTTGAATATACATTTTAAAAATATTCAGATAGTCATTTACAAGGTAACTCTATGTTGGAGAGCACAAAAAGTGAACATATTTGGAAAGTTGATCATCAACCACCAAGATGATTGGTTTGTTAGATGTCTTCAAAAGACCAACAATAAAATCCTTCGAAATGTCAGTGCAAATATTGGTTGGTATTGTTAATGGTTGAAATGCCTTGTGAGTCTTTATCGGCTCACCCATGATCCTTTGTTAATTTTCACATTCTTTACTAGAAAAGTAAGGATATTATTTTTCTTCCTTTTGAGAAGAACATGTGGTTAACAAATGCATAACTTTTTTGAAATCCTAAATGACCTTTGAGAGGGGATCAATGCAACTCTTATGTTTTTAGTTTTAAAGTGGATTTAGGTACGAAAAACAAGAAACCTTAATATCACAATGTCTTATTATTGAGGTTAACCCTCAAGAGGGCTAGGATTATCTTCAATTCACTTGATCAAATAAGATGCAATAACATTGGTTATCCCTTATTCTCGTGCTTCCTTTGATATCCAATTACCAAATATGATAAGACAAAGATGGATCCCTCTTCCTCATGTATCCATAACGATGCTTTAGCCACACCATTTCACTTTCCCTTTTTGTATATCATCTCATAATCATTAAAATTCATGAGAAAAATTATGCTACTTATGATTTAGAATTGGATTTTGTGATACATGCATTAAAGATGTGGTGCCATCACTTGATCGAGAGAAAATTTATCTTAATGACGGATAATAAGGGTTTAAAGTGTCTATTGGATCAACAAAATTCAAACGTAAGGTAAGCTAGGTGGCTAGCTTTCCTTAGTGAATATGATTTCGATATCCAACATATCAAGGGGAAGGAAAATAAAGTAGATGATGCTCTGAGCAGAAATGTAAGATTAAATTTTATGGCAGCAATCAGTACTTACAAAACAAATTTAGAAGATCAGCTCAAGAAGGAGTAAAATTGGATAAAAATACCAAAAATTGCAAGCTAAAGTGGTAGAAAATGTAACAGAAAGTTTAAGTATAGGCTACAGTCTAAATGAAAAGGGGTTAATACTTTATAAAAATAGATTTTATATACCTAATGTACCTAAAGTTAAATTGCTATTTTTGAATGAAATACATAAGAGTCCTTATTCTGGACACCCTAGCTATCATAAGATGATAACTATGTTACAGAAAGATTACTTTTGGCCAAATATGAAGAATGAGCTCGCAGAATATATTACTAGATGTTTTGAATGTGAACAGGTTAAGACTGAACATCAACATCCAACCGGTTTATTACAGTCGTTACCAATTCCTTGCTGGAAATGGGAAATAATTAGCATTGATTTTATTACAGGTTTTCCTGAAAATCAGAACCAGATCGATTCGACAATGATGTGGAGGTTTTGAGATAGATTATATATATATATATATATATATATATATATATATATATATATATATTCCTTGTCAATTTCTAGCTAGGTTTAGTTATTATTGTATGCATTGGTTTTATGCCTAGGATAGTTTCATTGATTTTGTAAGTTAGTTTCTAGCTACCATCATAATGATGTTAATATTTTATGCTTAGGTAAGATTTAGGGTTAATTTGGATAGAATCCATAGTTATAAATCATTTGGAAGGTATTAGGGCTTCTAGTACCAAAAATAACTAAAACCATGTTTGGATAATCGTATACAATCAATCATATAATTCAAGTGCTTAGAACAAATAATCACGCTTGCAACTCAAATTGTTACCTAGGTAGAGCAATCTTTGCTATAGGCCTAGGAACTCTTCGACATCGATAATCTAGACAGTAAATAGATTCTAAGTTTTTTTCTTCCTAACTTACTCTTTTAGTCTTCTGAGATTTAATATATTCAATCGTAACCTAGAAGAAAGTTTTACCCATGAAGCCTGTACAAGCATCGGATCTGTGTTAGCTTTAAGAAAAGATAAGTAAGCCTGAGGCTAACCTCAACCCCCCTTCAATAAGAAAAGAAACAACCATAAAAAATTATACACATTCTTACAAACAAACCAATGATCTAAATTCAATAATTTCAAACTCTTTAACTTTTGATAAACTTTAATTCAAGACTGAAAATCAATAAATTTTGCATAGGGTTAGTGACATGTGACTTAAAGGTTAGTAAGAAAATTTATGTAACATTTTAGTTATAGTTAACCAAAGAAAATTTAACTCCTAAGTTTCCTCTTGATAACCTGTCTTGTAATATACATGTTAATTAAACTAAAGTTAGTTATTAAACTAGCATTCTGGCTAAGATTTAGCATTAATTGTCACATAGAAAAATTTTAATTTTTTGTGAATTTTAGGGATGTCACAACTTTTCTCATTTTATCCTCCATTTCCCAAGTCACCTCTTCAGGGATGAAGTGCTTCAATTACACTTTTATTTGAACGCTGGCTCGATTCCATAGCATACGTTCCTTCTTATCTAGGGTGTGGAATGGTTTGGTCTGAAACTCACCCTTGGGTTCTACCTGAATCACATTCTAGTCAATTATATGAGTAGTATCATGTATCTCTCTCTCTCTCTCTCTCTCTATATATATATATATTAACAATGAAACATGAAATACATCATGTACTTTTATAGTAGGGGGGACTACAAGATAATATGATACTGTTCCTATATTAGATAACACTTGGAAAGGTCCACGATACCTTACTTCCATCTTGGAACATCTTCCCAAACCCAAAGAACTCTGGTTTTTTGGTTGCAAGTCAAACTAAGGCTTTAATTTTTCGAGGATTTGACCACTGAAAAAATTCAATCCATGGGCTAAAATATGCGCCTAGGAGGGGCTCACTTCCCATTATCACTTGCACTCTAAAATTCCTCTTCAGTAGGAAACCCTAATTTTCTTGTTTGGAGAAGGAGAGAGATTTACTGACCGAAAGTTTCTCTTTTCAATCTAGGTATGATACCATTTTAAGGTTATATTTTGTTATAACTTAATTTATAATTTCATGAGAATTTAATACATTTTCACAATAATAACATAAAAAGGATCTATGAATGAAACACTATCACTAGGTACATAACAATTTATCATAAGAAACCAAAATGGGAAAAAATAAAAAAACTTCCTCAATATAGAGTACCAAAAATCAATTCCCAAAGAACAAGGTCTCATAAGAGAGAGAGACCAAACCCTAGCATAAGAGACAAAGACACCAAAAACACTTCTCTTCCTCCTTCTCTATTCTTCCCCTTTCTCTCTCTTGCGCAATACATATGTGAGTGATTATGTGCAAATGAGGGAGGGAGCCTCCCTATTTGTACTAATAACTTGACTGACCTTTTAACCTAGTTGGGAGAACCTATCAAATTTGCAGGGTCGACCTACCTAGGAAAACTCAAAATAATATTTATATTAATCTTTTCTTGGTACTATTGACCCGATTACAATGTAGGTTTTACGTCATCAATTTTACATGACCTTTTACATTAATGACATCTTACGAAGGAGGAATAATAGTAATAATGTAAATTACAAGTATAATATTCTTCATAGTTACATTATTTCAACATTTTTAAACCTGAACTGGTAGTGTCCCTTGCCATTATGATTTTAAAAAGTACTAATTGATGCCTTATCATGAAATACTTTAGCAAAACCCCCATCACCTCCAGTATCAAATATGGTAGGAGAAACATGAGAGGAAACCTCATGTCCATTAACCATCAAGGAAAGGACTTGTAGTTTTCTTCTATAACCATTGTACTTCTTATTTCCAAAAATCCTCTCAACCAAGGAGGGTTGACTATCTTAGAGAACAAACATATCTTGAATGAAAATACTAGGATAGAAATTGGAAGGCTTACCAAAAAAATTAACATCAATAAATGGCACCTTACCACATGTAGTGCTCCCATACATATTTTCAATTGAAATGGTAAGAGCGACCAAATCATTGCTGTCAGAGATCAATAGAGATTCTTTATCAAAAGGACACTTATCCCTAGAAAGTCCTAAAGGTCAATCCATCACCTTGGAATTAATTAGAGCCATAGTATCTTGAATAAAAACTTAAAAAGGCTAATTAATTGCATGGGAATCAACATCACAAGGCACAGAAACTATGGTCGCACATCCAAGAAGATTTCCTTCTCCTTTTGGACATCTAACGAGGATTTCTTCTATGTCATTGGGAACATCTATGGCTGTCTATGTTGTGTATTCTGGTATGCTCCTTTTGCAGCACCTCCTCTTGTAACAATATCGATGTTAAGTTCTATCGGCTAAGCATATATCATTTGAATATTCTGGTTGGGGTTTGGATTCTTATTCTGAATAGGTTTGGGATTTACAACTCTTCAAGCCTTCCATTTTGCAATTAATTGTGGAAACTGTTCAACAGTGTGATCGAATGCTTTACAATATTTATATGCTTTTGTAGGACTTTGAAAATATTAGGAAAACTATCCTGGCTACCCACAATTATAAAATATGACTTCACCTCTTCCTTGACCAAATTCTCCTCCTCCTTGTTGTTGTCCTTTACCTCGGAAATTTCCACCCCACTTTGTTGAGGGTATTTCTCATGTGGTGGATACTGGTTTTGTTGATACCGTGGCCGATGATATTGCATTTGTTGGTATTGCGGTGGTGTATATTGAGTAGGATGGTATTGAGTTTGCGCTCATTCAGATTGCATCTACTCATCATTTTTCATCAAGTAGGTATCCACCGTATTTTCCTGCAACAATTGAGGTGATTTGCAGTATTTCTCATTATTTCCTACTGATTTGAAAAACTTAGTGTACATACTAGCTGGGTACTTACTATATTCTGCAAGTACATACATTCTTCAGACTTGTGGCCCCTGTTATGACATATCCTACACCAAGGAAACCCTTGGGTATTTATCGGGTTTGACGCTGTCATTGCGACGCAATTCATGAGCACCAAAAAATTGTATTTATGGTGTCCATTTGTTATACATCTTGTACACCACAGTTCCTATTGAACTTATTTTCCCTTATTAATGTCCTGGAGCTGGACTGCAAGGTTGGTCAGTTGCAACTGAATCTACATCATTCCTGCACTGGTTTCTCCAATCGACAAGGATTCCAGATTCATTGTTATTTCAAGATATTCTATCTGTGACACAAGCTTCTGTTGCATCAATGTTATACAGACATGTGGAAAAGAGGAGATAATGAACCATTCCTTATGTTGTACATCCAACATTTGGAATCTTACTTTCGACATTAACATTGTGAATCTCTAATCGAAATCCTAGATAGATTATGTAGGAAGCCGCTTGATTTATTTGATCCCAGTAATGCACTTTGACTCATACTTTGGCTTCATGAACTCTTCTATCATGCCCAATCGCATATGTTTGAGCGTTTTCTAGGAAAATCCTACCGGCACTATGGATAATTTCATGTACCAATTTAGCACATGACCTCACAGAGTTGTGATCATTTGTGCTCTCTTTATGTTTTCAGCTTGGATCTGTTGCATAGTATAGATGACTTCACAAAGAAACTAATGTTGTTCTGGGTCTTCCAACCCATTTCCATTGAATATCGGTAATTTAATATCAGCACTGTTGGAATATAATCCGTCGGGATTATGCGTTATTGTAAATATTAGGAATATGAAGAGACTCTTGGATGTGTGATCCCAAGAGTCATCGTAGATGTATAAATAAAGGCATTCTATGGAGAAATAATAAGAATTTGGGAGTTATTCCACATGACAGTGGTATCAGAGCTCCATAACTCCTGCCTGATGCGTTTCAGTCCTAGCAGCTTGAATGCTTGCCAGTCCATTGCTAGACTCCTAGCCCATTAATGTGCCCGCTCTCTGCTCACGGTTGAATGTTCTAGACATTTTGTACGTACTCAGAATCATTATCATTTTGCTGCCCACCTACTTGTTCCTCATTAGTCTGCATCCGAGCGTTTCTCTTCCAACCTACGTGCATTCATTGTATGTGTTATAGTCACAGACCTGAGTTGAGGAATAACTAGCAGCTAAGGTATGAAACAATCCATTGGATGATATGTTATTAATTATTTCCTTGAACCTCCACACATTTTTTATTGTTCTTTTCCAGAAATTTGAAGTGCTCAAAACACTGTTATACCTAACCCTAATTCCTAGTTGCACTCTCTCTTCTTACCATTCAATTTTTACCCATCACGTCTCCACCCAGAGTTTCACAATAGTAATAGTATTGTGTATTTTGAGTGTGAGCTGCTTTCCATGGGTGGACAACAACCTACATCTTCTATTATTCCTGTAACTCTCAAAGTTTATGACAGTCTCCCATTAAAACTTTCTTTGTGAATGCGTTCTCTCATAGAGATCTAAGGGATTGTAGCAGTGAAATATTGGTGAAGCCCATGGAGTCCATATATCACCCTCCTCCTCTTGCGTATTGTTGTTGAGGCTTTTCCTTTGTGGAGACTGCACATTTGATGCGTAAATATTGCTGCATCGCTGCCTTGGTGGAGAGATTGTTTAGAGCTATGCTCAGCTCGTGGTGTGTGGACGTTCTCCTTTGAAGTGTGTGAGCACCCTCCAGCTACTGCATGTTCTCCTTTGAAGTGCAAGAGCACTCTCCAACTCACGGACCCTACTTTGGTCACTGCACAGTTTGTGGGAAATCTGCTCCTATGAAGTGAGTGAAGGATTTCCCCATATCTTTTGTGGAGACATCTATTGAATTGTCTGGTTATCCTCCAGTTCGTGAAAATTGCGTGGATACCTGCCTTCTCTTTGTGTGGATACCATCTCAACATTCTTTGCCTGCATCTTAGCATCCTTTGCAAAGCGTTCTTCCATTGTGGGCGTTCTCTCAATCTGGAAGCTACGACCTTCTCCTTTGCGTTGGTGAGAGATTGTTTTCTACTATTTTGAAAGCCATTGAAAGCATATTTAAAGTTAGTATTGTAGGCTTGAGAGGATTAAGTTTGTATTTCAAAGTTTTTATGACAATAGCAGAGACATTAACATTGTTGTAAAGCTTGAGGAAGGTGGCAGAGACTTAGACCTGCACCTTTACTCTTTCTTCTTTTTCTCCTATTGTTTTAGTTGCAAGATTCATCATAGAAGATGCAATCTATAGCATCTGTAGTTGGTGCCACTCTCATTGGAAAAGACACTTATCCAGAATGGTGGAGGAAGATCAAATATGCCTTCATCTACAATGACCTTTGGGACGGTATTTGCGAAGGCACCACAATAGAGATAGAAGCTGGAGGGCCCATAACCAGAGACCCAGGACCTCCAGAATCCGAGAAAGAGAAGGCCATTTGGAAAACTAAAGACAAGAAAGCTTTAGCGGTAATCACTACCACAGTCAATGAAGAGGTGAGCCAGCACATATTGTCTGCAAAGTCATGTTTTGAAGCACTAAAAACGTTAAAAGATCTGTATGATTCACACTCTGAAATGGAATTTATTCAATTAATGCTAAAACTATTTAGTTTAGAAGTAAAAGACAATGATCCCATGTTAGTTGCCTCTGAAATCAAAGCTATCATGCACAAGATTCAAGCCACTGGTATGAAACCAGATCTTCCCCTTGCAGCATTTGTAAAATCTTTGTATCCTTCTCACTCCAACTATCTTGAGTCGTTGCAAGCAAGTGACAAGTTCAAATCACTGACATTTGACACCCTGGTAGAGAAGATAGCTGACAGAGAGAAAGATTTTGGTAAGAAGATAATCGAGCATTCTGGAGAATCACTTTTCTTTGCTCAAAAAGCAAAGAACCACACCAAAGACCAATCCAAAGATCATCCCAAAGGAGAAAGGAGCGAGAGAGGCAGAGGAAGAGGAAACTTCAGAGGTAGAGGAGGCAGAAACAACTCCAGCAAAAGATCGTATTTGAAATGCAAGCGTTGTGGAAAGATTGGACACACAGCAGATCAGTGTTGGGCTTCGTGGGACTCCATCAAAGATAGACACAACCAGAAGAAAGATGAAAATAAGAACCAAGATGCTAGTAAATCTTTAGATTCTGCTCATTGTATTGTTGCACATTGTAATCTTGGTATTAATGAAATGACTTCACTTTCATCTTACATAGATTGTTGGCTACTTGATACTGGTGCAACATCACACATGACTTTTAGAAAAGAATGTTTTGAAGAACTTAATGAAACAATAAATGGCATAGTTTACTTTGCAGATAAGTCAAGTCTTAAACCAAAGGGAATGGGCACCATTCGGCTGAAGATGCCTGGATTCCCTGATTTCTTGTTGAAGAATGTTCTTTATCTTCCAGAGTTGTAGAGAAGCCTGCTGTCCTTGGTGCAGATTTGACAGCAAGGCCATTCCATCCACATGTTTGATGGAATCATAGAAATAAGAAATTCCTCTGACAACCAAGTCATCATGACTGGATACGAAGATGGGAAGCTGCTCAAGCTAAAGGGTTCATCTGCAAGGGTTCAAAACTATGCCTACCTCTCTCAGCATGGAGAAGGTAATTTGTCATCAAGTTTATCGTGGCATGCAATATTTGGACATCTGAATTATAATAGTCTTCGTTTGTTGAGAAAGAATGGTGTATTTGGTTTTCCCACCATTCCCAAAGAGAAGAGCAAATGTGATGCATGTATATTAGGGAAACACAGTAAGCTACCATTCCATGAATCTAATTTTAGAGCAAGTAGGAAATTAGAATTAGTGCATTCTGATTTATGTGGCCCAATGCCAACTCCTTTTGCCAATGGGAATAAGTATTTTATGACCTTTGTTGATGACTACTCAAGAATGTGCTGGATTTACTCATTAAGGAAAAAATTAGAAGCATTTCAAACATTCAAGGACTTTCATGCATTGATAGAAAAACAAGCACAATCTAAAATTGGTACACTTCGTACTGACAATGGGAACAAATACAATTCAAATGCTTTTGAAGATTATATTCGCCTACATGGAATTGCACATCAGACTACAGTTCCCTACAATCCTCAACAAAACGGTGTAGCCGAAAGAATGAACAAAACCATAATGAATATGGTACGCTCAATGATGTTTTTTAAGAATGTAAAACTAATGTTTTGGGGTGATGCAGTGAAATGTGCAGCCTATTTGAGAAACAGAAGTCCCTCAAATGCTCTTGATAACAAGACTCCACATGAAATGTGGTTTGGCCATCTCCCTTCAGTCAGGCATATCAGAGTTTTTGGTTCCACTTGTTATGCCTTGATTCCAAAGGAGCAAAGAAACAAGCTTGGTGCTCGAAGCAGAAAATGCATTTTCCTGGAGTACGAAGAAAACTCTAAGGCATATCGTCTGTATGATGAGGTAAACAATAAGTTTTTTATTTCCAGAGATGTCATTTTTCTTGAGACTAATAAAAATGACCAGTCCATTGAGAGACAGCTTGATCGTTTGGAAAAATATCCTCATCCAAAGAAATATTCTGAAAATCAATATGAAATTCCAAACCTTGAAGGGGGGATTCCTATTCTGGATCACCTTTGGAATCTCCATATGAAGCACCAACTCCCCTGCATGAAGAAGTTCCTGCTACTTCACCTAAACTAGAGATTCAATTGGATGATGTGATTGAGAGAATTGGAAGACTCAACCTTGAAGGAAATGAAGCACCACCAGCTGATCAACCAGGACCATCACGGAAGATTCCTAAATGGGCCACAAAGACACTTGAAAGTGTCCATCTGGATGAAGTTGGAAAGACGAGAACGAGAAGTTCAAAAAGACATGAAGATGGAGGAGAAGCAGATAATTCAGGTGATGACATGGATGTATCATTTGATTGTGAATTTAATTTATCTGCTAACTTTGAACCAACTTCCTTTGAAGAAGCTTCTACTCGAGTTGAGTGGAAAGAAGCTATGCAGAATAAGTATGATGCACTCATGAAGAATGGAACTTGGAAGTTGGTTGACCCTCCAGTTGGAACCAAACCAATTGGCTGCAAGTGGGTGTACAAGAACAAATACAGATTAGATGGCTCACTTGACAAGCACAAAGAGAGGTTTGTAGCAAAAGGCTATGCACAGAAGGAAGGAATTGACTATGAAGAAACGTTTTCTCCTACGGC